>CAIGQW010005633.1:3476838-3513077 GCA_903798125.1 Danio choprae | reverse complement strand
ATATATAAGGTCTGATAATGTTTCTTTCAAATTTAAAAAATATAGAAATCACAATTGGTCGAAAATGACAATTGGTCAGAATACATTCATTCATTCATTCATTCATTTTCTTTTCGCCTTAGTCCCTTTATTAATCTGGGGTCGCCACAGCGCAATGAACCGCCTAATTATCCAGCATATGTTTTACACAGCGGATGCCCTTCCATCTGCAACCCATCACTGGGAAACTCCCACACACTCTCATTTACACACATACACTACATATATTACATGTTTATATTCAATTTAAGACAAAACAATACCAATGTTTTAACTTAAGAAAGCAGTATTTGGAGTAATAACCCTGATTTTAATCACAGCATTGAATCAAAATGATTGTTTTTCCAACTAGTTGTCATTTTCTAAAAATTGCTTTAAATGACAAAATATTTGTATAAAATGTTAGTCCAACCCATACCTAATAAATTCAGTAAAAATTAGGCTGAGAATTCTCGGAAATCAAGAAGTGTCTTTATTTTTAATCCATAGCTGTATGTCATTAGTTGCAAATGTTGTAATACATGTTAACATATTTTAACAGCCCAGTTTTTCATTTAGTTCATGTCCTCTTTTTTTCCTCAGTATTAAATCTTAGATATTGTTTGCAGAGGGTTTGTTTTCTTGCTCTTTCCTCATCTCTTTTGACCTTTGCCTCTTCCGACACTGCCTTGGTCTTGCTCTGATCTCTGGGGGTTATTTTCTCTCTTTCTGGTGTTTTCCTCCTAATATGCTGACAGGATGCTGCCTTCATTTTGGACTTTATTCGTAGTCCACGCTCCTCCTACATCTGTCACTCTCAGGTCAGTCACTGCTCTGTAAAAGCCGCCTGTCTCTTGCAACGTATTATATTGCATATAAACCATGTGTGCATGCCTGCGTACTTGTCCAAGCTCTTACTAACACTGAAAGTGTTAAGTTTCTGTCTGGTATTTTTATAGTGAGTGTGGTTAAAAAAGATTTACTCCTGTTTGTCGGTGTGTACCCTTAGTCAATATGACACATAATGCAAATGCAATGTTAGGGTCACAAGATTCACTTCATTTAACACACTAACCATTCTGCTGTAGTATTAGTTTGCACCGCTCTGGTGGAAGAATGAATGTGCACTTTGCATTCAATCTAACTTCACATCCTGAGCTCATTTAGAGCACTGCTAATCTCACACAGCCAGATTTTGTCTGGCGGCACATAGTAGCTGTTCCACATTGCGGCTAATTCTGGCCAGGAGCAGATGGGAAGAGGCCATCTGACCAACATGTAATGCAAATTCGAACAGTTTAGCAGAAAATAAGATAATGTTTATGATACCATCATATAGGACTGCATGATATTGGAAAATAATGACATTGATATGTTTTGTTTTTCTGCAATTTTTTTTATATTGCAATATGAATATCATTTCACCAGACGACCTGAATAGCTCTATATGAAAAGAATTCATAATTTTAGATCGATTGGGATGATTTCGTAGATTACAAGCATAGATAAATAAAATAAAGACACAAATGAAATAAACAATGCTTTATGGATTTCTGGAGAGTTTAACAGTGTTCAATAATCAAATATAAACAAAAAAACACTATATATACTTCTTTGGTTAAAATAAATACAATTAATCTTTGCTAACGCTAAAAACGTTATTATACACCAATAGTTTTTGCTTGAAATCTTAGTCACAGGCCTTAAAACACACAAGCAAATAAAAAAACTTTCACTATTAAACTTCGCAATGAGTTCTTAATGTTCTGATCTGTGGTTCCTGGTCATCCTGTGGCTCTATAATCCCAACATGACATTGCAGATCCAGCAATATGTGTATTGCATATGTGCACATTGCAATACCGAGATGCTGAAACGATCTATTGCGCAGCCCTATCAAATAATTGTCATGTAAATGATAAAGCGGTAAATCTTTAATGTCAAAATGTTCTTCAAAAGAACTTATAAAGACAATGTCAATTCAATTGGAACATACAGATGAGATTGGGGACATTTTGTTTTCCTGCCACTAATGTCCTCAAACAAAGCTCTTGAACATCTTCAAAATAATTAATGGCAAAATCCATGTTAGAAAATTAAACAAATCTAGTAGCTACTTCATCTTCTTGAGTGGTCATTGTAGCAGCTTGGTACCACTTTGTTTTCTGGCAGACTGACACAATCTGGCTTTGGGGAATTGTATACCGGCCAGCCAGTCAGATTGAAGCTGCTGGTTTTAGCCAGCTCTTGATCTTGTACAGTGCAAGATGCTTGATACAGTCTGTCCTCAGAGCCTGATACTAAACAACTATAAAGTTCTATTTCTGCTAATCACTGCATTCAAATAGCATGAAGTTGTCTCAAAATTGTACACTGCTTGCAAGTACTTTTGTAGTTCTGTTTGGGGGTTTTTTTAGACTTGCCTGCATAAAAATGTATTCAAAAGTAATAGTTCCTGTGCAGGAAAGACAGGACTCAGGAGTAATAGCACTATGCACATCCAACATTGCATCTGACATATTCCCATTGGGTTTTCCAGCTGCCAGCTGAACAGGTTCTAGCAAATCCCATCGACAGTGGGTTGTCGGACAAAATAAGCAACCAACCAGGTGAGAGAACACCTGCTGCATCTCAGGCCACAGGAGATCCATCCCCAGGCACTGGTCTAGAGACTGGGTAAGAGAACACCAAACTTCACTCTGACAGTCAGAAAATGTGTTCCTGTATATTCAGGTCTAAACGCGCATCTTTTACTTTGCATATCAGGGGGCAGTCGGGGTCCAGTGGATTGAGTCTTTCCTCATCTTCCACACTAATGGAGATCCTGGAAGCCATTAAGCATCCCACGTGAGATTCTTTAAATCCTGAATTATTTATTAATCCTCTATTATATCACCCGTGTGTGATATGAATTGGATTTCTGTTCTTGCAGCACTGGAGTGCAGCTTTTGCCAGAGCAGAGGGGCCTGCCTCCCAACTGCTTCGTCAGTGCTGAGGTTGTACATTGGCTGGTCAGCACTGTGGAGAATGTCGCCACGCAGGGCATTGCAGTAGAAATCATGCAGGTAAAATTGAAAGCATTGTGAAAGCCACGATTGTATGTCTTTGTATTTAAAAATTTCACCAGCTCCCTGACACTCCTGTAGAAAATGCTGGAGGAAGGTCTGATTACTCATGCCTCTGGTGATGCCATGCGAACCTTTGTCTATGGCTTCTACTTCTACCGGATTATCGGCAAAGATGGCGAGAAGGGTAAGATACAACTTGAGTCTCAAGATTACTTCTGGACTGGTTGCCAAGTTGCTAGAGAGTTCTAGCCATTCCTGCAGTATCCAGCTGTATCAAGTGGCATTCACAATGATAGTGATTTGCACCAACAAAGCAATAGGACCTAATTTGTTTACTATAAGGAATGGTGAGGGATAGCCATCTCTCACCTGGCTGGCCACTGAAGTTAAGCAGGGTAAGGCCTGGTCAGTATGAGGAGACCTCCTGAGAAAACTAGATTGCTGCTGGTGCTAGTGAGGTCAGCAGTGGATGCTCACCTTGTGGTTTGTGTGGGTCTTAGCACCCCACTGTAGTGTCAAAAAAAGACATCATTCTAAATTATGGACTGAAATGGAAAAAAATCTGGATAAACTTGGCCCGAAACTGAAACTGACAATGAATTGTAATAATTATTTAATAATAATATTTTTTTTTATTAGATAATATAAAGTAATTTTGTAAAAATACATTTTTTTTAACTCAATAACTGAAATGATAGATTTAAAAAACATACACACAAGCCAATAAAATTACCATATTTTATTGACAGTAACATTTTGTTGATAGTGAACAAGTGGATATGTGTCATTTTACCAGCGTTTCCATGACAGCACAGTAACGATATTGTTAGCAGCAGGATCAATTATAATACATATAAATGTATATAATTATTGGTGTGTTATTTGAGTGGAATTTGCTTTTTCAGTGGGCATGTACACTTCATGCCTATTGTAGATAAGTATTCGTGTACATGAGATGAATATCAACAGAATGGAATATTGAGCCATTTTGGACTGTGACCAGTGTGACCAGTCTACGGTGCGCTCCATTTCTATTGCTCTTTGGTCTGTGCAGCAAAAGACCACCATTGCTCATTGCAAGCCATTGAAATGAATGGGGTTTTTTTAGTATAGGGGTATACCCCATCATCCTGGCCAAATTAGCCTACTCTTCTCTGTTGTTCATGGCCTCCTAATTATACCCATACCTACTAATTGGCTTTAACACTCTCTTCTCCTCTCCTGATGTGTGTTTTGGCACACTATGGCTGCCATCACATAATAAAGGTGGATGCTGCACACAGATGGTGGCTGAGAAATTTCCCTTTCCAAATGTGTAAAGTGCTTTGAGAAAGGTGCTATATATATATAATTTATTACTATTATTATTATTATTATTAATTATATGACACAAGTCAGTGATTTGACACCTGGTACAGTTGGATACTACACCAAAGTAGGTTTACCAGAAGGTCTATTAGAATCAGTAGGTTTACCAGTAGGTCTATTAGAAATCAGTATCACTCCAATACTGCAACCTCCAGTTATTTAGACGATGTTAGTGTTAAACTAACATGTTTCCACAGGTTCTTATTTCTCTGAGCACAAAACAGTTCCTTTGGATAAGAAGCACTTTATTTTGTATTACCTATTCATGTTGAATCGCTGAATGTCTCCACATTTGTAAGTTGCATTGGACAAAAGAGTGTGCTAAATGATTAAATATAAATTAACCAGTCTCCAGGTGGCAGGTTGAGCTTCACTGTCTAATTTCCTTTAGCTAGCATGACTGAACCTTGGTATTTGTACCCCTAATGATAACAGACCTCTATTCCCTGCAGCCCCGATCACGCCGCTTCCCCCAGCTGGAGCGAATGTATGGTCTGCTGCAGCTTTGGAAGACTTCGCCCTTTTCCAGAGGAAGTGGTTTGAGGTGGCCTTTGTTATGGAGGAACGTCGACCGTGTGACTTACCTGCCTTCCTGCTGCCTTGGTTGCCCAGCCGGCCAGCCTCGTATGCAAGTAGGCATAGCTCCTTCAGCCGCAGCTTCGGAGGACGCAGCCAAGCTGCTGCACTGCTAGGTACACACAGCCGGCTCTGACCCCATAAAAGTCATGCTCCACATCGTAAGGCAGCATGACACTCCTTACCCCAACAGTTCTGGAAGACTAGTAGATGAGTTACACAAAGTCAAATAATTTCCTCTCTTACTAAAACATTCAGAGATCAACCTTGCCATCTACTGTAGTCACCCAACAACAGTGCACAATTGGAAATTTCCATGACTCAACTAACATATAAAGATTGCAATAACATCACTCTATACAACACCATATTCTTCTCTAAAAAAACGGCAAACTTTTGATTAAATTGTCTCCATCATACATATTTACTTATGACAATCTAATCATGCGACTTTGTGTCACTCTTCTATATTCCAGGACTGCAGTGCATGCTGTTGTAGAATAGTAGTCCAACTTCAGTTCATTTTCTTCATTCCCGAAATTACGTTGTTGACATCTTGGCTCTCTTTCAGACTGATGTAGACGGCTTTGTAATTCTGTCAACCAATTGACCATAAATCTATGTGACAGTGCATGTACTCTCCAAATGGTGTTGTTACATGTGTTTTACCCAATCAGGGCACAAATTGCTTTGCAAGCTGTTCCAATCAGAGCATGGACTGACGTCCTAATGCACCAATCAAATCGCTGTGTTGGTGTGCCATAATGATTTTTTTGTACGCCAGTAGTGCATGTTGTGGTAAAGTAGTGGCTGTGGTCCAGTAGTGCTGTGGTATGGGTTCTTCTTGCTCTCCTCCATCTGTCCTGTTCCTGCTGGATGAAATATATTACTGCATTGTTCCCAAACCTAAGCAAAGCTCTTCTGCCAACCAATCACCTTTCTGACTGCTTATTGAGCCAAAGCCTGTAGCTTTTAGTTTCTATTCCTTTCATAGAAGCTTCACACATCTTTCTTACCTTTAATATGTTGCACGATGGGAAATCATCCCTTATCTTGAAATCATTATTTCAATTCCTTCTCAGTATTTAATGTTTCAGATGTCATGAACTAAGCCATAAATGCTTTTATCACAATTACTCTCCATTGACCCATTTATGGTCTTAATGACTATATGCCTGACCTCTGTGTCATTTCATCCTCTTGGCCATTTCTGCTCTCTCTCTGTCTTTTTTGCTGTGTTTTCACCCCTCCCCTCTCAGCCGCCACAGTTCCAGAGCAGAAAACAGTCACCTTGGATGTTGATGTGAACAATCGTAGTGATCGGACAGAATGGTGCAGCTGCTATTACCATGGCAACTTCTCCCTCAATGCTGCCTTTGAAATCAAGCTGCACTGGATGGCCGTCACTGCAGCCGTGCTCTTTGAAATGGTGAGCATAGGATGAACATATTAACATTTACAGATAATATTACGGGGTGATTGCATTGTTATAGTACCAATGAATAATAAGCATAGGAAGTAGATGGGTACAGGGGCACAGTAAGGGCAGTCCTTATGCATTCTTGTGTTTCAGGTGCAAGGATGGCACAGGAAGGCAGCATCTTGCGGATTTCTGCTTGTCCCTGTGTTGGAGGTGCCCTTCGCTTTGTCATCATACCTATATGGCGACCCTCTCCGTGCTCAGTTGTTTATTCCCCTAAATATCCAGTGCCTGCTAAAGGAGGGCTCTGATAACCTTTTTGAGGGTGAGGACACAAAAAGTAATGGTGCAGTGGTTGTAGTTCAAGGGCCAGATTCGCTTGCAACAGCGCAACCTCCTTTTGTTCCCTTTAAAAACTTTTCAGCTTTGTTTGAGTTTCCTTTACTAATCCAAATTTATGGGAGGAGAATATTTAAATGCAATGTGATTTACAAGAGGTTTGCGAGAGTCAGTTTACGCATTTGTGCCAATATTTAATGCCCAAAAAGCATGTCTTAACACATTTTGTGCCTGTGTTGTTCACAGATTACATGCACATGATTATTGTTAGATCGCTGTTTAGAAAATTGGCCCCAAAATTGGCCCTGTTCGGTTTATGGACATTTCTTAACTAACACTGTGGTACTTTAAATAAAAATATAAAATTCCCAAATAATGGGTAAAATAGATTTCATATCAGTTTTGAATGACTTTACTTATAGGCAACATTTCTTAGTCAACAATATCTCAGACTGATTCTTTCACAAATTTGTTCACATTTGATGGGATAGCTGATGATGATATATTTTATGACGCCACTGCTTTTTTCATTTAGGGTTTGAGCCAGAGACATACTGGGACAGAATGCAATTGTTTCAGGAGGCCATACTATCCAGGTAATTGGATCATAGTAGTTCTGTTACTAAAACCTACGGTTGGTTATCTGAATAAACTCTAGTTAAATCTAGTTCATCAAGGAGTAACGTGTTCTTCTTTATTTCTTTGGAGATTTGGCTTTGTTCAAGACAAGTTCTCAGCATCAGCTTTTAACTTTCCATCAGAGAACAAACCTCAATACATCCATGTAACAGGTACTTTTTTGAAATACCATAAAGGAAATCTTTCTTTTTACTTTATCCTGTCCATTTCTTTGTCTTGCTGTTTACATCGCTGTCATGCAGGAATGTTCATCTCATCCTCCAGGTACAGTTTTTCTTCAGCTGCCTTACTCTAAAAGGAAGTACAGTAGTGGACAGCGGAGACGCCGTAACTCCACCACCTCCACCAATCAGAGCCTGTTTGGTTCTGAGGAGAGAGTGGGCTACAACTGGGCCTACAATACCATGCTAACCAAAGCCTGGAGGACTAGTGTGTTGGGAGACGAGAAACTGGCTGACCGCCTGCTTCGAGATTTCACAGACTTTTGTGCCAACAAGGATAATCGTCTGGTGACCTTCTGGGAAAGCTGTGTGGAGAAAATGAACGCGAGTGCCCCTTGAGAAAAGAGACTGGAGGAGAGGGGCTTTATACTGTGTCAGAGAAAACTGAGAGTTTGCCTCTGCTTTAAGTAATGTACTGCTGCTATCATCTGATCAGAGAGAAATAAAGCACACAGCCTCATCGTCAAACACTCAAATGAATGAGTCATGCCTTTTCAGAGTGTTGGCACATACGCATGCAGTGCTTTTTGTCCTGATGCCATCACAGCTTTGATTGGGTTCGCTTGAATTGGACGGATAATTTCCTCATTGGACCGGTAATGATAACTGAGTCAAAAATTGCTATTTATCAGCCAATAACGAGATGGCCACAGATGCATTATGCATTCTTAGCTTTAATCTATGGCCATTTCGTGTATTTAGATGGTTTTCAATGGCCATTTTTTTATAGAAACATTACAAGATGTTGTTTGAATGTTTTTGAAATGTTGTGTTTTAAGGTGTTTAGTTTACTCCTTGATCATCTGCAATCACTTTCAAATGAAAACTTAACATTTCAGCTTGCTGATCAGTGTTTGACTTGATTCTGATTGGTCTGGAAAAACTGAGCAAGCAACAGTGACCGATGTTGGGGTAGAAATTTACAGTTTTTTTAAAAGGGTGCATTAGTTCCTGCCCATTTTTCCTTTAATCATTTTTTTCCCATAGGGATAGTAAGAAGTCTTCGTTAAAGTATTATCTTTACTATGACATTAACCAAAACCAAACAGCTATGAGGGTAATTCCAACATTAGAAACACTGATTTAAAGCAAAGCAGTGCATAAGTACAAGACTAAAAGACAAATGTACAATGCTGTGTGTACTGAACAGCTTTAATGAAGTAAAGAACTACAGTCCAATGAAGCACTGTAAAAGATACTGTTGAATAAAAAGTGGCTTTCACACCAGAGGAACTATTTCACAGTTCCTAGAACTTTTGGCAGAAATATCTATTTTTTTTGGCATGTAAAATATCTATTTTGTTTTGGAACTAGGAACCATTATAGTTCTAGGAACATAATTTAGGGGAACTAAATTAGCTCATATAATTCAGTGGAGGGTCTAATCTTGTTGTGCCATATAACAAGTGTTAAATAAAGAAAATGCTTGGCCCTATTGATGTAAATTGGGGCTGTGGCTTTTGGAATTGGACTTATGATCCAGAGTGTGCAGGTTCGAGTCCCAGCAGCAGCAGGGTTTGTAGGAGGGGGGACTGCTGAGGTGATTCCCTTCAACAAGGCACCAAAGACCCCTAATGCACCCCGGCAAACCAACTGCTATGCATGTGTGCTCACAGGTGTGCTTCACATCTGCCAAATGCTTAAATGTACTTGTTTACGCTTGGCCCCTTGTATGATTTTAAATACCTTGAGAATTTAGAGCAAATGTGTTGGCAAGGTGTTGTTTTCAAGGTTATTATGCCAGGCACATATGTAGACACATTTGTTAATCCAAGTAAAATTAGAGATTCCATTATGCCCAAGGTCAAATTGAGCACATTAAGCCCCACTGTTACACTGCAGTAACTGCATGTCTTCTTCAGCAGAAGCACTGCAGCATGGATAAGAGCTCGACCTCTGTTAACCTAGTCAACACTTGTCTGTTCACATCAGTTCATACATGTTGTCTTGACGATCAGTGTTAAAGAGGCACGTCCATGCATCCTATTATACCCAACCGTCAGTCTTTGTGCAGACAGAATAGAACAGAAGCATCGCTTCATTTGAATGCGGAAGAGCTTCTTATCGCGCGCACGCGCCTTGCGCCGCTGCATTGAACAATGCAGCAAACCTCACTGCGCAGGTGCGCGGCTGCAGGGCATGTGGCTATTTTTAGAAAATGACGTCGTCGTAAAATAGAGCGAGTGCGCCCCCCCCCCCCCCTTCGCCTCCCCCTCCACCCTGTTCGCTGGGATTGACAGGACGCTTGCAGCAGCAGTACCTCTCAAGACGAAAGAAAAAAATATATCCGGCGAAACTCGGAGTACTTCGAGGGCTGGGAGGGGAAAGAAAGCGTTACGAATAGAATTCAGACATAACAAAAAAACGAAAATCTGCACCTCCAACCTTTGGCTCGCCGATTCTCCCTCACGTGCGCGGCTGCTCCAGATTCTGCTCGCGCCTGTGCTGACCGGAGCGCGCGCCCGCTTTCGCTCACACAAACCAGTGTGATCCGCTGAAAAACGACCGAACTCCGGTGCGAACCGACAGCGTTTGACCAGAGAGGATGGCTGACAGGGAACAACTGATCCAAAGAGCCCGTCTGGCGGAGCAGGCGGAGCGCTATGATGATATGGCCTCCGCGATGAAGCTGGTGGGTCATTATTATTAATATACATGCACAATCAGTTCATAGTGTGGCGATTGCAATGTAATGTAGATACAGTGACGTTTTTTTTTGTTTGTTAGACTGATCAATTATAGTAACGCTTAAATAAAGGTGCATTTCTAGTTCATGCAGTTGAAGCTCTCGCCTTTGTCACCAGCAGGACCTCTTTGTTATATAAAATTATGCTGTTTTAAAAGGACAGTTCACCTAAAATGGAAACCTGTCATCATTTATTCAACCTCAAAGCAGTATAGCTTATTTTACTACCTGGAAGCACAAAGGGAGATGTTTAGCAGAGAATGACAGTCTCGGTCTTCAGTCACTTTCATTGTATGGAAAGCAGATGCAGTGGAAGTGTAGGGTGACTGAGGCTGTCAGTAACTTACATTAATATTCTGCCTGACCTTTCTCCCTTTGTAATTTGTATATATATATTAAGATATATATATATATATATATATAAAAGAAAAGCAGGTAATGCGGGTGTGAAATGACACGAGGCTCAGAACACAAGTGTAATTTTAGGTGAATTATTCATTTACTTTTGGGACAATAATATATATAAATAAATGTGCATTTATAAATAAAGCCATGTAATAAAAATTAATCAACGATAAAAACGGGACGGTTGAAGCTACGAAAGGTTACTAAATTGTAGGTTTCGGTTCAGTATCGTGCATTTCAGTGGTTCCAGTGGATGAACATGGGCGGCGCTGTGACTCCCTCATCCACATCATCCATTGTGCGTCCGTGTCAATGCGAAAATAGAATTAAAAAAACAAATTACAGCGACGTTTATATTTATAAACACAATTATGTAGGCAAATTGATCTTAAGTTGTCTCAACATTCTTGTTTAATTGCAGTTGAGTGAAATAAAGCGCGATGTGTGTGACCCAGCAGTGCAGCATTCGCTGTCTGGTTTGACATCCGAGCACAAAGGATGAAAGTCAGTCTATCAGGCGGCAGCTAGTGCGGGTCAAACAGGACACCGCTCATCTCTTCTTAACTATCTCGTATTGGGCGTTGTATTGAATAATGTAAGCAAAAATACTATGGTCATCTGTTTTAATTAGATACTGTCATTATTATGACTTTGATTGTTTGACATTGGCGTATATTGAATGTAGTGCTCCCCTTTACAACATTAACGGTGGTTTTACTATAAAAAAAAGCAAAGCCATTGTAGTTAAACCATAATATCAACAATTTAACCATCTTTTTTGTCACACTAACCATTCTTCAACTGTGCATATAAATGTCATTGGCCAAAATTCTTTGCAATAATCCTTATGCAGTTATCATAAGTTACATGATGGTCATGTGAAATATTGTAATTAGAAATTTTTCATATCATATAAAATTTTTCCAGATTACAATTATTGTTTCTACTATCAGTCTAAGTCCACAATTTTGGCTACAAATAACATTTAAATCTAATTAAGGTAATAAAGTTGTAAGCTGAATCAAAAAAAAATGCTTGAATTGTAGATTATGTTTATTATATTTATATAATCAACAATACAACAACCAGGGCTCTTGGTAGAATTTGGTCGTCCTCACAGAAACAACACACAAGCTTCATATGTGCCATCACATTTTAAAAGCACACATGGATCATGGGTTTGGAACGCATTTTTTTTATTTTTACATGAAGTATTTTCAAAGTTAAAGGGACTAAGCCGAAATGAAAATGAATGAATGAATGAATATTTTCAAAGTTTCATACATGTCCCACATGTGATTGCGCATGAAGCTCATGTGGATTTTCCATGAAGTCAATAAATGTTTTACATCACCATTATTTCTCAATGTCAAACTAATATGTGTTTGCAAACAGAAAGCATTTTAATTCATGCACTGACCCAGCATCTGACCTTCTCCACCATCAGGTCACGGAGTTGAACGAGCCCCTGTCCAACGAAGACCGCAATTTGCTCTCGGTGGCCTACAAGAATGTGGTGGGCGCTCGGCGGTCCTCCTGGCGCGTAATATCCAGCATTGAGCAGAAGACGGCGGCAGACGGCAACGAGAAGAAGCTGGAGCTTGTGCGTGTCTACCGAGAGACAGTGGAGAAGGAGCTGGAGTCGGTGTGTCAAGACGTCCTCACGCTGCTGGACCAGTACCTCATCAAGAACTGTGACGAAACCCAGGTGGAGAGCAAGGTCTTCTACTTGAAGATGAAAGGTGACTACTATCGGTATCTGGCCGAGGTGGCCACCGGCGAAAAGAGGGCCTCTGCTGTCGAATCATCCGAAGGGGCCTACAAAGAGGCTTTCGATATTAGCAAGGGCATGCCGGCCACCCATCCCATTCGCCTGGGCCTGGCACTCAACTTTTCCGTCTTCTACTACGAGATCCAAAACGCACCCGAACAGGCCTGCCAGCTCGCCAAGGAAGCCTTCGATGACGCTATCGGCCACCTGGACAATCTGAACGAGGACTCCTATAAGGACTCCACGCTCATCATGCAGCTGCTGCGGGACAACCTGACCCTCTGGACCAGCGATCAGCAGGACAGCGAAGGAGGAGACGCCAATAACTGAAGGATCATCCGTGACCGCTCTCACTTCTAGCTGTAGTAGCACCCGTCTGTCTTCTTCAATGCTATATCTTTTTTTCTCTCTGTCTGCTCCTTCATTCTCTCTCTCTCTTTCTCCATTCCATCTTTCCTGTCTCTTTGTGGCACCTCAATGCTCTTCTTGGGTTCCTCAGGGCAGCACTTCACACTGACTTTTGATTGCTCTCACAATTCTTTTACCCCCTTTTCCACCAACAGGATGTCGGTACTTGGAACTGTTAAAGCCTCTTTTGCGTCACAGGATAAAATTGAAATAAATAAAGTTAATTGTTACTTTTTTACTTCACAATTCGGACTGTTTTTGGCAATTTTTCTTGCAAAAGTCAGAATTGGGAGATATAAACTTGAAAAAATAGAAATCTGAGTTTATATCTCAAAATTCTATTACCAAAAATTGCGAAATACAAAACACGATTGAAATATCATTTCAGTCCTAGATTTGTGGGAAAAAAAGACAAAATTCTGAGTTTACATTCAGAGTTGAAACTTTTTTTTCTCAGAATTGTGGGTTTGTCTTTTGCAGTTTTGACTTGCAGTGAAAAAAATGTAAGAACTGCAGAAAGTTGAACATTTACATTACTTTGCATGTTTGATTCAAAAGATTTAAAAAAGGATTTGGGAACACGCATAATAAAAAAAAAACACATTTAAATATGAACTTAAATATTCACATGTAAACTTGCAGCATTTAAAAGCATATGACTGCAAACTAGTTTCCATTTATATATTACACATGATGCACACTGAATCAAATTACTTTGAATGCTAATATATTCACAAAACACATAAGAAAAGAAATTAAAGCGTCTTGTTATTTAATGTCATCAGTGATGTCATTGTTCGACCCTCATCCGAATTCTGATACAATTCTGTGAAGAAGGGGCTTTTTATATATCCTCAATTGTTCTGTTTTCTTCCTCTTCTCCTGTCCCTGAACTTTTTTTCTGTATATGATTCTCTTCTTTCTCCCCGCGAGTTGCTGATAGCCTGCTGGTCTCCACATGACATTTATTTAGTGTTTTTGTTAAGGACTCGATCTTCGTAGAAACGCTGTAACACATTACAGTATAAGATCTTGAGTACATGGCACAGTATAGTGCTAATGCTACACCTTATTACGTTGTTCTTCTTCACTTGTCTTTGATCTGTACCCCCATCACTGCTTAGATGTGTTTGTCGTTCCCCAAGCTCACCTTGTACACCTTGCTAGCCCTGTGAATTGTGTACATCTGCTGATCTCACAACAGTCTGTCACCATCTGAAATGTGGGAGACTCTCTGTTATGAGACGCAGAGATCAAGAGTCTTTTGATTAGGATTACATATGCAAGGTTATGAAAGAGTGACATTAAAGACATTGCTTACCATGGGAACTCTCAAAATTGAGTCTATCTCTGGCCTTTCTTATAGTTGCAAACACTGGTTTTACTCACACCGTTTTAAACACTTTCATTGGTTGACATGTAAAGCATTTATAAAGCATTTGCCTAACAAATTGAAATTATTTTATGCTATTGCAAATTAGTGGCAAATTCATACAATTTTGTGCATGTATTTGCTTACAACTGAGGTTTAGGGCCAACGATGAGGTCATATTACCTCAATTTAAGCAAAGTAAATTTTACATACTAAAGGCCCATTGTCAGTAACAGTGATATGTATAACAGCCCTAGGCCTTGGGCAAAAAAGCTCGATTGGAATACACATCCTGGCAAACACAAAATGTTCCCATATGGCTTCCATTATCCATTAAAACGTACAAAATTTATTTTCTTTTTTTTTTATTAATAGAAAGTTATAATTGAGATTTTTATGTTATTTTAACCAACGAGAAAATGTCCCTGTTGAATCCCAGAAATCTGGTTACAATAGTTTTTAAATTGTAAGAATGGTAACCATGTAGCCAAGAATAACCAACCAAGAATGGCTGTTTTACTTTTCTGTAATAACTGAAAAATGGTTTAAAACGGAGTATTCTGGAAATGCTTGACGTTAGAGGAACCTTTCTTTTTACATACAGAAAACTTTTCAGACAACCTAGATTCCTTTTGGAACTAGTTCTGGAAATGTAGTTATGGCTATGATAAAAAAAATAATAAAATAATAATACACTTAGGCCTACCTGTAAGTTTGAAATTCCACATATGGCCAACAAAAAATATTTTAGTAAAAACGTAAATTCGGCGCGCATGCGCGTGTCGCCGCTCATTAATGAGGTCTGAAGTTTCTCGAAAATTCACCTCGCATACTGAAAGCTCACGGACCCCTGACAGCAGAATTTAAATCTTTTTAAGAAGACCTTCAAACATTTATAGAGGGAGGATATAACAGAGAAATGTAAGTTATACAATGAGTAACTTCCGTTAAACTGTAAACAATCTGATGTGTTTTAAAACTTGGGTACAAGTGTCGTTATTCTCATCACAGTTCGGCCATCGAATATTAAAAAACGACTTTTTAAAATGAACAAATTAGTAAATATTGCTTTCAGCAGACTATGAATACCCTCGAAACAAGCCTTTCCATAGTAATATTAATGACAAATATTGAATATTATTATAGTCTAACGTTATGGAATACAAAGAGAAAATATCCCAAGAGAATAAAACAGTAAATTCAAAAGAACGTAGACACCTGTATGCTTATTAATCAGTCTGAATCTTATCTTAAAGGGATAGTTCCCAAAAATGAAAATGTACTCCATATTTATTCTTCCTCAAGTAGTTTCAAGCCTTTGAGTTGCACTGCCCCAAAAAATTGCCACGTACAACAATTACAGTAATTATTTAATCCTTCTTAATGCTAAAAAGACATTTTAGAACTACACCAGCATTCTATCACTGTTCAGCTGTCTGCCTGATATCCTGAATGCGTTCCACTATCCAAAATATTGTCATGGCGTTTTTATTCTTCATCTATGTAGAGCTGTTAAAGAAATAAATATGACTTACTATATTGTCATATTATATTAAGCAAGCATTAGGCTACATTCTATTCATTAGGGATACAAATAAAGTACAAAAACAAGCGTACATTGTCATGTTTTCATTATGTAGCATATATGGATTATTTGTAGCACAACATTATTATTTGAAATTATTTGAAAATGTATGTAAAGTATATTGCCCTTTTTCGAAATAATAGCTCTAAATGCCAATATTCTTATTTTCTAAAGTCAAGACATTTGGTAGTTTATAAAATAAAACACAAATGAACATGTTACACAACACAAACCAATCCATTCAAGACACTGGATAATACGTTTAGAGTGGTCTCTTTGGAGCTGTATATACAACACAGTAAAACAAAATGAAAGAATAAATAAAATAATAAAAAGCATAGTTTAAAACATGTAATGTTGAGTAAACACATATCAAAACTCAATCCAACACATACCCAACTACAAAAGTTTACCCAATTCCAGGGAATTAAAATGTTGTTTTGTTTTGCAACCAATGGGCGAGAAATGTTGAGGAATCTTGGAAAACTCGTTTATTTTTTACTGTGAATGATTAGACAATTGACTCTTCCAATACAGTGGATGCATTGAGCCGTTCGGGACAGTCAAATGCATATATATTATAAAACCACTTTTATTTTACTGTCATGTATTGTACCTATTATGAAACCAGCTTATTCTTTAGCCTATGTGGCCTACGTGACATCTTTCACTTAGCAAAGCTGCTGAAGCAATATCTTTCTCTAATAATTTGCACTAATAAATGGTTTTCAAGAACGTGTACAGTATCAAGAACATGAACAGTCAATTCTGATGACGTTAGCGTTCATTAAAATGATTAATATCTCAGGGCGATTTCCCGAGAAAGCTCTTTGGTCAGTGTAATCTGGCTCTTTTTGATTATGTAAATGTTCTGGCACAGATGCCTTAAACAGAACATAAATAGTGATATGCCAGAGTTGTATTGTATGATTGATTTATAATAGTATAGTTGATTAAGACAAGGCTGTGCGGAAGGTTGTCTGTTTATGACTTTAAGACCTTACTTCTGAAAGATAAACGTTCATGGCCTTCAAGAGAAATGACTCACCGCAAATTGTTGAGGAGCTGATAAAGCCAAAGATTTCTTTCTCAACCAGCCTTTACACCGTTTTTGTCATTTTTTAACTTAAATCTGTGCACATTACTGGAAATCTGACCTGAAAAAAAGTAGATTATGAAAATAGGGTAATTTCCTTGTTAGACTTCCAAAGCAAACGAGATACAGAGATCACAGACACTCAACAAAAGGGGGGTTTGATATAAGCAGCAGGATTGGTTGATGATTGACTCTTCAGCTATACACAGTGTGTTTTTAGGAGCTTTCTAAAGAAGTTTGTCACATGAACTAGAAGCTAGCTGAAAATCATGTTGTTTCCTTGTTGATACAGCCCAAAAATGACGTTGACTTTGAGTAATTAACCTACAGCAATAATAATGTTTACGCTGCAGTTAATAGTGAAATCCATTTATTCTGATTGATCATTTGTGAGTATGGGGATGTTTAAATTAATTAATGAAAGTTATAGTTTGTCACGTGGTCAAAAGTTAAAAAACAAATGAAAACACCGCAGTATCTGATCAACATGATGCTGTTCTGCTATTCAAAATTGTATGCATTTAATAATTTATGTGTTTTTGCTGTTGCACAAAAAAAGTTTTGGTATAATACATTTCAAGTTTATTATTTTTTTATGCTGTAAATACATTAATTACTAAGTTTTGAGACCATCTGCATTCTTGTACTGCCATTTACCTTTGATCTGTACAAATCATTTTTAGTAGAAATCAATTAGAATGTATGGAAGTCCATTTTTGCCAAGTAAGAAGAAATATCAATTGGTCAAAATTAGGGAAAGTAAAAATTATTATGAAATATATTATATAAATATATAGTAAAAAATATATTATAAATATTCTGACAGTGAAAGTTATCATGTACTAAGCTGAAATTGTGATATAAAAGTATAATTAAGTCAAAATTATGTCATGCAAAGAAATGATGACTCTAAAAGTCAAACCAAATCATTATACTTTAACTTATTAAATCCTATTTGAAATTCTGACAATAAAAGTAAACATTGACAAATAGAAAACATGAGTCAAAATTATGACATTAATTCAAAAAGTCAAAATGACATGATTTTAATCCTATTGATTCTATTTTAACTTGACTCATAATTGTAATTGTATTTTAATACTTAGTATGCATGTCGCAGTTTTGACATTTATCATTAAATTTAAACTTTTTGTCATAATTTAATCAACAGCAAACAAATCTTACAGTACTAGACAAACTGTGCTTCCAAGATTTCCAAAATTATTTTCCCCTGAGATTTAGTTTGACACACATTTGCAATGTTTAACAACAAAAAAGCTGCTTGTATTAAACACAATTACAAAATGTTTAAGGCTGTCATTTGATAATTTCATCAGTGATCTTCAGTTTAAGCCTGCAGTGCCACTCAGCACCTCAGGGTGTCCTTATAAGCAATCCTACAGTGCGATCACTAATGTCTGGAGCATTAAATGCAGAAGTGCATCTTGACTCTCCAACAGGTGAATCAGTGAAAGCCATTCATTGAGATGCTGGAGCAGAGGCTGATGTGCTTTTACAGGAACTCCACCTCGCTCTTCTTGCAAGGTAAGTTGATCATTAATGATTCTTAATCTACTCCTTTTTTTCACAAACACTCTTGTATAATGAACGCTCAGTAGGGCACACCCATCTGTAAAGCCATGCGTATAAGTGAACACACACTCGCACACGCATGCACAGTGTCTTGAGCACAGAGGGACGCACCTGCCCTCCTCAAACACCGTCAGAATGGGTGCAGATTATTTTGGATTTTCGCTGCTTCGCAATGAGAACAAAAGAAACGCCACCATATATGTGAACAATCCAGCAGACATTTCTGTGATTGTCATTTATTTTCTGGTGGTTCTGGCGGTGGGAATATGGGTAAGAGGATGGTACTTATTCTTCATCTGGAAAATATTTTTTCTTTCTACCATTGACTGACTTGTGAATTGGTAACCTTGCGTCAACATTTAAAAGTACATAAAGTGACTGCGGGAGATAAGTCTTGATGCAGAATGAGGAATGTGACTGATTTATCAATCATTTATATATATATATATCTCTCATCTACTTAAATTAAAGTGACTGCGGGAGATAACTCTTGAAGCAGAATGAGGAATGTGACTGACTAATAAATAATTTTATGTTTTATATATATATATATATATATATATATATATATATATATATATATATACATAAAGGTTTGCAAAAATGCTATATATTATAGTATAATAGAATTAACAATCTCTTTATGTGCAATGTTTTTATATGATTTTAATTATAATATAATTTAACACTTTTTATGTAATATAATTCTTTGGACAAGTCTATATTATTATAATTATTAATTCATGGTTACTATTAATTATGCATCTATTTACCTTTTTTTAATTGTATTAAAATATTACTAATAATTATTGTGATATTCACATACATATGAACATTTTCATACATGCAAGCATTGATTATTTGCACTTCTGAAATCCATATACCTTTAAAACCTCTTGAGAGGTTGTGTCTCAAACACACTTAATCAAGCAACAAACAGTTCTTTAATTTAAGACCAAGCCCTCAACCACTGAGACCCCTTATATAATATGTTTTATAATTCAAATGTGAATTCTAAGCATCTGTAATTATAAATAGGCTGAATTTATTGATTTTTCTCATTAAAGGCCATGGTACGGACCAATCGAGCCACGGTCGGTGGCTTTTTCCTGGCCGGCAGAAGTATGGTGTGGTGGCCGGTAAGTAACCCAATGGATGCATAACCAGGCTTTAAAATTTAAAAGCATTTGTGCTGAAATTGTGAAATAACTTTGCCTGATCAATTCCTACATCAATAGCGATCAATATATCTAGCAAAATATTTGTCCTAATGTGCTTGAAAATGACCAGAATGGCCATAAACCTAGGAACTGATTATGCATTTATCAATAGCACAGGACAGTGATTTCACATTATGACAGATAATGACCCTACCTGCCCCTCCATTTCAAGACCTTGATATCAGGAAATCTTTTATGAGGCCATAATGCACTGATGCCAGATGCATCCCACAGTTCATTATGACTGAGCTGTACTGATACGCTTTGCTCATGCCATTTTTTTATGGAGCTGTCATGCTTTGGCCCGTCCCAAGTTATTACTTTATACGAACAAGTTTTTTTATGCAATTACAAAGTTCATTGTTCCAATCGTTATTGTTTGAATTACACCTCAGGTTGTGCAGAAGAAGCAGTTTTTATAGCTTATCATTACAGTGATTGCATTGGCAGATATAGTCAACCAGTAGACAGAGTTAATATATTCAACAGTTACCGCAATCTTCTGCTAATGTCTTACACTTTAGTAACTGTTCTGACGTGCATATGTAGTGGATGAGGGATTTGTTTTTTTGTTGAACTTAAAGGAACACTTCGTCCCAACATTCTGCCATCAATTATTCACACTCCAACTTGTTCCACACCTGCTTGAGTTTATTTCCTCCGTTGAACACAAAAGAAGCTATTTTGAATTCGAAGAATGTTGAAAGCCGGTAGCTATATGAATACTAATACTATGGAAATCAATAACTGCTGGTTTCCAACATTTTTCAAAATATCTTATTTTGCGGTCAATGGAATGAAGAAACTCAAAGGTTGGGAACTATTTGAGGGTGAGTAAACATTTTTGGGCTGATTTAATCTTTTAAATAAGGTGACCAGTCTCGCTCTGTTTTTACTGTCTTTTTCTAAAAAATCTCTGTTGCTTAGCGCTAGTCATGCAAAAATAATCTTAATTGGTAGTCAATCATATCATAGATTTAAAAAAACAAAATACCATACAATCATATTTCATGTATGGATCAAGCTCAAGTTATGTCAGTTTATTCATAATCATGTTCTATATGTAGTACATGATATTAGTAATATACTACCATTAATAGTAAAGATATATAATACTATTAGTAAATATAATAAATAAATAAATAAATATAGTAATAAAGTAAATACAGATTTCTCTTTTTTTTCTTATTGTTTAGATTGGAGCTTCTCTCTTCGCAAGTAACATTGGAAGTGGTCATTTTGTGGGAATTGCAGGAACTGGAGCTGCTGCTGGAATCGCCATTGGAGGATTTGAGTGGAACGTATGTTTAAAAAGTCTAAATAATGATGAAATATGCCATGATTCTATGACTACGGTCATTAAAAGTGAAAAGAAATTCATAATAATAAGTGTAGGTGTAAGCTTAGGAGAAAGTGTTATTTTAATGTAATTTACATACCGTTACAGTATTTATTAATATTTAAATTAGCTTTTATTTTTATGCTTTATAGTATTTTTTTAATTTAATTTTAGTATTAACTTAATTTCCAGTATGTTTGCATTATGGGAAGCATCATTATTTAAACAATTTTAACATAAAATTTTAAGTTTTGAATGTCACCATATTTTTTAGCATATACACTCCTTTTAGTAATAAAACATTGAAAAATATTACATTCCAAATAACATTGATATTGCATAAAGTTTCTATATGTCTTCTGTGTTTCTATTCTGTCATGGTTATTAATAGTTATGTTTAATATATTTTTTTAGGTATCTTTTTTTGTTGTTGTTTACTACAAGTTTAACCTAATTCGACTTATTTAGTACTAAGCTTGTTTTATTTCAGTTGGTTGGCTGATGCTACATTTCTCATTTGTATTTAGATTTTTTTAGTTTAACAAATAGTAACAACACTCTCAGGAATATATGAAGAAAGTCTCAAAGCTGTTTTTCATGTTATTTCCTCAGGCTCTGGTTGTTGTGATTATTCTGGGATGGCTCTTTGTGCCCATCTACATAAAGGCTGGGGTATGATTACATTTCTCCTTCCTCTCCAACAAGCACTGCTGAACAATTCTTTCAAATACTGCAATGCCTATATGTCAGCAATATAATGATTATGATCCACTGATCATTTTATCTGCAGGTTGTGACCATGCCAGAGTACCTGAAGAAGAGGTTTGGTGGCCAGCGAATCCGCATCTACCTCTCTGTGCTGTCGCTGTGCCTCTATGTTTTCACCAAAATTTCGGTGAGTCCAAAATCTGCGTCAAGACATACAAGACAGTACGGGACCTCATTTATTAAACGTGCGTGCACTAAAGTCCACTCTAACATGCACAAAATGGTGTTTGACATGGTAGAAATACAGTGCCGTATATAGATATCACATGCTAGTTTTTATATTTATTAGGCACTAGTACGTTTTTAGACATTTGTATGTTTGTAATTATAACTATTAGCATACTATTCTTCTTATATTATTTGACTGCTGTTTTTTTTGTCTCATCCTTTTTTAAGAATAGTCTGAAAGCCCACTTGAAAGTACAAATAAAAAATCGTAGAAGTAAAATGAAAAATGTTATTAGTAACTTTTCAAATAAGTTATCTAATAAACCAGTGTATTTGTGTTTAAAATGCATTTTTTGTATTTAAAATGTATTTGGGGCAAACGAGGTAACTATATGAGGGTAAGTTTGAGATAGTAGTTTTACCCTGGAATATGCAATGACTGTGATAAAGTACATGCGAAACAGGATTGTAAAATAAAGTGCTACCAATAAACGTGTTCTTGTTGATTAAGTACTAATAGCTAATCAATAAAGTACTCAATAATAGGTATTCATTTATTTTAGGTGCTAGTATTTAAAAAAAAATAAGTTGTACTACTTAATGAGTAACTATTAGTATATAAAAACAAATGCTAGTCACATCTGAAATACATAATAATTAAAACAGATTAACTGATATCTCTATGGCAGATTCCTATAGCAGTTAATGGGAAAAAATAGTTTGGTACTAGTAACAATTGAACAGTTACTATTGATTCATGAAATAAAAAATAGATTCTAATGAATATGAACTTGTATATAACAAAAAAAAATACTAGTATCTAATAATAAATACTAGTAGCTAATAAATAGTTGTATCTAATGAATAAATAGTACTAAAGAATAAGAAGTTGATGTAATTATCATTATGTATGTAGATTTGGATGAAGTTGTGTATGAAATGAACACTAATGGAAGCAATATTCCATTAAAAATAATAGTGATCAGTTTTGATTGGATAGTGAAGCAGTTCGAAGAACAAAGATTTATTTTATTTATGCTCTGATAAATGTATTTTCTACTTTAAAAGGGCACTTTTGCCCTTGTCCATTCAAAGGATAGTTCACCCAAAATTAAATGTTGGTCAAACTCATCTTCCACTTGTTCCAATAGCCGTTTCAGTTACTATACCCTTTTGAACATGAGAAGATATTTTGAAGAATGTTATTGCCATTGAATTTCATTTAAAAAAAAAGTCCTACTATGGATGTAAATGGATACCAATGGTTTCCAACATTTTTCAACATATATTTAGCAGCAAAAAAAAAGTTTGGAACCACTTGAGGGTTAATAAACAATGAGTAAATTTAGATTTTGAGGTGAACTACCACTTTATAGTGATATTAATTGAAAAATTAGTCTGAGCTTGCTAACAGTATCATAGTATGTTTCTGTCAGCTCAGCCTCTGCATTTATTCAGTTTACTGATAATGTTTACATCAAGTCTTCACTTGATGCTTGAATTGGTGGTGATTTCCATGTGGAAATGCCTTTTATTGCCTTTTACTGAGTTGAGATTTCAAAGATAAGGGCTTGTTTTGAAATGGACAGTTCAAACAGTTGTATCACAGCATGTTTTTCCTTTTTCACCTGTCAGGCGGACATGTTTGCGGGAGCCATTTTCATCAACCAGGCTTTGGGACTGAACATTTACCTGGCTGTGGTAATTCTGCTACTGATTACAGCTCTTTACACAGTAACAGGTCTGTTTATATAAATATTGTGTTCTTTACAATGACACATTGCACTGTACAGCTAAATATTCTATGGATTTCACAGGTTGTTTCATTTATATTTATATATGTATGTGTGTGTGTGTGTGTGTGTGTGTGTGTGTGTGTGTGTGCGTGCGTGCGTGCGTGCATGCGTGCGTGTTTTATCCACTAAAAAAAGAATAGAAAACGTAATTATGTTTTACGACATTATCTCACAATTCAAACTTTTATTCTGCCAGGTTGCAGTTAAAACTATTTTTTTTAAATCCTGTGACAAAAATATATTTTTATAGCTTGTTTCTGCCAGGGGGAAAATGGGTAGTTTGCAACTTATCTCACAATGAAGATTTTTTTTCTTTGCAATTTTCCTTTTTACAAATAAAATAAAATGTATAATAGCAGGATTTGCAGTTGCAATAATTAAATCAGATCTCAGAATGTCAGAGTTGTGAGATATGAACTTAATTGTTAGGTAAGAAAGTCACAAAGGTGAGATAAAAAATACAGTTTCTGTCATTTCTCATTTTCTAATTATTTATTATTTTATAGATAATTGCTAATGGTAACCCTTTACATCAGTGTCTGTTTGTTTTGTTAGTTTTTTGTTTTTTCAAAAGAGCTTGTGGCTGAAAGCTCAAACTTCTCATAAAATCCTTAATAATTCATTCTTGAACAAAGTGTCTTGCACAGTTTGTTTCTATGCAGTGGAACATCTCAACTTTTAGACAAGAGGCTATAATCTGCATAACACTTAACAGAAATGTTATTTAAATTTTTTTCAGATTTTAGAAAATAACGCAAAACTATAATAAAATATAAAACTTTTCATAACCTATTAGCTACAGAAACACAATGCAATGGTGAAACGTGTTCAACAATTGCTGGAGCTTCAAGTGTCTGACCATATATAATATAAAGTGATATTATCAGAATTTAATAATAAATAATAACACTTTTTTTTTTCTAAATCAGGGATGCAAAATTGATTTTTACATAGAAGTTTATTCTACAACCTATAATCAGGTCTTTCTTGTAAAAGAGACTTTAAATCTCAGTGAGACTTCCTGGTTAAACTAACTGAAAAATAAATAAAAACAACAGAGTAAAGTCCATGCAGTGGGATGCTCCTTTTAGCATGCTGTGGTTGTGTGCGTGTGTGTTATGGGTAATTGCCCATTCTGACAATGGATGATAAGCCTGTGTATGGCAAACGTCTGTCATCCCCATGGTCTGTTGTGTAATATGTTTATATCAGGAGAAAATCAGCCCAACAATATATAGTAAGAGAGCAGAAATGATCCGAGCAGCTGTAAATGTTTACACGAGCAGTGGATGAGAATGTTTTATGGTCCTGTGACATACTAAACTGCATTTGCTAAGACTTCAGAGGCCTAACCTGAATGTCAAGCATATGAATACAGTGTTGCCTTACGAACAGTTGCTAAATAGAAATCTGTAATTTGACCAAACATGCATGACTGTGTGTTAGCGCAATAATTCTCTAAAAATATCAGATCATTTGAAATGTTATGACAAGGCAAGGTTATGAAAAACACTTTAGTACACTTTTTCTGTCGGCTACTTATTATGAAAATAATGTACTTTTAGTAAAGAAAAAGAAAAAAAACACAGAAAAGGCAAACAATGCCAAAAAGTGTGAACTGAGTGTTATATTTTTTTTCTCTTAGTAACTAGTAACATTTAACTAGTAATTGTCACAAATAATTATAGAGAAATGACAAGTAATATATACAATTATATGTAAAGATATGAAGTAGAGAAACTGAAATTGTATTTTCTAAGCCATCAGTTCTTCTTAGAACTTCTTAGTTCTTGTTGTGGTATTTTCTATTTAAATTGTGGTTATTTACATCTAGTGTGCTTCAAAACAATGATACCATTCACATTTAGAAGGTACTGTATAAGCATTCGAAACTTTCAGTATCTCACCTCTGACGATATGGATCAATAATTCAGATTTTCTGTCCAATCAAATGCTCTCTAAAAATGCACTGAAGTTATTTGTCTCCTATAGTTGACACTAAAGAAACTGCTAAAATCGGTCATTATGGACATGTAACTGTGTTCATAAAGTGTCCACCAAAACACTTATACATCATCAAAATCATTGATAGATACTGCAAGTTACTGAATGCCTTTATATTCTAAATGCAAGGTTTGTTTGTGTTTCAGAGCACAGTAGATTATAGATAACCTTAATGTATATTTCTAAGAGTTTTACAATTCCTCATTTGATTTTTATTGAAAAGAGTTTCGTCCACAGGTGGTTTAGCTGCTGTCATCTACACAGACACACTGCAGACCATCATCATGGTGGTGGGATCGTTCATCCTAATGGGCTTTGGTACGTTCTTTCACTTACTGGATGTGCACATGAAAAGCTTTAATCTTCAGTTACTTATTTCAACATCATTTGTTTTTTACAGCATTTAATAAGGTTGGAGGCTATGAGAACTTTAAGGACAGTTATATGACTGCCATCCCGTCAGTAATCAATCCAAACATCAGTGAATCTTGCTACACCCCCCGTGCAGACTCATTCCACATCTTCAGAGACCCCATTAATGGAGATCTGCCCTGGCCTGGACTCCTATTTGGTCTTACAATTCAGGCCGGTTGGTACTGGTGCACTGACCAGGTACTGATTCATTTATTAAAGCTATGGAGTAATGCTTGTGCAGTAACACTTTCTCATAAATTTTATACTGTACATACACATTTTTGCACATGAGAAGAAATAAGAGGTCTACAGATCCTTTACGTGCTGAGGCACAGATATTCACCCTTTTTCACTACCATTCAAAAGTTGAATAATAGAAAAAGATGGATTTTCTCATATGTGACGTCATTTAAGATCACCAAGGTTGCTTTATTTGATAAAACAGAATCTATCTGTCCATCCATTAGCATGGTCATTCATGTTAACAGAGTGATAAACATGCTAGCGACATTAATCTAGTCTAAAACATGCTTCCAAAATGTTAAATTCTTGCTAGCAACAAGTTAAACATGCAGGCAACGTGTTTAATCATGCTAAAAGGACATTTTGCATATTACTAGCATAGCTTTGCTCTTCATTATCTATAAGCAAACCCTGCTGTATTTTTCTTGTAATTTATCAATTAAAGGTACAGCACCATCTTGTGCCGGTGAAACTGACTTGAACACACCTGATGTCGTAACTTGATGTCGTACAACTTATCAAATCATAAGCAGAAACATACCAGGAAGACTTCAATAGCAGCATATCTATTCCCACTAATAATGCTAACTAATGTGAGCATGTTAACCAAGCTAGCAATATGTTAGCCATATGCTAAAGCATTTTAGAAACATGTTAGCTCATCAACCAGGAATTGTGTGCACTCAAAAAATAAATACAAATAAATTGTCATATAAGTAACCGAAATAAATTTCGTGAGAATCTCTTTCAAGAAGAATGTCATGGTTTCCAAAAAAATATTAGGCACCAATATATTTTCTAAACATGGATACTAATTTCTTATCAAATAAATGCAGCCTTGGTGAGTTGAAGACTTTTTCAATAAGTTCAACAAATCTCCTCTGTGTCCACTTCAGGACCACAAAGCACACTTTTATCTGCAGTTTCTCAGGATGAACAGTATGCGTCTTGTTTTAGTTTGAGTGAGTCTAAGCTTAATCAGATGTGCCTTTAGTTAGACCCCTGATTAATGGCCACTAAATAAGATAAGATACACAGACAGCTGCAGATATACATTCACAATGGTTTAGTTTGTTCAACAGCCCATTAATAAGACTCAGCTTATCTATTCCAGACAGTTTGCTTGCTCTGGTTTGGTAATTAGGTGATTTAGGTAATATAGCAAAAACTCAAATTAAAGCTTCAAGACATTTAAGACACTTAACAAGGTGTAGAGGCATTTACTGTACATACATTTTTGGTGATGAGGATTTTCTGAGAAGTTTATTGTTCAGTGATAAAAAAAAAAGTTGGAAAACATTGCATTTCTTTGTAGTCTGGCACTGTACTCAGGAAAAATAAGTCTAACCATAAAAGTTTAGTTTAGTTCTTGAGGTACAACTACTTTATTTGTGGCTATTTTTATTTCTCTGTGCAGTAGTATTCATAGATCATGTTAACTTGGGTTGCCTGATTTGTTTCAGGCAGGAATAATAATAATAAATATAATAATAATGTTAAACAAATGTTAAAATGTAAAAAATACTGCTCACTGTTTCAATAGCTAGCATATTTAAAAAAAAAAAACTAAAACTAAAAAGCTTAGAAATATGCATATGCAATGTATATTTATTCATTTTTTATTGCATGGTCTGTTGAAATTCTGTTGAAATTATTATTGGCTGGAAAGTGTACAATAAAATGTATTTAAAAAATGCTCATAGTAACATAAACAATCATAGTAACTCAGTGACAGTTGCCGTAGACTTCATTCTGTGTGTACTTGAGGACATCAGGAAGCCTATGGAGATTAACCACTGCTCCAAAATATTTGCGAAGTGGTAGCTAACTCGTTACTATGACACACAATCTCTCTCTCTGCCTCCGCGACATGCATAATCCCTTACACATATATTAAGATTATTATTATTATTATTATTATTATTATTATTATTATTATTATTATTACAGCCTGCAGTAATGGATTGTGAGCACTGATGTTTATTTCAGGTGATTGTTCAGCGTTGTCTGTCTGCGAAGAACCTCTCTCATGTGAAGGCTGGCTGTATTTTGTGTGGGTACCTCAAGCTGCTGCCCATGTTCCTCATGGTCTTTCCTGGCATGATCAGCAGAGTGCTGTACCCAGGTTAGAAACACTGTCAACGCTCACAGAATATATGCTGACTGAATCTGGAATGATTTTCTGCAAATGGGGTTTAAATTAACCTGGTTTGGTTAGTCTTATTGAAATGGACTTCAGAATAAAGTATTAAAATATTAACATTTAAACATCAGAATTAAAAATGTTGTAAAACTAATAAAACAGTACAACTAAAAGTGTGTATACTAATACTAATACTGTGTGTGTTGTGTTGTTTGTATTAGATGACATTGCCTGTGTGAATCCGGAAGAGTGTAAAGCTGTCTGTGGAGCCGAAGTGGGCTGCACTAACATTGCTTATCCCAAACTCGTGGTGGACCTGATGCCAAATGGTAAACATCGTGCTGACATGTCTCTTTCTGGTTTTACACCACATCAGTTTTGGGCTTTTGAATTGGGCTCTGGGTTTGTCTCACTTGACGATTTGTGCCTGTAGATAATATGCTGTTTTCTCAAAAAGAGTTTCTTTCTCATGCACTGAGCCATAAATCAGACCAAACGTCACAGATTTATTCATTTCTCTATTCTGAAGGTTTTTACTAAGGGATTTGTTCATATATATATTGACTGATTATAAACATTTCCTTCTGCCAAAAAGTGTGAAAATCTATATTTTTTCACTCTGTTGTCAGCAAGTATGGAGTGATAAATATTATATTATTTCCAAAATCCCCTCTGTAAAAACCGTTGCCTCTAAAATATCAAAAGAATGAAGCAAGAATTTTGAACATGACCTCATCCAATGTTCACAATTTTGTCTACAAATAACAGGGTTTGCACAAGTGCTGAAAACCTTAGAAAAGGCTTGAATTGTAATCTAATGAATTCAAGGATTGAAAAGTGCTTAGATTTTGAATGAATTGCTTGAAACTGCTTGAAAATGCCATTGTGTTACTTTCAGAATAATTGATCTTATTAGTGTATGTATATGTAATAATAATTAAATATTTCAATTAAATAAATCTTAATGAAGAGAGCAAATGAGAGTAATTCAATGTTGGGCCGGATCAAATTTTTACTAAACTTTTTTAGGGGGTTACTAAACTAATACTAATATAAAGTATACTGAATACTATACTGTACTATAATAAATAGCTGATATAATGTGGTGAAGTATGTGCATGTATGTAATTATGTCATTTGCTAAACTTGTAAAGTGCTAGAAAAGTCTGAAAATGGCTCTGGAAAGTGCTTAAATGTGACTTTAGAAAAGGTGTAAGAACCATGAAATGAGCACATATTGAATTAAAGATGCCCATTTGCATATTTAAATATTATATTCTAGGAGACTTGCTACACAAAAACGTTTATAATTCTTAAAGTAGTCAGTCAGCTGGGAAAGTGTGCTGCATTAGTTTACATTATTAACCTGAAGTGTCCTGTAATATGAGTCTATGTGTATTTTGTGCAGGTCTCCGAGGGCTGATGTTGTCCGTCATGTTGGCTTCACTCATGAGTTCACTTACCTCCATCTTCAACAGCGCCAGCACACTCTTCACCATGGACATTTACACCAAGATTAGGCCCAAAGCCAAGGAAAAGGAGCTGATGATTGCTGGCAGGTGTGTTTGTGTGCCAGACGCTGGTGTTCTGATCTGAACAGACTTTGTGAAATGTTTATGCGTGTGTGTGCGTGTGTGTGTGTGTGTGCAGGTTGTTTATGCTGCTGTTGATCGGCATCAGCATCGCGTGGATCCCAATCGTTCAGACGGCTCAGAGCGGTCAGCTTTTCGACTACATTCAGTCCATCACCAGTTATCTGGCTCCACCAATCGCCGCTGTCTTTGCACTCGCCATTTTCTGCAAGAGAGTCAATGAACCTGTGAGCCAAAATCTTAAATTTACAGTTTATATATATATATATATATATATATATACACAGCTGTGGAATAAATAAAGACACCACTTGACAGTTCTCAGTCTCTCTTAGCGGACTGGATTTATTAGTTGTGGGTTTGAGTAAATTGTTCATTTTTGTTTTATTTGAAAATCTGAAGAGGTTCTGGTAATATTTGTAGCAAATTTAGATTTTTTCAGAAAATGACTACTGGCAAAAATAACAAGATAAATGCTAAACTGAAGTTTTTAGTCATTGTCATTAATTATGTCTTTATATTGTGTATTGAAGAGTACAATTGCAAAAAAATATGATTTATGGAAAATACATGAAAAATGCTGTCGTATATATCACAATTGTTTGTGTATTGTAGGTTTGTGTTTAAAACAATTCACAAAATTTATTCGTCATGTATAAATGTTAAAACCATTTTAAAACCAGATTTAAGAAGATTTTTGTGACCCATAATATTGCTCTTCTTCACAGGGTGCTTTCTATGGGTTGTGTATTGGTCTGCTGGTGGGTCTGGCGCGTATGATAACAGAGTTTGCCTATGGCACAGGCAGCTGCGTGAATCCCAGTAACTGTCCCACAATCATCTGCGGTGTGCACTACCTCTATTTCGCCCTCATCCTCTTCGGCTTGTCCTGTATATTGATCCTGTCCATCTCACTCATGACCAAACCTATTGCAGACAAACATGTAAGCTCTTCTTATGACAAATCTCAACATCCATACATATCAACGTAAAGGCATTTACGGTTAAAAATGCAGTCAATTTAAATGTACTTTTGATGATTTTTCAACAATCTTCATTAAAGTGTTATATACCATAGTGTTATAACATTTAACATGGTTGGATATCTATCTGCTGCAAAAAGCATATAACTCTCTTAACATTTAAATAACTGTTACTAAAATATAAAATAAAGCATACAGCATTACATTACAGTTTTTTAACTTGATTTTACCATCACCATCTGAGCACACAGACTTAATACTGTACATTCTGGCTCATACCTGATTCACCATCTCAACCATATTCTCAAACTAACATTTACAACAATGTCAGAATTTTGATCACTGAAAACATATTCATCAGGTTCACCAACTGAGAGTAACACTTATATTAGATAGAGTCGTAAAGCCATTCAAGCCATTCAGCTTAATGCTATTATGCTGTACTCTATATATGTGGTAATTATGTGTGAAAAAACAGAGTATTATTGTGTAACAGACTTTCTACCTTGAGGAATTATGGTTAATGGCACATTAAAAACAGATTCTTTATTTTTTCTTGTTGTACTGTTTATAATAAATAGATTAAGGAATACTAAGAAGGTTAATGCCTAACTTATTAATTATTCAACTTGTTAACTTATTAAAATAATTAATAATAAAAGGAGGGTGGTGAATAAGCTATAAAAACCTGAGATACGTGTTTAAGGGTTAATTGTATTTGTAGTAAAAACCATTAGAACTTCTATCAAGGTTTCTATTGCAAGTTTGAAATAAAAACATAGTACTACATTACAAGCCTTTTATTCTGTTCACTTGTTTTACAGCTCTACAGGCTGTGCTGGAGTTTGAGGAACAACACAGAGGAGAGGATTGACCTCGAGGCAGACGACTGGACTGAAGACCAGGACTCCAACTCTATGGAAACAGATGGTACTGTACATCTGCACCATCCATCTGATCGAGTGACATACTCATTGACTTCAGATAACACTCGCCATTTATGTGGGCAATTTGCATCACACGGCTCAGTGAACAAACTGAGGGTGTGCCGTCTGATGCTGAGACTAGGTTATGACCACCATAAGCTGATTATGTTGTTATTTCGGAAGAAAGTAAAGATGTTGATCTTCATTAGTGTACACATTAGCTTTAAATAACTAAACTCAGCCTAACACTGTGAGATTTTCAGCACAAGCTCATTGGAAATATGTGCTTCAGCCTGTATATATGTTAAGCTACAAAAAAAATTAAAATACTTAAACGATAAAATGCAGTTTCTAGATAAAATAAATGTCACGGGGCAGTATGACACTGACAACGTTTGTTCCTTTTCTCACTTATGATATTTACAGAGACATATTATTGACAAATAAAGATTATTTTCATGTAGTTCTTTGCACAAAACCAAATATATTCCACAAAACAACTTGACTGGGGCGGCATGTTATAGCAAGAAGGTTGCTGGGTCGAGTCTTGGCTGGGCCAGTTGGCATTTCTGTGTGGAGTTTCCATGTTCTCTCCATGTTCGCGTGGGTTTCCTCCAGGTACTCCGGTTTGCACATGTATAACAAAACATACCCTAATTAGCAAAATGTAGACAGCCCCCTCTAGTGGAATTGTCATCTGAAACGTGCAACGAAATGTAGGCTAAAGCAAGTATTTCCAACAAACCTGGATTAGAGATTTTGTCTAAAGATTTTGACTGTACGATCTTTTTTAATTGCTGGTTTAACATGTTCACAGGCAGCTGATTAATGGTTGCTGTGATCAAAATTTTCCTATGATGAAATTGTGGCAGTGTCAGAAGATTTAACAATCTTTCTTGCAGTGTGTCTTCAGCTATAATGACCTTTAAATCAGAACCAGTACGAGCACCAGTCCTGATGACACAATCATTGTGACAACTTCACAGCAAGAGCAGATACTACTAGATAGTTCACCCAAACCCTCCCGCCCACCATTTGTCTCAAACATGTTAAACGTATTAAGAACTTATTTTGATGAAAGCTGAAAACCTCTAACCATTTCCTCTAACCTTTTTTGAGTGAACTATCCTTTTAATGACTTTTACAGGGAAATTGAGTGTTTGTATGACATGCTGCTGTATCATGACAAGAAGTTCATATTTCAGATACAGCACCATTCGACATATGATATGGAATTTGTTTAAAATTGAGACTCTCATTTCATGATTGATGCCTTCAAACTCCAGATGAGTCTTCTGTTTTTGACACATCTTGATTGCCTTCAACAGTCTGACATTATGACAGCTAAGATCTTACAGCGTGACATCAGGATAATGTTCATACAGTCTGACAAGCTACAATTGTAAAGGGCTGCTAAAAAAACGGCACAGTGCGAGTCTGGCTTAATAACAACAATTTCCATTTGTCCATTTCCACAGAGATGCGTGCGGAGCCAGGGTGTTGTAAGAAGGCCTACAACTGGTTCTGCGGCTTTGATCAAGGCAATGCTCCGAAACTGACTAAAGAAGAGGAGGCTGAGTTGAAGATGAAACTCACAGACACCACTGAGAAACCTCTATGGAGAAATGTGGTCAACGCTAACGCTGTTATCCTTCTCACTGTCTGCGTCTTTTTCCACGGTTTCTTCGGTTAAAACACTTTTTTTCTGTGGACAGAAATGTTACTTCATCAGTAACATCAAGCGACATTGTGATTATTCTGATTGTAAGAGGCTACAAAGTTCCTCTTGAAGCACTCAGTACTTCCTTTTCCTCAACAGAAACTCTTCCCTTCCTTATAGCTTAATTAATATATATTGCCTTTGGCTCCTGACTTGTTTTCTTTTTAAAGCCTAGACTAGAACTGATTCTTCATGTTTGTCTGATTTTTGTTTGTTTTTACAGGAGCAGCTAATTTAACATATTCTTGACAGTTTTTACTGTAAATTCAGTAATGTTTACAGTCCAAAACTGCACATTCTTTCTTTATTTTACACAGTAATAGTTTTAATGAGTAATATGAAGTTCTGGTCTTCTGATGTATTAGGATCAAATCAATGCAAAGCTTTTTCAACTGTCTCACATCTACCAAATGCCATGTTTCATTTTGGTTTTTACTGTTAGATAAGTTTAAGCTTAAAATATATACTTGTCTGGGACAGGGAAAGATATTTTATTTAATAATATTCATATTTTTGTCATGGTACGTACGTGCACTCTGTAATATATTCATGTGGCTGTCTTTATTGTAATAAAGATAAATGAATTGTCATTTTTATGAGTTTATTAAGACACACGCTTCTAAGAAGCATGTTCAAAAAAGAAGATAAAAAATAATCTTGGATGAACATCACGTGACCGGGAGCACTGGCGGAAAGTTAATATTTAATTTTACACGAAGATGCGATCAATACACTTGAAATCAAAGTCCAAAACCATCATGAGCCATTCAAGACACAATGAGTCAAATGAGACACAAATTCCTTCAAGACAAAGGAAATATTTGGATGTGAAATTGTGGAAATTCACAATTGTATGTAGTTATAACTTTGATGTAAATATGAACACATGAATATTAGTTTGTAAATGTATGTTAATTTTAATGCATGGTTATAATAGACAAAATTAATTGCAGTCTTAACCTTTGGAGTCAATTCAGAAGAAACTAACATCTTAAATTATATTCAACTGACTTCTGAATCTTAACTTAAAAATTTAAGTTGAAACGGTTCATTTATTTTAATAAGTTGCAGTGGGTAGCACAATCGCCTCACAGCAAGAAGGTCACTGGTTCGAGCCCTGGCATTTCTGTGTGGAGTTTGCATGTTCTCCTTGTGTTCGCGTGGGTTTCCTCCGGGTGCTCCGGTTTCCCCCACAGTCCAACGACATGCGCTATAGGTGAATTGAGCAAGCTAAATTGGTCATAGTGTATGTGTGAATGTAAGAGTGTATGGGTGTTACCCGGTGTTGGGTTGCAGCTGGAAGGGCATCCGCTGCGTAAAACATATGCCGGATGAGTTGGCGGTTCATTCCGCTGTGGCAACCCCTGATTAATAAAGGGATGGTCATGGGTCATTGTCTTTTTTTACAGTGTCGTAAATTATGTAATGCAGTAAATGAATGTATACATGCTGAGCAACAAATGACCCTTAGTCAAACAATCTTAACTATGATTTACAAAAAAAACCTGATTTACCTAAAAGTCATTCAGTGGCAATAAAACGAAAAAAGTCAGGCATATAATGAAATTAAATGATTAAAATAATTAAATGAATAATACTTAGAATTTGTCACTATTCAACTGGTAAGTTCTACCCTTTTGTCGGAAGGACAAATGTTTTTTTCCCTGACCTTATGCTGTAAACTATATGGTAAACAAAGCGTGCTTCAGTCTCGCTTCCTAAAATGAAATATATTATGAATATTGTGTGAATATAAGCGAGTGGCCTGTAGTAGAAACACTGGAGTGTGCTGTGCTGTAGGGGGAGCAAAGCTAGCGCGAGTTGCTAATATGTGCTACAAACACCGCTGAGGGGGTGTTTTCATTCTGTGATGCCAATGTGCAAACCACGCACTTCATTGTGTAACTCGTTAGAAATGATTGAAACGTCAGCATTTAGGTGAGTTATAGGTGAGTTTTTACATTGTGAAATATAAAAACGCGGGAAAAATAAAGGACTCAGAATGTGACAGATCTGGAACTGGGGATAACATTCTACTAGATTTACATAAAACATAATACTGTATATTATATATACAGCTGTGGAAATAAGAGACCACTTGGAATTTCACTGGATTCACAACTGGCATTCCTAATTAAAATGGTGTCAAAATTCGAACAAAATGACAATTGGCCCATATAACAAAAAAGCTGCCACCCGTGTTTTCAGACATGTTTTCATTCATTTTTGACAGTCCAGTGTTTTTATGTAAGAAAATATTATTTGGTGTAATAACCTTGATTTTTAGTCACAAAAAATAATTTGTTATTCTTGCTAACTGTCTCAGCAGCAAGAAAACAACAACAACAACAACAACAA
>CAIGQW010005633.1:3427165-3473181 GCA_903798125.1 Danio choprae | reverse complement strand
TATAGAGAATATATATTTTACTGTATTAAGTTTTCCATTAATTATTACATCAATAATCTTGCACAATTTAAACGTTATATAAATGTAAACGTTATATTATAATGTTTTTGTCCATATTATAATAAATATATTATTTTAAATGATATATTATGTTTTTAAATGTATACTTTTTAAGAATTTCGATAGAATCTCCATTGTCCTTCATTTAAGAGCTATCATTCCTACTTTTACCTACTCCTAAGAATTCCAAGTTATCCAGTTAGATATGTTTAGTATTAGATTGGAAATAAGCTAATTTTTTGATAATTCCCATTATCATTATTTTAAGGACTGGTATTCACATTTCTTACCCCATATGTTTTATTATATACGGAATACCTTATATTATTAGTTATGATAGAAGTCTACTTTCTGGTCTACTTTTCCCAGAATTACTAATATGAAAGTTAGGACAGAAATTCCACTGCTCTATTCTATTAAGAATTACATGGAAGCTTAAATTTCTCTAAGGAGAAATTCAATTATTCCTTTAGTATCTAAAATCCTATTTCCCCCAATTTTTAAAAATATAAACAGTTCTAATCTATTCAGACAAATATTTAATAGTTCCCATTAGAGTTTCTTTCAACAATATCCAAAAGAATTTGCAGTCCTTCATTACTTTTGACAAGAGTTTTTGGGCTCATTGATTATTTTGTAAACCTGTGTAGGCAAATCCATGGTACAGTGCTAAGAGAAGTTCAATTCAATCATTAGCCAATGTTTTGCCATAATTAACATTCACTTAACAGCTGTTTATATCACTCTGCTAATGCTAACCTTTCAGGGCTAATCGGTAGTATGCAGTTTCCTCTCAATCTGCTAGTTTCAGATATTGTTAATAATGATCTTTTCGAAATATCCTGTGAAAAAGCACAACGTCAACAGAAGCTGAGGGAACAAACAGTCTCTCTAGTGAATGAACTGTGGGTAAAATGGCTGACGCCTGCTCTGAATGACAGCCACTGAATTATTAAACACTGCTTCCTCCTCGCTAAAACTAGCATGACCTGCGTCCCCTATAGCAGCTCAGTCCACACACGAACGCTATTTAGCATAGACTGACAGCAAAATGTCAGACATACTTAACACACAGTGCCAAAAAAACATCCTATTTTTTTACATCTTCCAGACCCATCTTACAGCTTCATCTGCTCCATTTTGATTTGATGTTTACACCAGGATTTCTTGTAGAAAATTGTTGTTGATCACAAATGCCATGATGATTGTTTAAAATTATTATCTATTTTCCCAAATTTCTGTACTTTTGTCTTGTTTTCAGTTCAAGTATTTCATTTTTTGCTTCAGAAGGAAAATAGCTGAAAGATAAGAAAGAAACATTTTAATAAACATCATAATATTTTTTAATCAAAACCTATTTGTGTATATGTGTACTGTGGAAACTGGAATCCTTTTAAGAAACTATTTTAAACCCGTTTTTAAAAGTTTGGACTTCTAGGTTTCTAAAAAGCAGCTTTAAGACAACAGATTCACACTTTAAGTAAAGCAACTAATCACATTTTACATTGTCCTTAAAAACAACACCAAACAAATCTTCACCTACAACTAGCAAAATCTCACAGAACGCCATTTTGTATGATTTTGTTTTAAAATTAAGCAACTTACTAGTAAAATAAACTTTCAACAGCTATGAAATGCAAGATCAGATAGGATCCGTAAAGGTGTTGCAAGCCCTTTAAGAATACAAAATATAATCAGGTATTCATAGAATCCAATCATCATGTACTGTAGTCTTATGTATAAGACAACAGGAAAGGATAAACCTCACTGATGTTGATTTGAGAAAGGTCTTGAAAAGCTTTTGTAAACTGAGCATGCTTTTTCAATCATGGTTGGGTTTTAATCCATTTAAACTATTAAAAGCTTTTTTTAATTACCAATTATATAATGAAGTATTTAATTAAAGTCCATATAAACAGTTTAATTTTCATGTTTTAAAGTAAACTTCAAATGTTAAATTGAGTTTCTTTGTTAGCACGCCAACGGCTCCTGCGATCGTATTTGTGGATTTTGAAAGATTTGAAAAAATGGAAAAAACATTTGGCATTTTCTCCATACAGCATTGTGGACTAAAATAAATACATCCGTTCACAATATTGCACATTAAGATAAAATATTAGAATATTAAAACAATTAAAAAAAATTTAATAAATAAAAGAGTCACCACTGACGACACACAGTCAGTATATTGGTGGCTTATAAAACTTCACCAAAAGATGAGTTTCCACTTTTACATGCTTTGGTTTATGCTGAGTTCTGTTTAAGCTAGTATTGAATCGCTTGTCTGTACATTAACACAAAGGTTTCTAGCAGAAACTATCATCAGCAAACATCTGTGAAAAAAACAGCTCTATTCCATCACATTACTTGAAAATATTTGTACTTTTATGTAGAGTGCATTGTAGCAGCTGTTTGCAAACGTGAAGGGTCTGCAAAATTTTAAACATCTGTGTGCAAAATAAACGCCGTCTTTGTAATGTGTAGCTGAAAACAGAGTCAAACAAACATTAACTCAGTCCAGAGAAATCTTAGATGTTACTTTTACTCTAGTAAAAGATTTTTGAATTTGATTTTCGTTAATGATCGAACTTCCTACAGAACATTTACGTTTGTATTCACTACTCCAAATAAGATCAGATAGGATTCATAAAGGTGTTGCGTTCCAATATGAATACAGAACATAATCAGGTATTCATAGAATCCAATCATCATGTACTGTAGTCTTATTTCTAAGACAACAGGTAAGGATAAACCTCACTGATGTTGATTTGAGAAAGGTCTTGAAAAGCTTTTGTAAACTGAGCATGCTTTTTCAATCGTGGTTGTGTTTCTAACATTTTAAACCATTAAAAGTAAAAATGTTATTACCAATTGTATAGTCATGCATTTAATTAAAATCCATATAAAGTGTTTTATTTGAATCTTAATAGTTTTAAAGTAAACTTCAAATGTTCTGCGATCCTATTGATGGATCTTGAAAGCAGTTGTCTTTTTGCTATTTTTTGCACACAGCATTGTAGTATTGTAAAATAAACACATGCATTACAATATTGCACATTTACATAAAATATAATATTAAAACAATTTAAAAATACTGAATTAAAAAGAGTCGCCACTGGTGTGACAGTCAGGATATCGTCTAAATTGTATTTAGGCTAGTACAGTATTTAGTTGCTATCCTGTACTTTAATGCAAAGGCTTTTAGCATCAATTATCAGTAGCAAATGCCTATGAAATAAATATTTTTTTCCATGACAGATCTGCAAAATTTACCTAATCCATGTGCAGAACAATAACAACATTATAATAAATCATTTCTCTTTGCTTGACAACAAAAAAATAGCAGACATGTTATAAAACACATGTTATAATGTTTAACAGTTAATATAACAGAGATCAGATAGGATTCATAAAGGGGTTGCGAGCCTTATATGAATACCAAATATAATCATGTGTTTAAATAATTCAATCATCATGTGTCGTTGTTTTATTTTTAACATATTTTGAATTAGATTTTAAGTAATGATTAAACATCCTACAGAACATTTTAATTTTTGTTCACTAATCCAAAAAAAGATCAGACAGGATTCATAAAGGTGTTGCGAGCCCTATATGAATACAGAATATAATCAGGTATTCATAGAATCCAATCATCATGTACTGTAGTCTTATTGCTAAGACAACAGGTAAGGATAAACCTCACTGATGTTGATTTGAGACAAGTCTTGAAAAGCTTTTGTAAACTGAGCATCTATTTTCAATCATGGTTGGGTTTCTAACATTGAAACTATTAAACACAAGTCAGTTATATAGCGATACATTTAATAATAATGATTAAGTTCATATAAACATTTTTATTTTAATGTTTTAAAGTATACTTGAAATCCTAAATTCAGATTTCATCAGCTCTTCTATTAGCACGCTATAATTACTCCTGCGATCCTATTGGTGGATCTTGAAGGCAGTTGTTTTTTTTTTTGCTACTTCTTTGCATACAGCATTATGGTATTGTAAAATAAATGCTTGTGTTCATGATATTGTACATTTAAATCAATTATTATAATATTAAAACTATTCAACAAATATTTTATAAAAAAGTCATCACTGACATGACACAGTCAGCATATTGGCTGCAGCTAAAAAAATGTTCCACTGCTCTATAATAAGCTCAAGCTGTGTGTTTCAAGAATAGTGTGTTTAAATTCATTACACTCAAAGTAAGACTTCAAGGAAAGTAAAAATAATATGAAAGGAAACTGAGTGACTTCCTACTAGATTTTGAAGAGTGCATTATGTGGACTTTTCACCATCCAACAAGACCATGATGAGAAAGTTTATGAATGTCAGTAAAGTACAGCAACTCATGTTGAAGCTGTAGGTCACATTACAGTGATATCAGGGCGATATATGAATATGTTCACACTATAAGTGAACAATATTTTGAGACTGCACCCTCTGAAGGTCAATGATGTGTTACTTTATGAAAAGTAAACATAACAAAAATGTCCTGTTATTGATATTGATTTTATATTAAGATGTAAAATACTTTCTTTTCTACTGTTCTTTACAGTGTGATGGTTTATTTTCTTACATGAGACATACAGTATATATCCCTCCATAGAATTGAAACTGAGAAGCCTTTAAAATGACATATTCTATATATAACACTTTCTTCGCAGTTAAGTACCTACACACTATGCTACTTCAGACATATAAGAAACTGCGAAAGCTGCAATGTAGTTATAGAAACTACTAATAAGAATTGTAATGTACACCTCAGCGAAATATTGGACAAACAAAAGAAAAGTTGTTGATTGGATGAAAATGAAATGGTTGAAGAACCACGGCATACATCATCACTTCTACATCTGAAATAAGTTTATGACATTAAAAATAGAAAAAGAGACCTAACCATTTTTTAAAGACTTTTTTTAACTAATATGAATAATATGCATTTTGATAAAAGATGGGGGCCTCACAGTGGCGCAGTGGGTAGCACGTTCACCTCACAGCAAGAAGGTCGCTGGTTCGAGCCTCGGCTGGGTCAGTTGGCGTTTCTGTGTGGAGCTTGCATGTTCTCCCTGTGTTGGCGTGGGTTTCCTCCGGGTGCTCCGGTTTCCCCCACAAGTCCAAAGACATGCGGTACAGGTGAATTGGGTAGACTAAATTGTCCGTAGTGTATGAGTGTGAATGGGTGTGTATGGATGTTTCCCAGGGATGGGTTGCAGCTGGAAGGGCATCCGCTGCGTAAAACATATGCTGGATAAGTTGGCGGTTCATTCCGCTGTGGCGACCCCAGATTAATAAAGGGACTAAGCCAAAATGAAAATGAATGAATAAAAGATGAATTTCCATTTGTTTCTGAGTTTTACAAACTTAAATAGATCAGATAGGATTCATAAAAGTGTTGCAAGCCCTTTAAGAATATAATCACATATTCATAGAATCCAATCATCATATACCAAAATCTTATTTCTAAGACAACAGGTAAGGATAAACCTCACTGATGTTGGTTTAAGAAATGTCTTGAAAAGCTTTTTTAATCTGAGCATGCTTTTTCAATCGGGGTTTTTTCTAACATTTAAACTAATAAAAGCACAAGCCAATTATATAGTGACACATTTAATTAAAGTCCATATAAATCGTTTTATTTGAATGTTTTTAAAGTAAACTTCAAGTGTTAAATTGTTTTTTTTTGTTCGCATGCTAATGACTCCTGCCATTCTGTTGGTGGATTTTGAAAGCAGTTGTCTTTTTGCTGTCTTATTTTTGCATACAGCCTTGTGGACTCGTAAAATAAATATACCCATCCACAATATTGCACATTTATATAAAATATTACAATATTAGAACAATTAAAAATTATTTAATTAAAAAAATCACCACCGAGAAGCATGTATTAATTGTTTCATATATAGTCAATAATATGCACTTATAACTTTCTGTTTGCTGTTGAGTCTTACAGTTTTTAGTTAGTTAGCTGGTACAGTATTACTTTGCTATTCTATACGCTGATGCAAAGTTTTCTAGCAGAACTTAGTAGAAAATGTCTAAGAAGTGAAGTTTATTTACAAACTAATTTCGAGAGGATCACGTGCTTATGATTGCTGCGGCTGGTCCCACATTATTCAATTCATGATTCACCAATCAGACAATTCCTAAGCCACTATAAATACCTTAAGTTCCATATCACAGCCATCTTTGTTTTGAAGAATCCCCCCTTCCACCCCTACTCCTCCTTTCCTAGATGGGTGGCCCAGTGGTTAGCACTGTTGCCTCACAGCAAGAACGTCACTGGTTCTAGTTCATACCAAGCCAGCTGACGTTTCTGTGTCGAGTTTACATGTTCTCCCCGTGCTCACATGGGTTTCCACCGGGTTCCCCGGTTTCCTCCCACCGTCCGAAAACATGCAACTTAAGTTAATTGACTAATCCAAATCGGTATCATAGACATGCTCCTAGTAAGTAGTCATCTCAAAAGCAATCACTATCCGTTCATTAGCTACTACAGCAGGGGAGTATTCGAGATCTACCTGAGCTCAAACTCCCCTCTAGCCTTGCAAACGGGAGGGAGCTCAGGGCTCTCTCCCGGGACAGCATGCCAAACAAGCTTTATAACCAATCATCAGCTAAGTGTGAACTCTTGAAACAATCTTTTGTGTTTCATCACATTATAGAAAAGATGTGTTTCTTTTATGGAGTGTATAATGCAGTAAATTGTTAATGTAGGAGTTCTACAAAGCTTTCTACATGTGTGAGCAAGACATAGGTCATGATAATCGTTTAACAGAAATTACTATCATACAAATGCTAGTTACTACACTTCAGAAATTGAAAAACTAAGTAAACACTTCTTATTAGATAAATTTACTTACACTACAAAGATCAGACAGGATTCATAGATGGGTGACAAGCCCTACACAAATACAGAATATAATCATGTATTCATAAAATCCAACCATCATGTACTGTAGTCTTATTTCTAAGACAACAGGTAAGGATAAACCTCACTGATGTTGAGGTGAGTAACATCTTAAAAAGCTTTTGTAAACTGAGCATGCTTTTTCAATCGTGGTTGGGTTTCTAATGTTTAAACTATTAAACACAAGCAAATTATATAGCGATACATTTAATGACTAAGTCCATAGTAACTTTTTATTTAGATTTAGATTTTATTAGTAGATTTTATTTGAATGTTTTAAAGTATACTTGAAATGCTAAATTCAGATTCTTTCAGCTCTTCTATTAGCACGCTAATGGCTCCTGCGATCCTATTGGTGGATCTTGAAAGCAGTTGCCTTTTTGTTATTCCTTAGCATGCAGCATTGTGGTATTGTAAAATAAAAACATGCATTCACAATATTGCACATTTACATAAAATATCATACTAATAATACAACAAAAAAGTATTTAATTAAGATAGTGTCACCACTAACGTGACACTCAGTCAGTATATCGGCTGCATCTTAAATTTAAACAGCGTATGTAAAAGAAATAAAGAGATTCAAAGAAGCGATAATAAAGATGTTCTAGTTAGTTGCTTATTATAATGTTTAACAGATTTTAATTGAATTACTGTTTATGTTATAGTTCAAACTTAATTGTGTTTAGGCTAATATCAGACTGTTATACCTTAATGCAAAGGATTCTAGCTGAAATTATGAGTCACAAATGTTTCTGAAACCTTAAGTACCTAAAGTACAGTTCTTTTCCAGCACATGTTTTGAAGATATGTACTTTGTAATCGTTTGTGAATGTAAAGGTCTGCAAAGTTTCCATTATTGCCTCCCAACAGAACGAACCAATTCTGAACTGTCTGTAATTCCTGTTTACTCTTATGTAGGTTCATAGCAAGCTTGCATTTTATGATCTTTATTAGCTGCCCATGAACAATGTCTACAGTAGTCTACACTGTAAAAAGAAGAATATCTGTTAATTAACAGTTTCAATATTTTGTGATTCGCAAGTGTTTTCCGTTTATTTATGGTTGCGAATAATATTATGAGACCTTGATCTCTGCTTTGTTGACTTTTGAAGTTGAAAATTCAACTCTACAGAGAGAAATAAATCTGTATAATAACAGAAAATGTACTGGCAGTTTATTACAAGGTTTTTCTACCACAATATACAACACCGACCCAGACAATATATCACTTTAAACTATTAAAAATATCAAAATATCTCTTTTTTAAGGTTAAAAGTTAGAAGAAAGATCAAGGTCCCATAAAGCAATTCCAAAACATAAATAAATGGGGAAAAATATAACATAAATCACAAAATACGGAAAACTGCTAATTTATGGATGTTTTTACAGTGTAGCCTCAAACACTGTAGTTGTAGCTGAAGCCTGGGAGAGTTAGTTTTGTGTTGTTGATTTGTTGAGAAGACACAGTTTTCATGCATGCAAATTAGGACTTTGACACTAATTGATGAATTAACTAATTGACTCATTGACTGTCATGACTGTCATGTCAATTGAGTGTCATGAATTAACTAATTAACTAATAGAAAAAACAATGCCATACTTCGTTACTGTTCACATGTCCAACAGTGCTGAGCAAGAGCTGAAATGCAGAAACAGTGAGGGATGTTTGATTTCTGTCATATACCGTTCACTGTAGACCAATCACAACAGACTGTGACATGATCTGACCAATCAGAAAAGAGCAGACGCTCAGAAATGTGGGGTTTAGAGACAGCAGATCCTTGAATGAACCATTTTAGACCATAGATTTGTATTATGAGAAAAAAAAATTACCTTGAATGGATGTAAACCTATGGTATGAGACCAAATTAGCAAACATAGCATAATAAAAATAGCATAATGGGGCACATTAAAAATACTATTTTGAAATGTACTGATATACGCATAAACACAGGCTTAGAAGTTTTGAATTGGAGATATTGTGTGTAGCGTACAATCATGAATGGGATGCCTGTGACTGCACATGTGGGATTTGCTGTGGCTGTGAGGGCAGGGCTCAGGACTCAGAGGTGAACAGCTGATAGCATCGCTGGCGCAGGACATGATGCCCTCTTGCTGACTGTCTCACTTCACAGGTGGAATGTGTCCAGAGAGAGAGGGAGAGACGGGCAGTCAGTCTGATGGGAGAGATGTGCTTGTGGAATGTGCTGGGTGGTACCTGTGTGCGTTTTTGTTGTGTGTTGTTTGTGCGTGTGTATTTGTGGGAGTGAGTGGGGTATGAGGACTGGAATGTTCTAGATGTTTTGATGACTGCGCGTCCATCTGTTTTCTGCTTGTAATCAGAAATGGCTGCATGAAGAAGCTTTAACATCCAGAAAACCTCTATAAAAGACTTTATTGTGTAAAAAGTTGTTTAGATTATTCACCCTTAGACTAAATGGTTCTTTTAGGAACTGATGTTGATTGAAAGGTTTTTTTTGTGGAATCAAAAAGTATTGTTCCATAGCATCTCGCTGAAAACTGCTGTTATAAAGCTTTATTTTTTTAAAGTGTAGTTGAGATTTTAGTCATTTATAGTGATTTTTAGTCCTGTAATAGCCTATTTTTCAGGGTTTTCAGTGAGAAAAATAAAGGCGATATGAATATATCCATTAGCATTTTATTGGATTTTGATAAGCAGATATTATTCATGTGAGTTTGCTAAAGGAGTGCTACAATTTCTCTTTCTCTATCTGAAAATGTTATGAAGCAGCTTAAATTGACTCACTGTTGATTTTATGTTGACTTTGGACCCCCATTCAGCATTTTTTTTTCAATCATATTTTCCCATTACAAACAAAGGTACAACAAGACTCTGTACTGAGGGAAAAAGTAAAGTTCCATGAAGCATTGCTAATAAATACAAAATTCTTCATTTAAAGTTGTTGATCATACCTACAAAAACTATATCATTTAAGTTTACTGATAAATACAAGTATATAACCATAGGGGTTTGAAGAGACTATTAAGTCATGCAGAGTGCTTCATGAAAGTAGGCGGAGCTAATAAGCTGTTTTGACATATTTGCTTTCTGTTGCTCTCTGATTGGGGCAATTTTTGAGAGTACAGCATGATGTAGTTTTTCCAGTTAAACACAATTATTGATAAATAGTACGATGAAATATTCCAGGATGGAAACAACCAACCCTGTCATGGGAAATCATAACAATTTTACATATTATGAAATTGATAGATCATTTGTATGATCTCATTAATGTGTTTGTTTTAAGGAAGTATGAACTCCCACTCATAACCCTGTAACATAACCATTATTATAGTTTGAGCAAATGGGATTGTATGGATTTACATGAATTAGCCACTAATTCACCAAAAGGCATTGTGTTGGATCAACAAAAGCAAATCATTTGATCAACCTCATGGCTCATTGTAGACCTTTCTGTGAAAAGATTTAGGTTGTCCTTTAAAATGTATTTTCCTCTAGAGAAAATGAATGGAGGTTTTACTTTTTTGAACAGTTTTCTCAGATGCTCTCTTGTTGGTCACCCAATCAAAAACCCCGCCCCCAAACTCACGCCATTGGTTGAGCTGTTGCGGTGTAAGACCAGTTTAGAGCAAACTTTCCTTAAAAAAATATCCGAAAGAATGGCTTACTTTTAGTTATCTCTGCAAATTAAACTAGGATAGAAGAATGTATTATAACTTTAAAAACACAAGGTAAGGCCAAGTATGTGTATTTGTGTCAAGGTGGTGTTAGAATGTGCTGGAATGTGATGTCTTGACAATGTGATAAGACTGTGGATGGACTCAAGAATGTTGTTGACTCTTACTCAATGCACTCGGTTATTAAACCCATCATTGTGCCTTTTCCCAACACATATTTCTTTCCTTGATGTTTTAAACATTTTTTATGAATTTTTAATGAGTTTTTTGGTCTGTATTTTTTCTTGAAAAAAAATGAATTAAAGAATGAAAGTAAAATGATATAAGGTCTTAGTTTCCAAAAAACTGAAAAATAAATAAATGAACTATTAAGTGAAAATTTAGTGAAAATGAAAGAAAAATACAGCTGTAAAATAATAATAATATCTATACAAATATTTCAAATGGTTAAAATATTCATTGAAAAATGTAGTAACCCAGTGGTTGGGTTTGTCAGTATTTGACCCAAATTGTGACTCACCATTTATTTGTTGAGTGTTGATTTAAGTGAACTTGAAAACAAGACAAAGAAACTTAAATATAAAGTTAAATATAATTTTATAAAAGACTGTAATGACATTTCACTCATCTACACATTTCTGTATATATCATCTCGTTTAGTTGTATGATATATCAAAGCAATTTAATATTGCATATCACTCTTGTGTCGAGATATATGCAGTATTGCATTTCTGAAATATTAAATAAAGAAATTGTACTAATTACTTAAACATCATCATGCCCTTTTCGGTATATTGTAGAGAGTAATTTGAGTGATTTGCTGTGTCGTGGTCCTCCTCTCCGCCTCTCTTCATCATGTTTTGTGCTGACGGGGTTGAACACACACATGATTTCATTAAGTGCAGCAGTGCAGTGCAGAGCAGCAGACAGTTGGCCTGTTTTAATATGTTCTCTCTCTCTCTCTCTCTCTCTCTCTCTCTCTCTCTCTCTCTCTCTCTCTCTCTCTCTCTCTCTCATGAGCCTCTTATATAACCGAGGAGTTTGTCTTATCAAATATGAAATCCTGTGTTTGATGCTAGCAGAGAGCGTACTGTCAAACAAACATTGTTGAAACAGCACTGAAGTGTTTTAGACCCACTGAAATTGTAGAATATTTGTATGGACAGTCAAGTCACAGTTACAACAAGAACTTTTTAGCACTTACAAAAAAGTACCATGTATTTTGTGTAATGATAATCCATAGTTTAGTTGTTAATGAATTAATTTTCTTTACAAGAAAATAGAGAAAATTCTACTAACATGTTTCAAACGTGCTAAAAGCATGTTAGTAGATGCTAGCAACTTACTAAAACGTGCTAGCAATGTATTAAGACACATGCTAAAATATAAATATGCTAAACTTCTTAACAGTTTGCTAAAGCATAAAGATAGCAACTTTACAAAATATGCCAGCAATGTTAAAACATGCTAGAAACATGCTAGCACAATAGCAATGTCCTAATGCTATCGATGGCAACGCATACTAAAAACAATAATAATGCTAGCACTATTATTGCTAGTGCTTAAAATCTGTCTATTTTCTGATAGACTGTGACCTTTAAAGCCTTTCAATTTCAAGCTACTACTTGAAATTTCAAACTACTATTACAAACTGAAACTTAAAGCTTTTAAAACTACTGTCAAGCCAACCTCTTGATGACGTTTGTCAGGATTAACTTTATCTTTATCTAGTTTTATCTGGTTTAATGTGTTTTAATGTATTTTTTGTTTCTAGCAGTTTCTAAGCGATGTTTTTTCCCTAAAGTTTTACCTTTTGAATGGCTAATCTGCAAATTCATATGCTTTCTATGTATTCATATGTACTGTACTGTTTCAATATATATATATATATTCATTCATTCATTCATTTTCATTTCGGCTTAGTCCCTTTATTAATCTGGGGTCACCACAGCGGAATGAACCGCCAACTTATCCAGCATATGTTTTACGCAGCGGATGCCCTTCCAGCTGCAACCCATCTCTGGGAAACATCCATACACACCCATTCACACTCATACACTACGGACAATTTAGCTTACCCAATTCACCTATACTGCATGTCTTTGGACTTGTGGGGGAAACCGGAGCACCCGGAGGAAACCCACGCCAACACAGGGAGAACATGCAAACTCCACACAGAAACGCCAACTGACCCAGCCGAGGCTCGAACCAGCGATCAGCGACCTTCTTGCTGTGAGGCGAACGTGCTACCCACTGCGCCACTGTGAGGCATATATATATATATATACATGCAAAAATAATTTCCACTGATAATTCCAAACTGATTATTTTAATCTAGTTACTTATATTTATTTGATGAGTAACCATTCATTATCTAGCCTGATGCACGTTCTGCTTTGTGTTAGTGTCCTTAGCACCTGCTTGGGGGTTATTTTACACATAATAGCTGGTATTTTTATGTATTAAGACCTCTAAACAGAAGTGTATGAAGGCTGGTGAATCATTTCACTCATCACATCTTCACATCACTGTTTCCAACGCCTATGCACCATCTGACAATGCTCAAAAAGCCCATTTGCACCTTTGTGTGTGTGTGTGCGTATTTATGTGTGAAGCAGTGAGAGCGCATGGTTATTTTTGGCTCTGCCTCGCAGCTCTGCGGTGCTGTGGCAACTGGAATGACTGACGGTTTCTGGCTGATCGGAGCCTCTGTGACCTCCAGAAAATGGAGGACGCTTCGGAGTCACATCCTGTGTTCGTATTCTAATTAAATCATCGCAAATGACTAAACCAATGAGAGAGATGTGAAATAGAATAAACAGAGGCTGTGATGACTAGTTATTAGGGATGATTGGTCACTGCAGTGGCGAGGAACTGGTGCAAAACAAGCCTGTTTTTATGTGCGCTTATATGTTCCAGTTAGTATTAATGAATAGTGAATGAGTGAGTGGAGGTTCACATCTGTGGGAGGAGAACAGTGTGCATCTTCAGAAATGATGGCGATGGATGGGGGAGAAACAAACAACACAGATAGTCGAGAGAGACACCGTAAATAGACTATCTAGCTTACGGTGCATTTGCGTCATGTCTAAATTACAGTGGTTTGTCGTTTCCTGTTCTAAATTCAATTACCTTTTTTCCTGTCTATGAGTATCACTGGGTCAGAATTGTATTGCTGAGTTGTTACAGTGGTCATGTTTTATGATTTGGTTTAGAAATAAATTTAAATTAGAACACTGGTAGCCCTAAATGTAAATAAATGTTATGATGTTAATTGCATTATATAAGTAGCTTTGGAACATGTTTTAGGTGATGATACTTATATTCTCGTAAATGTGGTAATTACTCATTAATGAATTGTTTTTTTTCACTGCTGAACTACTTTTATTAGGTGGAAACGCATCCACATAGACTGATAAACAAACATTGTAAAAATAAATTACTTGTGTATGTTTAAGCTTTAAATACATGAATGGATAAACAATGATTATACTAGGGCTGTGCGATATTGAAGAAAATCGTGATGTTCTAAATAATGTGATATTCGCTGTGAAATGTTGTAACCAACACGTTTCATGTTATTACATCTTCTAAAAAAATGAAATGTCATGTTTTACTGTTGCATAAATCAGATTTTAACAGTGTAAACAAACAAAAATAAATATTAATACCACTTTCTTCCACAGTATAGTTATATCACCTTAAAAAATCAAGAAAACTCTGGGAAACAAATAAACAGAAACAGAACAGAGTTACGTCTTTTCTGTCTTGTTGCTTTCTTAACATGGCTTGATCATACAGTATTTCATCATCCATACTAAACTCTTACAGAATTTTGGACAAAAAACCCAAGCATGTCCACTGCTTGGTTTCAGAGATGCACATTGACATTGCCTTATGTACTGAAAAGGTTTTTATATGGTTTTCCACTAGGGCAGGTGCAAAATTATAATTTGTATTAAATGACTCAACCATTTGGATATGTATATCACAATATGCACATTTGTGATGTTTCAATAATTTACCTTCAATAATTTATCTGCAGATTGCCATTACATTTGGCTCCTGGTTCATATTCATTCAAATCATTTCCAGTGTCTTCAAAATCAACATTTTGGTCACTGACAGCTTATTTACCAGATCCACATTTCAAAATCAGTGGCACTTATGATTAATTTTGTACAGTAATTACTCTCCAGTAAAAATATTCAAGCCATTTCAAGTTTTGTTGATGATATTTTTTCATCTTTTTATCTTTGTGCTAATAATGAGTGAAACGTCACATTATTAGTGTGTAACAGACTTTTTTAGAAGTATAGTGGCAAATTTTACTTGTTGATATTATTATTAATTATTGTTGTGCAGGAAAAATATACTCGCCCTATTACATACATCAGGTCTCTTGCGACCCTATACACTTTTGAATAATAAAAAAATACAAACTTATTTTTTTGCCATGCTGTTTATAATGGATAAATTAAATGAACGGAAGGTAATGAATAAAATTTCAGGTTTGCAGGTATGCACACACAGCTTACCTCAGATAAAATAACATTTTTTCAGCATTTAATAACTTCTTGGCTCCTGTGGCATTATGGCATTGACAGTGATAAATTGTACTGTTTCATAACTTTATTGACATTCTGCTTTTTACTAGTGGTGAATACAATATTATCAAAATTCTTGTGTCAAAATACAATATTATTGTGATTTTAAATGCACTGCGATATTTTGCTAAATATTGTAATTTATTACCTTTTTCCAACTGTAAAATATGTAACTTTGGCAACACCTGTTTTAACAGAAACACATCATCATCTTTTTGTTCATCATCGTTTCTTGATCTCACTTCAGTTTTATTGCTGCTTGCACATAAATGGGACTGTCAAGTAAACAAACCAACCAACACTTTAATGAAAATCTGTCATATATATTGTATGCACCTTTCTATGATGCATGCCACAACTTTTATTTTACTAACTGCTTGAAGAAGGCAACCCTGCTGACCAGAAGAAGAAAAAGCACAACACGTCTACTGTAGAGGACTATAAAGAAGCAATACTATAATAAAATACTGGCTATATATGTGGATGTCAATGTATTTATATAATATTGCAGAAAATATCATGATTCTATGGTGTTTTGATATTTTCTGTATTGATCATTTACTCTCACATTCATTTTTGATTACATTTGATAAATTAACTAATATGACATCAGTTTAAACAAAATGGCCAAAACAAAGTTTGTTTCTAAAGTTCAAAACAGATTGCAAAAATGAACTGGCAAATTCACTTTGCTTGGGGAAAACATCTTCAATCACTGTAAAAATAATATGATCAAAAAGTCTTGACAACATGTTTTCATGTTAAATTATTTTAGTAAAATAGGCACAGTCGCTCAGTGGTTAGCACTGCCGCCTCACAGCAAGAAGGTCACTGGTTTGAGTACCAGCTGGGCTAGTTGGCATTTCTGTGTGAGTTTGCATGTTCTCCTCGTGTTGGCGTGGGTTTCCTCCGGGTGCTCCGGTTTCCCTCACAGTCCAAAGACATGCGCTATAGGTGAATTGGATGAACTAAATTGGCCATAGTGTATGAGTGTTTGTGAATGTGTATGGGTTTTTCCTAGTACTGGGTTGCAGCTTAAAGGGCATCCCCTGCGTAAAACATATGCCGGAATAGTTGTCGGTTCATTCTGCTGTGGTGACCCCTGATAAATAAGGGACTAAGGAAAATTAATGAATGAATTTTAGTTAATGAATCAGGTTATAACTTTTTTTTTTTAAGTTATACAATTTTTATTCTGATGTTTTAAGACAGTTCAGTTGATTTTGTAAGTTGAAATTACTTTAAATTCAAGGCAGGGAAATAAATCTATATTTTTACAGTGTACCATTCATCCATCATGACGATTATGTAATAGATAAATGTGATTCTGTGGCTCTGCCTTCTTGGAAATCTACTCTGGTTCATTTCCTCTGTTCAGTACATATAGGTCAGACATCCACAAGTAAAACATACTGTAAACACTAAAGAGTTGATTTATAGGTAATTGAAGTGTATTTCATGTTTAATTATTGCTTTAAAGCAATCTACTATATAAAATGCTATATAAATAAGCATGATGTGACATAACAGTAGTGCCGAGTTAAAGAGCATGTGCAGATATCTACATTGATATGATCAGATGCTTTCCAATAGATAAATGTTCACTGAGGATTAATAATGTTACCCTCCTTTTAAAGTTTGATGTCACTACCATTTTGCTTGCTTTTATATAATGTCACACCAGGTTTTTATTAATTTTAGAGTTTCCAGTGGGTAATTACGAATCCAAAGACTGTTTTTTACTAACCGGGAATTGGTAATTATAGTAATTCTAACATCACATAAACATACAATTCCCCCCTTTGATTCTGCAAGTGAGCGCAGCACCATGATGCAACAAACTAGAATCTCCTGTGATAATCATTAAAGTGCTGTCACACATTTGCAGTGTAAGCTGCTTTGTTAATTATATTGGAAGGATACTATTTTATCACATAAGATCATTAGCACAGTGTGGATGTGGAGTAAAAGGATGCATTTTCTCTCTCTACCTTTGCTTTTGCATGTAGGTCAGCCTTCTCTCTCTCTTCCTCCCTCTCTTCTCTCTTTCTCTCTCGAGTACATTCTCTATCAGCACATCTTGCATTACGAGCAAAGAATGATTAAAGATACACAAACCACACCTGACCACAAAATTTTTTTCTCAGGCGAATAATTCTTAAAGCTGTTACCACATTTCTCGCGCTCAACTGTCCAAAAACAAACTACTGCAGTAAAAGGAAAGTTTGGTCTCAGATGCTGTCTGGTCAATACAGCGTGTAAAACTGAAAAGTTCATTCTGATCCTTACTTATAAAAGTAAATACTCAAACCATGTTACTGTATGTAGTGTATGTATCATGAATAAAGAGGTTACAGGAATCCACTATGCATCATTCAAAACAACTCCCTTTTGTTTACAACAAAAATATTGTATGAAATCACACATAGTATGAAATATACTTTATTGTCCAAATTTGTGATGGACTCATTAGCCAGCATGTCGACAGAACCTGATCCTTTAAAAATTAAATAAATATGCATAGACACTATAAACACAATACATCCCACCATCCCCCCACCCAAACCTCACAATCATACTCTAAATTCTGGATGGTCACATCCACTTCATTAAAGGTAAATAAGCTGGTCTTATATGACCAGTTATGAAGTGACTTATCTCCCCTTCAATCAGTTAATGAGTAAAAAAAATCCAGTACTGTCCTACATTTTGTTTTCTGTGTTACTTTGAAATATGTTACATTGGGTACATTTACAGGTGGCCTAATAATCAGTTTTTTAATCGGATTGATTGTTCAGTAGGATTCTCCAATTTTTAAGTAAACACATTAATGGATACGATTGAGCTATCTAATCCAGTCTAAAAGCAAAGAAATTATTATGTAAACACTTGAATCCGACTATTTTCTTAACAGACTTTCAAAATGAAAACCAATATTTCTACTTTCAGACACTGTAGCCTTAAAAAAACAAAACACCTATCAACTTTTTTATGTACACAGAACCTAATTTTTCTTAAATACAAACATTATTAGTTAAGAGTACATGTAAACAGATCTGCGATCAGATTCAATTTGTTAGGATTTCTGAAAATTGGTGCATGTAAACAGGCATTGTGGAAGTAAAATGGCCTGTGAATGGTAATTCATCCTGACTGTGTGCACTGGTGGCCATTTTAGAGTTGTGGGCTTCTGCAGTGTTGTAATGCATGCACAGGTCTATAGCAGTAGGACAGATTGTTCTGTGGTCAGGTCCTCGGTGTCTTCCTGCAAAGTGCTCATGCCCCACAGGGCCACAGATGGCAGCTGGCAGATACAGCAAGGGAGTTTTTTAGACTGGAAAAGATGCCGCGGGGTTCCAGATATCTGCTGTGAATAGACACATTGTGCAGATCACAGTCATTTGCATAAAACCAGCTTTTTCATTTTGTTCATCAGAATTTCCCCACTGCTGTGTTTTTAGCTAAAGATGACGGGACACTTTTTAGACACTGTTCCCAGGAGTGCAAGCAAATGGCCTGGAAAAGGCTGAGCTGTGTCCTTGTATTAGCATCACCTGAACTGTTTTATTTTTTTTTTCTTTTGCAGAAAAGAAGCAACACTACCTATGAGTCTGCATATCTGCAACGTGCTAGAAGCAAGTAAGGTCTGGAAAGACTCCTGAGACACTCTCAAGCCTGTCAAGAGTGGACGCACAATCTGTCAAGCTCAACGCAGACCCCTTAAGGAGTTTTGGTCATTTAAGGACGGGGAACGTGCGTTCAGATTTTTCCAATGCCACATGAACACCTCCCTGAAAAGAATTTACTTATCAGAACAAAGGACAGGGAGGTTTAAGTTTAGCCAATCGTAAGAAGAATCAAGAACAGGAGAGGGTAAAACCAGAAGGGGAAGCTGAAACAGGAAGAAGGTAGTGACATTGTGGTGGATGCTGTTTCTGTTACAGTGGTTGCATCAGTTCCTTTCTGAAACTTATAAAGCAACTGATGAGAAGGTTTATGGACATAAAGCTAACAACAGTATTAAACTAAACAGTATTTCTTAGTAAGATCCTATGGTATTCTCTATTTAGGTGCTTGTGATATTTATGTCCAAATAAATGTGCTGTAACAGTGAAAACACTGAAACAATTGCCAACATATCTGATGCTGTAGTGTTTAGCCAATCATTTTTAAGAATTTATCATTGAATATTAATATCATTGAATATCCAGTTTTGTTGAATGATTGTGCAATATCAGTGAACAGGGTGTAAGTAGTTGCCTCAAGACTTGATAAACCACTGGAGCCGCAGACTGCAACTTCTTGTGACCACTGAAGAAAGACACCGTCGCCTGCTGTTCTTCGGGAGTATTTATACTGTGCACTGGCTGGAAATCTTTGTCCATCTGTGCCACATAAAGACTCAGGGTGACGCAGCCCGTGACCAAGGAAGGACTTTAATTCAGCAATGGACAAACCCATTCGCCCTCACGTCCCCTGCAATGGCTGAGTGTCCTCCCCCAGTGCACTGAAGACGTTCTCTGCAGGACCACCGTACGATACACCCAGTTCCTCTAGCCAAGAACACCCAGCCTAGGAGTGAATGTCCTGTCTGCGGCGCCAACCTGTGACCATCCCCATGGACACCGTCAAGATCATCCAGTCTGAGAAGTTCCCCCGGGAGTGTCCAGTCCCTGTGACCCAGCCTCGCTATGCCCCACCTCCCCGTGTGGCCTGGGATGGAGGAGGCGAGGGGGAGGTTATCGTCAACCAAGCTTGTGGCGACCTAACTATGGAGGTCAATGGCAATACCGTGGTTCCACCCAGACCCCTAGTGTCTCCTGTTCCTGTCCTCCGCCGTGAAGCCAGTTATCTTGCCCAGCGCAAAGCCAGCACAGCCGACATCTGCTATCACCAGTTCCACTACAAGATGGATGATGTAATCGTCAACCAGTACGTGCTCCGCTCTTCTTCCACCTCGTCCTCCTCGTCCTCCACCTCCTCAGGCCCAGTGATGCCATGTGAACCGCTGGATTGCCCCACATGTGGGCACACCTACAACTTTGCTGGCAAGCGACCACGCATCCTGTCCTGTTTGCACTCAGTGTGTGAGGAGTGCCTGCAGATCCTGTATGAGTCCTGTCCCAAGTACAAGTTCATCTCCTGCCCTACGTGCCGCCGTGAGACCGTACTCTTCACAGACTATGGGTTGGCCGCGCTGGCCATCAATACCAGCATCCTCAGCCGGCTGCCTCCTGACCCGGCGGGCACAGTGCAGTGGGGCAGCGATGGTGACCGCAGCTGCTATCAAACAGTGCGCCAATACTGTCAGTCGGCTTGCACTTGCCACATTGCCAACCCTCTTTCCTCCTGTGGAATCATGTAGACGGTGCGTACGACTTGGCACAACTCATCTGAAAAGCTATCCACCCGTGCCCACCATCTGAGTTACACACATTCACCTTCCTCCGAAGGGTCACAGATGTACCTGTAAATTTAACAGCACAGGATGCTATGAGGACTTGAAGTGAAAAGGACACTTGAGTGCAAAGACAGATATGAAATATCAGAGTAAATGTATTTTATGTATGAACTGGTTTCCCTATAGCCCTCGATCTCTTGTTCGGATGTGTTCGTCATTGACATCTCTTTACATGGGAATGCCAAGGGAAGTCTATCTCCCCCATCCTGGGTATAATAAAGACCAATAAAGAATTTAAAAGTCAAATTTTGTTTTGTCTAACATAGTAGTGGCTCACTAACAAGTGTTGACTGGATGCACTTTTGAATTTCATCCAACACAACAAGTTATACCAGATTATTTCAGCAACTGTTTTATAAATACTGCGGATTTGCACATACTATACTATACTATATACTATACTATTTTGAGGGAGATTGGGAAACTGCATTTAGTGATGCAGACCTCACTAAATAAAGGCCCGATATAATTTTTATGACATACCTTTTCAAATGTATTGTTGCCCTCAAGCAAAGAATAAAAAGGAAATATTTTGAGAGCAAAAAGAAGTTCATAAAGGCTGAGTAATGGTATACGGTTTTGGATCATTCAAGGTTGTAAACATGTCATGCTGTTTGCATGTATCCCCTAAAAACAACGATAATGGTGGCTGTCCAAGCTCTTCTTCTTGAACTTCTACTTAGGGTTGTCGTTTTGGATGTTGTTTTCTTGTCTGCCCCACTGGAATGACAACAATTTTTGGGGGGGATTATCGTACATCAAAGAAGGCAGAGTTCCAGAACACACCTACATTTGCAGGCTCCCAAATAATCTGTTTGTAATGGGATTGATTGTTCAGTCAGATTCAAAAAAGGTTAATGTAAACACCTTAATGGATAAGATTGAGCTATCTAATCCAGTCCAACAGCAAAACAAAATGAGCATGTAAACGCGTGAATCCTACTATTTTGTCAATAGACTTTCAAAATTACAGAAATTTTCCAAATTAAAAAATACAAAAACGATCAAAACTATTTTTATGTTGGTAAACAAACTTTTTCATAAAAAACAAGTTTATTACTCACACAATAGAGACATTAGCATTAAAGATGCTTATATTGCACAAGACAAAAGTGAATTTAACATAATTTATTCTGTTCAATTTGCATAATTGTCCTTATGGGGATATTTTACTTATTTTTTTCAGTACAGTGTTTTTTTCTTTTGTGGTGTGTATAAAATATTCAGTAATTGTTTTGTCGTCCAAGGTGAATGTAAACCTTATTTAATAACATACACGTGTATATGGTATTTTTTACTATGTTTACATTTACAATAATATAAAAAACATTTAAAAATAAGGTAAAAAAAAACTCAAAACAACTGTTTTAGCAGCAACAGACTGATATTTACCATGATAAATCAGAACATATTTGCATTAAATAAAATAATCCAGCAATAAAAAACACATTAACAATTACAAAGTACATTAATGAATGAAGATTATTAGTACTTTTTGAAGTGCAACCTTACATACATGACTAAACAACAGTTACATATAATAGTGCTTTAATCCTGGGGTAAATAAGAAGTGTGAATGACCACTACGAGCCATGATCACTGGACATCAACGTCACATGAATGCTAGAGACGTGTGGTCATCCTTCTCCTGAACATGTTTGGCAGTTTTATTTTCTTCTTAGTCTGAAGGCTTTAAGTAAAAATAATACATAAACATTATGAATGGCACATAAAAAATACATTATTTTAAACGGTTCCATTTCAATTTACAAAAACGTTCAAATCAGTTTACTTAAACTCTTACCTGTTGCTTTCTCCGTCAGACTGATGTGTTTCCTGCTTTCTAAACGACGTAAATTTCAGCTTTTGGATCCTACTTAGCTTTTTGTGTTCAATTTCAGGTAGCTGGTTTAACAAACAGAGGAACAGTAATAATAGAATAGCTTTTAAGGTCCACACTTTCATGCTGATAACAATAGTGCTATTATTAATTGAACAGTTGGAACTCTTGGAATTCAACTGAAAAATGAATCTCAGTCATTACTGACACATCCTCATGCTGTTCCAAACCTCTATTTCTTTCGAGGAACTGGATGAAGCTCAGAAAACTGTCTTTTAGACTTTATAAGAGCATATTTAAGCCATACAATATCTTAATGAGACTGAAATGAAAACTATATTTGGGAAAAAAATCAATAATTAACTGAATATAATTTTTTTTATATTAAATTATTTAAAAATGGTATATTCTATAAATATAATATTTTTAAAAAGCCAGGCATTTTATTTTTCCCCATACTTTTTATCTCATATTCTCTCTAGTCATTGCATGCGCTTAAAACAGAGGAGGGTTTTAATGTAGTAATGTGTATCTGAAATAAACAGAGTTTAATATACAGATATGTGGCTATTAAATGTTTTACTAATTTACTATGTAAAGTGATGCTCACTCTTCTCTTTTGATTAGAAATGCCAATAGGATGTTCGTTAGCCTACATCTATATCCTTTGAATGAAATCAAAAATTAAAAAATTGTGCCAAAGATCAAATCAAACCAAAATAAGATCAAATCTGGGTGAAACGTTCACGCATTAAGGGGGGAAAATTGTTCTTTTGAGAAAAAATGGCATGAGTGTGAATAAATGATGAGGGAATTTTCATCTTTGTTTAATATCTGTAACTTTTCAGTCCATTCGGTGTTCACTTACAGGATCTTTATCTTCAGGTTCCTCGACTAAAACATCAGCAATTTGCTCATCTCGCACAAACCTTGATCTCCCTGTGGGACAAAACATTCACCAAAGCCACAATGTCTCTTAAATCATGTAAAGTATGAAATGAAAGTTCATGTGTCAGAAAGAGTTGAGACTCACTGTGACGGTTGATGGCCTGAGTGTCAGATGCTGACCTGTGGCGAAACCCAGCGGGCTCCTTTAAGAGAGTGGATCCGCTGGCTGGACATTCGTGACTCAGAATCTCTAAGTGTTGACTGGCAGGACAGCTTATTTCCTCCTCATGCGAGCTTACACACTGAAAGATTTATTTACAGAGTGAATGTGCTGTAAGTATGAGGTATCAGTTTACAGGAAATAAGATGATGTTTTGACACGACACCACTTTTGGCAAAGTTATGAGCTTGGCAGTAAAATGGAAAATCTTAAAAGTAACATTTTTTATGCCCCTTTTCACAAGATACAAAATAAATAGATGAAATCCACAGACTGTTTCAGCTCAAAATATCCACAGATCTTTTATTACATTATTACGTTTGCCCTCTATTTGGATGTGAGCAAAAACATGCCATTTTGTATGTTCCTTTAAATGCAAATGAGCTGCTGCCTACCAGAAGAGTGCAGAGCATTTATACACTATTTTGACAGAAACAACAAAATAAGTTAATCTTTCACAGCCAAAATCGCCCTAGCATGTCAAAAATGCTAATTGATTTGATGTCAAAACCTTGACTTCCATTTGACATCCACACATCGATGCCCTTTTGACCACCAAAATAATGACTAAACAGTATTATAATATAAGAAAAGTTTTGTTCATCTAAAAGCTTCAATTACAAATGACAAATATACACTGGATTTTAAATCCACACAATCCATGTAAACATATTGATATCAAATTGTGACGTTAAAAAAAATTACAGGACAGTCCTATAATTATTCTGAATTATATATTCAAACCAGTTAGATTACGGTGAAGAGGAGTAGGTTACAACTTCCAGATGAACCAGGATGTTTCAGAATGGTAAGTGGATACATTTATCTAGTTGCTGTGGAATAAAGGTGATTCAGCTCACTGACTATCATGTTACTGAATGCCAGCTTTCAGCTTGATGATGTGTGAGCATACACTTAGATGCAGGTTCATTTATAAGAATGCAGTCATGTCTGTGTATTTTTATAGCTGTTGCTGCATAGCTGTTGCTTTTATAGATGCATGCTGCAATCACAGGTATAGAAAACATTTTGGCACAAACTTGAATCCTCACTCTCGCGTCAAACTCATATCTGAGTGCATGTTTGCACATAAGACCGGAGGCTCACTCACACTCAATACACTTGTGCACTCGCTGAGAACTGATAATCCAGGCTGTGGATTAAAGATACTAATATTGTAAATGATCAATTTCTTGTACAGACCGATCATTTGATTTTGAACATCTTTGTATGTGTTAATTTTTAATCAATAAACAGATAACCATTGCTTGCATCTGTAATGCTCTACTGAAGAAAAAAGGGTGAGTAAATTAACTACATTTTATTCTTTTTGGGTGAACTATGTCTTTAACAAGCACATTCAAAAAGTACATTTGGAAACAAGTACAAGTTAGAGCATGAAGCACTATTCAGTGTTGAAACTATACCGTGGCCTTTGGGGAACCCACTTTTTTTCTAACGGGGAGCAATGTATAAACAAAAAATCTATAAATATAAAACAAATATCTATATAATTGTAATTCTAATATTACAAAAAAGAACACCACGATAGTTTCGGTTTACTTTCTCGCTAAAAAGCGCTTGTTTTCCCATCAATAACTTTCTTTGACCCTTGAAAATATCTTTTGAGGGATTTATTTTTACAAGCACAAACAACAGCAGCCTAAACAACAGAACATCGGTGTCTAATTTTACCTGCAGTGCTTCTGTGAGAGGAATACATTCATTTATATTAAATCAACATACACGAATATTTTTCACTAAACAAAATAAATAACCTCGTCATGTAGCCTATCATTTTTCCAATCGCTCTATAAGCTCAAGATGATGGCACTAAAGAAAACATATGCTTTTTTTTTTATTTTACATAGGGGTATAGATTGTCATGGGATCTCACTTTTCACTCTGGTAAAACAATCGCGGATTCGAAAATGAAAGAAACACCATTGAAAGGGGTTCCGTTTTGTCATGTTTACCTGCTTTCAGCTTAATTGTCCAACATGTTTACAGCAATGTCACGGTGGTAATCATTGCATTGACCTACTGTTTGAAACAAATAAAACGAAACAGAATGTCACATCATTTGTTTCGGGAAATGAATAAGCAGTGTCTGATCGTCCATATGAAAGCATGTGGCTGTGTCTCAACATGACTGGATTTAGCTCCTCAGCGCCCCCACACCTTGATGCTCATGACAAGAATAATGTGTAGTTATTTTTATTTATTTATTTTTTAAGTGAGGTGTAAATCGCCGTCATGCATGAATGAATGAATGAATGATATTTTTGCACTTTTAAACATAATAATCCATGATCACAATACACAATACTAAAACCGCACGTCAAAATAACACATTGTCAGTATTTTTTGAGACCCCCCAAAATTTTACAAATCATGTTTTCAGGGGAGCCGAGCTCTCCCTAGCTCCCCCGTAGTTCGCACCCTGCACTATTGGTATTGACTCATCTTCAAAACATAGTGTCGAACTGACCCTCATCGATAAAATATGGGAAAATATATAACACTATATATAACCAACATTCTTGCACATTTCCTTCATTCGTGCACATTTCCATACAAAACGAAATTCAACCACAATGTCAGATGTCAGGAGTCTTTGGACACTGTTGGTTGGTTCATCCAACAACAGAACATTGGTAATGTTTTTTTCTGGCACAGTAAAGTAAACAGAAATGTTGAACTGCTGCAGTGGCTCTGGGTGGCTGGAAAATTTCCACAAGCATATAGAGAGGCTCACCAAAACAAAGTCACTAAAGTCACACCCTAACCCCTTTTCACATTTTATGGATTTGTAAATGCACTAGGAACCACTTAAACAAATACTTTAAAGTGTTCGATATTACAATACTCTTTGAATACCCTTCAAAAGAAGTGGCCACTTTTGAACATTTTTGAATATTGGAACGACACCAATATGGCGGCAATAATTGTTTTCACTCTGACGTACCCTCGGATGGTGATTTTCCTGTTTGGACTAAGAATTAAGAACTTCATAACTAGGAAATAGATGTCAACCAACTGTCATTAAAACCTAAGTATCAGTTAGGATTATTGTTAGTATTAGTTTACATAATTGCAATCTAATCTAAAAGTAACGTAGAATATTGGTTGGGGGACCATGAAAACAGCATATATTAACCTTTCTTCATTTGGCCACAACTTTCCCTGTGTTTTAGCTAATGGAAAGATTTTTGGTGACATCATATTTTGAAACATATTTTGGGAAGATTCTTTAAATATTTGACAAAAATTCAGCAATATACATTTGGCAAATTTACTATCCTTTCATTGTGTTCATGGCAATCAACAAATGGCATTATAATGGAACTCAATAGGGCAAAAACTGCCACAAACATAACGAAAGGGTAGTCAATTTGAACAGTAGAAAAGGGTTAATAACAAAAACACAATGATCAAACATTTTAAACATGGTTTACTGTACAGAAAAATGTCAATTAATGTTACCATTTTGTATACCAAAAACGCCAAAGACTTCATTTCGCCCCCCAAAACAATTTGTAGCTCCAAAATACAAACCGTCTTTTTATACTTTCCTTTGAACCACTAAGTTCTATTTGTCTACCTATTTATGTCGCCTCTAAGAGTTCCCCATTGATCTGCTTCTGTGTGATGTACTGTATACCTGTATTTGTGCTTGCTGACTCCTCAGGATCTCCAGCTCGGTCTGCAGGCTGTGGTTTTGCTGCTGTAGTTTTGCGATGTTCTCCAGCATCCTGCACACCTGCTCCAGGTACAGCAGGCCTGGAGAGAGCGCGTCCAGCCTGGACTGATCACCACCGTGTGCAAACTAATGACACAGAGACAGCCAACAACATCATCATCTGTGCTGTTTCAAATATAATACCCGATCTCTGTGCTAGACTTCCCAGATTTTAATAAGTACATATTATAATGATGAACGTCACTTGCAAAGAGCAGCTCTGCAGTCTGAATAACTGAAAATCTCAACAAGAGGAAGCTGAGCTACTGAAATCGGTTTATGAAGGAAGTGAACGCAAATATAAAATGGTAAAGCTGAAGTGTGTCATTTTTGTACTGTCCACGGCAAACCGTCAGAAATTGTGTGAACTAATGTTCCATCAACAAAACAGTTTTATACAGTATGTAATAGTTCAGAATGACCACTACTGCCGCATGGCAAATGGGCAAAGGGATTAATAAAATGTGTTTTTAAGGTGTAACAGCGGTTTGCGACACTGCCACCAGAGGGACACAAAGGGACAGGATGCGAATGGACAGAAAAATAGCCCTAAATAACCTGCTACTTGTAAATGAAGATGAAATAGCGAAACAATGTATTATAATTCCTTCATAAATTATTGTAAACTTGTTTAGTACAATGATGATTACTTCTGGAAATCAACACCAAAGAATTAAAAGACAACTAAAATTATAAATAAATAAAGCAATGTTTTAGGCTAAATATACAGAGATGTGTACATTATTTGTTACTTTAAAATGATAGGACAAAGAGAGCCAATAAATAAGGTTGTTTTCATTTACACTTTGTTTGTTGATTATGAAAGCTTACAGAATGAGTAAATTATGCATTTTTTTAGATGAATCTGAATTTAACAGCGGGCAGCATGGTGGTGCAGTGGGTAGCACAATCGCCTCACAGCAAGAAGGTCGCTGGTTCGAGCCTCGGCTGGGTCAGTTGGCATTTCTGTGTGGAGTTTGCATGTTCTACCCGTGTTAGCGTGGGTTTCCTCCGGGTGCTCCGGTTTCCCCCACAAGTCCAAAGACATGGTATAGGTAAATTGGGTAAGCTAAATTGTCCGTAGTGTATGTGTGTGAATGAGTGTGTATGGATGTTTCCCAGTGATGGGTTGCAGCTGAAAGGGCATCCGCTGTGTAAAACATATGCTGGATAAGTTAGCGGTTCATTCTGCTGTGGCAACCCCAGATAAAGGGACTAAGCCGAAAAGAAAATGAATGAATGAATCAATGAATTCATCAGCATGCACAAAGCACTTGCATCAATTTTTTTTGGCTGTGTTGTGCGAGTTTACATTATAGCCTACTTATTAAAGCTTTCAACTGAAAAATACATTAACAGGGATGAATTCTCTTTGTTTTTTAAATCTTAATTAATGTACATAAATAATAATTGAATAATTAAATAGGTCTAAATATGTATATATATTTTTTAAAGACAATACCGTGTGAGTTTACATGTATGTGTAGAAATTAAACCCTTATTCTGACCTCTAATTATTGAAATATAGATAAGTGTAGGCATATCATATCACCATATATGTATTTATAAAATACTAAATGATCACTTCAAGAAAGAAATAATAAATATAACTACATGACAATAACAAAATAAAATAAATGCATTTGTACTTAATTCAATTCAATAAAAGATTTACTTTTTTTATAGCATTTTCGCAATAAATGTCATTTCCAATTTCCAAAATGTCCACATTATTACATTACAGTCAAAGTTAGATGTATTTATATATAATGTATTTATTGTGTATTTATCTGAATAGCATACAACATTTTCACCCGTTTGGACTAAACAGTTTCAGTGTAAAGTTTTAATTGTATTATAACGAATTGGTTATTTCCTTGTTGGATTATTTTGGTTGTGGCTCTTCAGTATTCTCTTTCCTGCTTATATATTTGACAATGTTCAGACATGCAGAGATCTCTATCATCACTGGCATTTCTCAACAGGCACACATTCCTCTGCTGGAGTCATTCCAGTCATTCCTCTCTTACCTGAACCGGTTTAACAGCACAAATTCAGACCAGAGTCCATTCAAAGGACGTCTAGACCATGTGCATTGTGTGGGTTGAAAAAAAATTGTGTTTCAGTGTTGGAGTAAACTGGTGATTATGTACAGTACAGTACCTGAGCTTGTCATAAAAGGTTATGCAACTTCTTGTCATTTGTTGAGCATGAATACTTGACATGATACAGGCAAAGTGCATTCAGTGCCTTGAGCCTTTGACCTTGACCATGTTACCAGTGCGATTACTAGATAAACTGTAAAATAAATAAAAAAGGCTATATGCTTTTTTTGATGGTCACTGTTAGAAAATCTAAGTAGGACTTGGAAGTAGATGTTGATGTGAACTGTTATTTACATTTTTATATATATTTTTGTATATTAATAGACTAATAGGATTTTGGTGATTAGTCGACATGTTTGCAAAGTTAATTATATCTGTTGGGGGACCATGAAAATAGCAGAAAAAAATACAGTAAAAAAATAGAATCATACGTTCTAAGCATGGTTTTCCATACAGAAGATGTTAAGTGAAGTTTCATAAACTAATTTCGAGAGGAGCACATGATATGATTGAGCACGGCTGAATTCTCATGCGTAATTAGTAAAAATCCAATCAGATTGATCCAAGCTTACAATAAATAGACCAATTTTACCATACTGCCTTATCTTCGTTTTGGAAGAATCCCCCCTTCCACCCCATCTCCTCCTTTTCCTCTCTTTTCTAAGGAAAGCTCTCGAGACCTACCTGATCTCGGACCCCCTTTATATGCTTATTGACCAGGCAGGGGCTTGGGCTCAATTATCTTCAAACTCAGGGTTCTCTCCCGGGACAGCATGCCAAACCTGCTATTAACGCCAAGCATATCTAAGTGTGAACTCTTGAAATGTTATTTAAAGTCACAATTTTTGTATACCGAAAATTCTCAACTAGGACAAAAATCATTTCATTTTAAAAGACCACTTTTCAACCCTCAAAGGAATTTGCAGCCCCAAAATACAAACTTTCCTCTACACTCTTTCAAATTAAATCAACATTAAAGTCAGCATACACACAATGCGGGCCTCACGGTGGCGCAGTGGATAGCACGTTCGCCTCACAGCAAGAAGGTCGCTGGTTCGAGCCTCGGCTGGGTCAGTTGGCATTTCTGTGTGGAGTTTGCATGTTCTCCCCGTGTTGGCGTGGGTTTCCTCCGGGTGCTCCGGTTTCCCCCACAAGTCCAAAGACATGCGATATAGGTGAATTCATTCATTCATTCATTCATTTTCATTTCGGCTTAGTCCCTTTATTAATCTGGGGTCGCCACAGCGGAATGAACCGCCAACTTATCCAGCATATGTTTTACGCAGCGGATGCCCTTCCAGCTGCAACCCATCTCTGGGAAACATCCATACACACCCATTCACACTCATACACTACGGACAATTTAGCTTACCCAATTCACCTATACCGCATGTCTTTGGACTTGTGGGGGAAACCGGAGCACCCGGAGGAAACCCACGCCAACACAGGGAGAACATGCAAACTCCACACAGAAACGCCAACTGGCGAGGCTCGAACCAGCGACCAGCGACCTTCTTGCTGTGAGGCGAACGTGCTACCCACTGCGCCACTGTGAGGCCCTATAGGTGAATTGGGTAAGCTAAATTGTCTGTAGTGTATGAGTGTGAATGAGTGTGTATGGATGTTTCCCAGAGATGGGTTGCGGCTAGAAGGGCATCCGCTGCGTAAAACATATGCTGGATAAGTTGGTGGTTCATTCCGCTGTGGCGACCCCAGATTAATAAAGGGACTAAGCCGAAATGAAAATGAATGAATGAATACACACAATGCATTAATTAGAAATCCTCTAAAGGATTATTAGGTTGCATTAAACAGGGCAACCAGAGCTGGGAACACTTCCCACACTGTAAAAAGTGACTAGTTGATTTTACTTAAAAAAGAGAGTAATCTCATAGACTTATAATTATTAAGTAAACAAACTATGTGCATAATTATAAAAGTGTAGTTAAGTCGGGTTACTGACTTTTTAAAGTAAAATCAGCTTGTTGCTTTTAAGGCAACGGGTTTACTCACTTTTTTTTTAAGTAAAGTAACTAATATCTTTTTACAGTGCAAAAAGACAAGAATTTAAATGCATCTGCTCATCAGAGCTCATATCAGAAGGTTTCTCCTTATCTCATAGTTCACATAATCTTGGATCTAGCCTTTATCTTAAAGTATACAGATACAGAATGACATAATGCAGGAATTGACATTTTAAAATTGTAGTTAAATAAATTCACCAATGTTCACCAAGGCTATTAGAGTTGTTGTTTTTCGTTTCTTTTTCAAAATCGAGCAAACGTACCAGCCGTGATGAAAGCATGAATCATGTTATGCGTACAATAAAAAAGCATGTAAACACCAAGCAAGCGTGTGGAGCAGGAAGAGTGTCTGATTTCAAGTGTGTGAGATGAAAAAAGACTTCTGCGTGTCACGTTCATGTCAAGTTCATCTAAAGCAGCTCACAGTGACGTAGCAAAGCATGCGCTCACAGAAACAGCAGGATTACATTCTCATAAAAGTAAATTATTTTATGGCAAATAAGGAGATAAAACTGTTCTAACTATTTGATGCTAACCAGTGTTCCCTAATAGCAGTTTCTTTTAAAAGCACGAGTCTAAAATAAAAATAAATAAAATTACTTTTTAAGTGTGCTTTGATGTATTAAAAGCAAACACTTGTAAAGCAAGTGGTAGATAATGACTGCTCACCTCTACCTGTCTGTCAACTGGGTAGCCATGTTGGCGTAATTTGAGGTGTTTTCTGTACAGTTCTGCTTTCTGAGGATCCGGAGGTTGTGAATGAGTTCTCCTTGGGCAAGCGAACCGATGATGTGATCTTAAGGCTTGCTCCACTTCCAGACATGTGGTTTTCTGAGCCACAGAGCCCAGAGATACACACGAGGATGAGGAAGAACAGATAGATGGAGACGGGGATGGAGGATCCTCTGTAGGGTCAAAAACTGGATGCAATTCTTCAGATATCAATCCACTACATTGGTGAGAATGGCAGGGGCTAGTCGTACTAACCGTCTCAACTCCAGAGTCCTCAGATTCTGATTTCACATTGGAAAGTGGGACAGACTCCCTTGACACTGAATCTGTTTTGTCCAAACCAGCTCCTGATTGAAAGCTTAAATCGGAGTAACCTTCAGCCACCCAACTCTCAAGAAGATTCCCAAAATTCCTGTAAAGATTCATTGGAAATGGCTTTCTCTCCCCAAAGTCAGTGAGAACTTCAAAATCTTTTCGCAGCACCTTGACTTTTTCAAGACTGACTGGAAACCGCAGGTCGATTTGTCACATTGAACTAAAAACACCTTTCACGGGCCGCCCACATTCCTACACCCATGCTTCTCAATCAGTCTTTGACAACCGCTCCACTTCCGGTTGCCATTCCTAAAATCTTGAGCTCATGCTCATGGCTGATCTGTCATGACATGTTGTGAGGGTGACGAAATGTTTGCAAAGACCTAAAACAAATTCACAGAAACTGCTGGTTTCTGTCTGGAGGAGAAGAGAGAAAATAGGTCATCATTGCAGTGAAGATATCAAAATTTAACAAAGAATGTAACATTCTAGAGGAGAAATCCAATATGCTCACAATGTATCCCTAAATATTTTCTTTTCTTAATTAGTTTTAAGAATGATAAGACATTTTTTGTCTTCTAACAGGCATCAGGCAACAGGCATCTAACAGCTCTTGACAAAGTAAAAAAAAAAAAAGATGCATCCAATCACTTCTAAGAAGGTGACAGAAGTAGCTAAAGGTTTCCTTATGTTACATAAAACTGTAATGTTAATGTTGATGAGAAAAAAAAACAAAAAAATGAAGTGTCATGCAGGAAATTCTGGAAAGTCAATTGATGGTTATTCGCCATAATTAGGAAAATGATTGTTAACCTGGTAAAATACTTTTACTGTAGCATTTTACTGTTTTTTACTGTTAAAATCGTGGACATTATTTACAGTAACCATAGATTAACCATGGTATGCATGTTAAAAATGTGGCTATACAAATTGTTATTAATGTGTTAATAAACATGAATGCTACACTTTTACTATAACAAAATGATGGATATTTTTTATAATGGTTGTGTGCTCATTAATTAATTAAGCTGCTAACATGCATTTTCACAATTATGTGGTCGAATGCATTCAGACAGCAACAAAAGAGCACATTCTCTCCATCTAGTAACCTTGTACTTGATATATGTGTTGTAAGAAAGTTCACCAAGACAAGGTACTTATACTCTGTGTAGTTGGCATTCATATCTGTTTTTATGTGCTTGCTTACCTGCTCGAAGGTGCATAACTTGCGTTATGTCCATTCTAGTGGTTACTAGTAGTTACATGTTATTACCAGGTGAAAAAACACAGCCTTTAATTGATTCATGTAATTTATAATTGATGACAAGAAACACATAGTAAATATGCAAATGTGCAGGATCTGCTGGTATGAGCCATCTAGAGAAAGACATTATTGTTCAACATCATAATTCCTTTCTGTCCATGCAGGGAAAAAATTAAATATGAAACAGCAGAGAGAAAATAAATATTAAATACCAAATTAAACTGTTTAAAAATGAATGCATATAGAGCATGTAGGCACTGCTATAAAGATGTTCAGTGTTCAGATGTTATGTGTGATTAAGTTGTGAATTATGTGAATTATAGAATAATATGTGCTCTTAACTTTATTATACTATGGCATAAAGATCCTAAGGGCGATGCGGTGGCACAGTGGGTAGCACAATCACCTTACAGCAAGAAGGTCGCTGGTTCGAGCCTCGGCTGGGTCAGTTGGCATTTCTGGAGTTTGCATGTTCTCCCCGTGTTCGCGTGGGTTTCCTCCGGGTGCTCAAGTTTCCCCCACAAGTCCAAAGACATGCGCTATAGGTGAACTGGGTAAGCTAAATTGTCCAAAGTGTATGTGTGTGAATGAATGTGTATGAATGTTTCCCAGTGATGGGTTGCGGCTGAAAGGGCATCCGGTGTGTAAAACATATTCTGGATAAGTTGGCGGTTCATTCCGCTGTGGCGACCCCAGGTTAATAAAGGGACTAAGCCAAAAAGAAAATGAATTAATTAATAAAGATCCTATTAAACAACTGAACAATCTAAATATTTGTACTCACATGTTAATACAGCACTGGTCCCTCCAGCACTTGACTTTATGTCTACATATATACATATATATATATATATATATATATATATATATATATTCAAAAAGACACACACACACACCCACATAAACACACCCACAGACACAAACACAAACACGACTTTTGCACTAAATTCCGAGCTTCTGAAAGCATCTCATAGCTGAGAAACCAGACATTCAAGTTGTTGTTTACTAATACATTACTTCACTGATATGTTTATTTCAGGTGCTATGGTATTCCCTAACCATATGAACAAATAGTTTTGTGAAATTTAAAGGGATAGTTCCAGGGCTTGACATTAACTTTTTTGATCACCAACCACTGTGGCTAGTAGATTTCCAACATTACTAGCCACTCACCATTTTCACTAGCCACACTTTTGTTGTTGGGAAAATATATTTTATATGCATAAATATGACTTTGACATGCTAAAATTACTTGATTTAGATGTCGTGTTATGTCCACGTGCCTCCTCATTCATTTCACTTTTTGTGTGTGCTGTGTATGAGCTTGCTCACTGTGCATGAGCAAATGGGTTGTGTCGCACTGCAATTAGTTTAGATTTCACATGACTTTTCAGGGCTTAAAATTAAGGATTTACCAAATTTGTCTCTGACTATTTCTTAGCCACAAATTTTAAATATGTCAAAACAAGCAAAATATAGCTGGATACATGCGCTTAATCCAACAAAACTTTTCTTAAAAAAAAATTGACATTTAAAAAATTACTATTGTCATGTATCTAAAATATGCACAGTAATCTGACCTGGATAAAGGTCCCAGATCACTAGTTAACTACACATAAATGGGGAGTTAATAGCATATTAAAGCAATGTTATTGTAAAAAAAATGATAATGAAACTATATTAGCTAGAATAACTGTAAGCAAAAGAAAGCAGGTTAAAAAAACATACCGTGAGTGAAAGGATACCACACCGTGAAAGGATGAACACGCGCACACGGTAAATGTAATGCCTGTTAATAATAATTAAAACGAAAGCAGTGACCCCTGCTGCTTACAAAGGGATATATATAACGCGCATTTGGCGGGCGTTAATGTCAAGCCCTGGATAGTTCACCCAAAATGAAAATGTACTCACTATTTTCTTACCGCAAGTGGCTCCAAAACTGTATGTCTTTAGTCTGTTGAACACAGAACAAGTTATTCTGAAGAAAGCTGAAAACCTGTAACCGTTGACAACCATAGTAGGAAAACCAAATAATATGGAAGTCAGTGGTTACAGGTTTCTTCAAAATATCTTCAACAGAACAAGGCCAGACAGGTATGAAACAAGTAAAGGGTGAGTAAATGGTGACAAAATTTATTTTCATTTTTGCATTCTGCATTCAGATAATATGGGCCTTACCAGCAAAGCTACAGTTTTTGTCAGCAAGGAGGCTAGCTATTGACTTGATTGTCATATGTATAACAGTATACTACAGATACCATAGTGAAGATTCCTCATAAATTTCCTTTTTTTCATCAAAACTAAGTTTAATGGACTTAAATCAGTGACTGACGTTATAAAATTTGTTCTATCTTCTTCTTGGGCGAGTTGAATCTTTTTGCTAATGATTTTGAATTGGCTGCATTTCTTCTGTTAGCCACAAGAGGCTGCAGCATCACAACTAAATGACTTGTCAAGTAAAAACATTATCTTTACCAGGTCAACAGAAATACCCAACACCAGCCAAATGCACCTACAGCAACTTATGCAGTTTTATAGTAGAAGTTATGCAGCCCAGTACTACTGACTAGTGCTGACAGACCAGGCTTTATTAACAAATGATATAATTGAATCACGAAGGTAAGAAATGTAAATTATTTTATGGTTTTATCGTATGTCTTTTAGGTGGATGCGCGTTTGGGAAGACAAGAGGACACGCTACGTAAGGTCACGTAATTGCGCGCTCTTGACAGACGCAGCTCACCTTGACTCCCTCACTAGCAACCGTTTCACAACATTCACAACTGCGGCCACTTTCAAAATATGGAGCGGTTTCCTCCTAAATTTAGCAAAGTGCTGGTGACACCAGACCCGCAGTACATTCCAGGGTGAGTTCAGAATTATTTCTCTGAACTGTTATTCATTCATTTATTTTCTTATTTTGTTCCAGCTACTAAATGTAACTTAAAACGTCAGTCAAATGAAGCGTTACTCCTTCCAGGTGTGTGTGGATGAATGCAGTAACCTCTGTCTGTCTGTCTGTCTAAAGTTTGTGCCAACTTTAACCACCCCAGGATTCACAGACTTAAACCTCCACCATTCATTTTATGCAGTGCTGTTTGTTTTATTGATTTATTCTGGAGCCTGACTTTAAAATCCTGAAATCACGGTTGTGTATTATTTTCTAATAAGTCTGAGTTAATTATTCTGCTCATACTATGGCTACCATACATAAAGATACATGTGCAGAATTTGAATTTCAACACATTTGCCAGGTTTGTGTCATCAAACTGCTCTTGTGTGTGGGACTAATTTCATATACATCTCCAATGCTTTTTGTTTTGATTTAAATTTGGACTGTTTTAGGCTGTGACATGACAGTGATGTGGAGCTGTAACGTGTGGATACAGTGATATTCTACAATGTTAAAAAAATATTTTATAATTACATTTATTAATCAAGAACATATTTAATTTATCAAAAGCACAATAAAGTATATAAAATATTTTATGAACTGTCCATCAAAGAATGTGAAAAAGTTAAATATTTAACACAAAATATAAGTCAACAAAAATATAAGCAGGAATAAACTATTTCAATAATAATAATAATAATAATAATAATAATAATAATAATAATAATAGCACAAATAATGATTGATTGTAGCAGCAAATTAGAAAGATTTCTGAAGGATCATGACATGTGACAATGATGGCTGGAGTCATGGTATTTATATGTGTGTGAAAAGAATGCTGAAAGGCATACATTACATCACACTACAATGTGTCATTTAGTGAAAATGTGTCAAGTGTGAATTCATGAACCTACATGGCTGTAAGTGATTGTTTTATGAGAATTTATGAAAAATTAATTACATCTGAATTAATTCACTGGGATCATATGGATGGTTGTTTTCCCTTTGCGTGGTTTTTACAGTGGACATTTTGGGGTATTGTGCACTGGTATTCTATGTATTTAAAATACATTCCTAAGAACATTCCTTTGCGTTTATCTAAAGATGAAAGTCATATACACCATGGAATAAATGTAAGATGTCTAATATTAAGGTAATATCACTTCATCATCAGGTTTTTGTATAATTTTGTCAAATAATGAATAAAGTCAAAAATATTGTTGTATTTATTCAAGGGATAGTTCACTAAAAAATGAAAATATACTCACTATTTACTCACCCTCAAGTGTTTCCAAACCTTTATTAGTTTTTAATATAAAATAATAATTTTAAAAACCATTGTAAACCTGTAACCATTGACTTCCACAGTAGGAAAAACAAATCCTATGGAAATCAAGGATTACAGGTTTCCAACCTTTTTCAAAATTTCTTCTTTCGTGTTTAACAAGAAAGAAACCCTAACGGGTTTGTTACAAATGAATAATGAGTAAATGACGACAGAATTTTCCGTTTTGCGTGGCCTATCGCTTTAAGATAAAATGAAATTTCATCCAGAAAATTTGTGTGATACATATATGCCAACTTGACGTTGACAAATCATTATTCCCAGCCTCTGCTACTTTTTGTGTTTAGGTATGCAGGCTACTGTCCTCAGCTGAAGTATCATGTGGGCCAGACTTATGGTCAGTTGACAGCAAAGCTCCTAACTTCCCCGGACGTGTCCCACTTGCAGAGGCTTGTGCTCCAAACTAGTCCCCTCTCATCCACAGACAAGGAAACAGTGTCCCGCAGTCAGATCTGGTGGAGCAGACATGGAGCCAGCAGAAACCTGGAAACAATGATCCCGGGATACACAGGTTATCAGCAACATGGGCTTTGTCATACTTGGTGGTTAGTTTACAGAACTGTTAACATTGTCCATATCTGTTTACTTTGCTTCAAGGTTTTGTCCCATTGCGCCAAAACTACATCTGCAAAACGTATGCAGAAACCTGTCGAGATGCGCTGTCAGAGTTCAACCAGGAGCAAGCAAAGAGACTTCACGTAGCTTCTGCTGACCTGTCTCTTCCCATCAACAACAGCGTCCCAGACTTCAGAGTAAATTACACTACTCTCCTAGGCTGGGTCACCCCTTGTTTAATTATACATGCTAAATATCCAGTATCAAAGCAGGTCAAGTGTCACATGCCCTGTGAATGAAAAGAAATACCATTACTAAACAAGCTCTGTAATCAGGACACCACATGATTTCGGCAATTATCACCTCATTGTGTGGAAGCAAGCTGTGAAAATTCCCTGATTCATAAGGGTACACTACCTAGAACGTTTTTCACTTGGTATTATTAAGATTATTTCTCTACCTGAAGAAAAATGTTAAGATAATTTATTCACATGCCTTGTCACGCAAGATGTTCTTTTTTTTTCTTCAGTCTTGAAGAAATGATGTTTTTTGAGGAAAACTATATTTTTCAGCTTTTTTTTTGCACATAATTCAAACATAATGGCTGAACCTAATCTTTGGCCTTTGTTGCAGCCAAGACGATTGAACAGCCCTCTGACAGCCCTTTCTAAAGATCCTGCTCCTTACAAGGCCCCGGACACTTGGAAACCACCAGGCTCTCCGTACTTCATGGAGGATAGTAGCCCGCATAAGTATTTCATCTCAGGTTAGCCAGATCACAGTAGATTAGCAAATCACTGTATACATGCACTGTAAATAAAAAGGTGCTCCCTAGCAAATACCTAACATTTCCCTGACATTAGTGTTTTACTCCTGTTTACTCTTTTTGAGCAGCCAACTAATAGCATTCCAGAAGTTTTTTTTAAATGGTTATTTTTAGATTATTAGGTTTGCAGCTAAAATAATCTACCTTGAGCATTGCGGGGTACTTATTTATGTAAAAAATACTTTCACAGAACTTTCCCTAATGGACTTTTTTTTTACAACCATGAAATATCTTTCCCAGTACTTTGCAAGGAGGTTATTTTTAAATGATTTACAAATAACTTATACAAAATACTTTATACTTGCTACAAAAGGTTGCCTAATGGTTATTTTAGGTTAGTTTGCAACCATAGATAACACACCCTACAGGTTATTCTTAGGTTTTCTTTAATGTGTGCGACTTATCTGCACACACTAAAAGACCTGAGCAAGTTAATAGACATTTAGTTTGAATTATTGTTTTATTTTTTTGGTTTGAATAACTACTTATAATAAATATATTTATGATATTAGTGTGAATATATAGTCTTTTGGGAATTCTGATAAAACATTCCCCCAGGACATTCTAAGAACCATAACATTTAAGCTTGTAATTACTGTAGCTCTACATTTCACACCAGTGTGTAACAATTTCGACAGGTTTTACTGGTTATGTCCCCAAAGCCCGGTTTCTCTTTGGTACTGGATATCCCACCATCACCAACAAGGCATTGATCCAGTTTGGAAAGAAAATGAAGGCAGGTCCAACATCTCTGCAGAAATATAGCCTGCAGGAGGAGGATTCCTCCAACTTACCTCTGATACCCACAATATACCCCTCCAAAACAGGTCTCCTGCCATCCTATACAGGCCACATACCAGGTCAGTGAAGATTTTTTATTATGTTCCTTAGCAGAAATGATGCTGTTGTAGAGCAATATAAAGCTGTCATTTTATGTCAACAGGGTACAGATTTCAGTATGGCCATACATTTGGGCAACTCACCCATAATGCTCTGGGTCACACTGCTTCACAGAAGAAGAACACAGGAGCAATCAGGCTGAGCTGAAGGTCTAACAGTTCACATACAATCCACCTAAAGCCAATTAAAGTAATATGGGTCAACATGTTGATTTAACATGGTCATGTATTGCCAGATTCACCATAATGACTTTAAATTGCCGGAATTTGTTTGGTTTAGTATTGGTATATAAAATAATCAACAAGCTTTTTATTTAAATCAACTACAGAAGTCTAATTTGTTTCAAATGATATGCATTTAACGAAGACTTTCCATACAAATCACACAAAACAAACACTGATGACTCAACAAATCTTTATTATCACAAGGGTTCAATCAGGCACAACTTCATCAGGGAATAAGAAAAAATACGTTAAAACACTCAAAATCAAACTGTTAATGAGCTCTTGTTCTTTTTCGTACCACTAACATCACGGGTCACACTTGGACAAATGTATTCATCAACAGATATCACGACTTAATTAGTCCTGCAGTTAAAGCAGCAATATACAGTACAGTATAACTACTCAGCATGCACTCTTCATCAAAGAAAATAGCAATGTTTAGTAGATTTTATCGTGCAAAAATGCAATAAAACCAGCGGCTGTAATTCACTGAATACTGAAAATCCAAAATTATTGGTTTGTCATGCTTAGATATTTACGCAACTGTATCATGCGTGGACATTTTCTGTTATAGAAACTATTTTGAACAGAAATTTAATTTTCAGAAAGCCTAGGAGAAATGATATGACCAGAAGTACATGACAGATAATGACCTGAGACAGAGATAAAGTGCAGGGGCTGGTGGGAAAAGACTTCTGGGAACCTCAACTCCAGTTTTGTGCTTGATTGTTAACAGATAATGTCTGTCTATGTTATATACTGTGCACTATTACTTTAGCTGTGTTATAAATTCAATCTAAAAAAACCTTAATCGCATCATGGCTTACAGTTTAAAGGTGAATATTTTGATACTTTTAAAGACTAAGTTATAATACAAATTCACCTGATTGGTAAATCACTAAGGCAACATTCTGTCCTTGAACAAAATTGGTGCAATTGCATTGGATTGTACACTGGAGCATTTCTTGGATTATATTATAAACGATAACGCAAAGTGGAGGGACCTTTATTTCTTGATGTGGCTTATCTAATAATAATTCAACAGACCGCAGTCAATTATTTCACTTACTGTACATGTATACTATTGTTACCAAACCAAAAGACACTATCCATAATATTTATTTCAAAATATTTGTTAGGGTTTGGCTCTTAAAATTATTTTTGTAGGATTAGATTACTTTCTCATGTATGTTATTTCATTACTCAGTTGCTAATTTCAAAATAGAGTTTATAATGGATACTTGATCCTCCGATAAAAGAGAGAGAAAGTGATTTATGTGTGAATTACCTGAGTCTCTGCGTTTTCAACAGTACTGGTAGTTGCAAAGTACATTTTTAGTTCTAAAACTATATTATTGATAAAGTCATGAGGCAGCACTGAAAGCACGTCCCTCTGCAAGTGTTTGTGTGAATGTGTGTCTGTAATGTATGTATGCGTGCTTGTATGGGAGATAGAGCGGAAAAAGAGAGTAGGTATCATAATAATACAGAATTACAGGAAATAATTATTAATTTTTATACTATTGTGTAATATATTTATTTGCTTGGTCGGTATGTTTGAGTGTAGGAGTCTTTGAAATAATTGGGCAGAAATTATGTGAAACGTTAATATGATCAAAGCCTGACCGAAACTACTATGGCTGTGCATTGTCTTGAAAACAATCACATACCTTAGAATGTTCATCAACAATCAGAATCAATAGCCCCATATTATAAGGTTCAAATGTCATTCATCTGATTTTGATTTTGAATGAGTTGTGCCAATATTCCTTGTGGGCACTTTAGAGGTAATATTTTATCTTTATCTGCTGTGTCTCTGTCATGGTTACCGCTCTGGCCATTTTCTTGTCCACACTGACTGAGCAAGCAGATCCACTTTTGATGCACCAAGTTTCAGCCATTCTGAGGGCCTCCTGGAAGAAAACATATATCCTAATATAAAAGCAAACCAAAGGTAACAAAGTAAATTCATCAGACGTTTGAAGAAATCACAACTACCAACCTAGTAAGATTCTTTTGGGCCTTTTCAGGCCAAACTGGCGTTTTGGAGACTCCAGAGCCAAAGAGTCTGGCCCATCTCAGCTCACTCAAGTGTTTATCCTCCAGAGGACTTGAAGATTGTGGCAGCTCACTGTTTTCCATTTCAGCCGCATCTTTCTTCTGTATTACACACTGTGTCTCTTTAAATCTGGCAGTTACCATTTTACTGGCATCACTGTGGCCTGTTGGATTTCTGCTGGTCGTCTGGATAGAGCTCATCTGAAGGATCTGAGCTGACTGGGCGAGTAGGTGATGAGACAGGGATCCTCTGTGTATCGACTTTTTCTTACTTTGAAGGTTAGTTTGGGAGGGAAGATGGAGGTCAAATGGAAGCAGGGAAAGTGGTTGCAGCAAATGGAGCATTTCCTGGAAAAGTGGTCCATAAGTGGGCCCCTGGGCCAGAGCTAAGAATCCCCATTGGTAGTAGTGTTCTGTCACAACATCTTGGAAAGAGTCGAGTATGAACATACAGTATTAAGCAATTAAGTATCTGGACTAAGAGGAACAATATTTTCACCCCTAAACATCATAATACAGTACTTACCAATGGAAGTGTATAAATGATGGATCCAGAACTCCAATGCACGCAAACTGCAGAGCGATATGTTCATTAGATAGTTTTACTTTACTTTACTTTACACTTTACAAATGTATTCAGTTTTTGACCTACTTTAGCAGATCTGTGAAGAAGACACTGAGCCGCTTGTGACTCGATAACTGGGAACATCTTTTTACCACAGACACCAAACTGTCAGGCAGTCGGGTAGATGAGCCTATGAAGATAAAAACATTGGAAATAATTTAAAACTGAGCAGTGTCCAAGCTGTTATCAGTTTTCTTTTGAGAAACGTTCTGCGCTGTTTTCTTCAGACTTTCTTCAGTTCTGGTTCGCAAAAGTAGGTTTTTCAAAAATTTAATATAGGCGAAACATTTTTATGGCAGAAATGTCATTTTGTTCAGCTTGACCCAGTGAATTTATTCATTCATTCACTCATTCATTCATTTTCTTTTCCGCTTAGTCGCTTTATTAATCTGGGGTCACCACAGCGGAATGAACCGCCAACTTATCCAGCATATGTTTTACACAGCATATGCCCTTCCATCTACAACCCATCACTGAGAAACATTCATACACACTCATTCACACACATAAACTACGGACAATTTAGCTTACCCAATTCACCTATAGCGCATGTCTTTGGACTTGTGGGGAAAACCGGGGAGAACATGCAAACTCCACACAGAAATGCCAACTGACCCAGCCAAGGCTCGAACCATCATCCTTCTACTGTGGTACTGTGACGCCCCCAGTGAATTCAAATATATATATATATATATATATATATCGGGCAAAAAAAGTATTGAACATAATTTCTCCAGGTAAATATATTTTTAAAGGAGCTGTTGACATGAAAGTGACCCAGATTTTGTATTTATTTGCTAATATTCATTTACACTGAGAGTTTTCAGCTGCTGTCGGGGTTTTCCATGGCTTTTTACAATTTTATTGTAAAAAAGCTTACACTTACATTTCTTTATGTGATCAATACTTTTTCCCTGTGTCATTTTTTTTTATTACACATAACTTAATTTCTAAACAAAATTGCTTTGTTTTCTTTGTATGTGTAGAATAATTGCTACTAAGATCTGGTGAAAAATTCTAGTCAACAGCACATTTAGAAATTTATTTTCTGTGAATGGTGATGTTCAATACTTATTTTACCCTCTGTGTATATCTAACCATACAGTATATATGTCACTGTAGTGCCACCATTTAACTGACTGGGTCTAGTTTTTGACTAGATCTAGAACCCCAAATTAACTTTTGAGGGCATTAAAAAAAAAGCTATTTTGTTTGATTTTCATCTGAAGGGCTCCCACAGACCTGGTCGTGCCGTGGCCTCAATTACGTTCCATAGTTTGTTACGTCTTTGTCCAATAATCAAATCCAATGTATAGGCTTTCAAACCATCTTGAAGGATGTTCTGGATTCTGGGGTAAAGCTGTTTAAGGACAAGATGGTTGATAGTGGAGCACAGTAAACTATTTCCTAGTCTGATCTGCAAAAAAAGACAAAACAAGAAGCTTTCAGATTGCTGAGTTCAAACAACACAATATTTATTTATGTTTTTGTTATGGACAGATGATGTGATTTTAACTGCTAAACTGCAAATTATTGACATTCATCACTTGCTCTCTTTAATGATGGGTTTTAACTAGTAGCTGACTAGTATGCTGACTAGTAGAAATGAGCGTAAAGAAAGAATGTTTAGTACTGGCTGTCTTGTCAAAAGAAAAGCTCTTCATAGATTTCAAACAAAAATAGATTTTTCTGTTTTTTGACTGGCAGTCTAATTTTCACCCATGGGTATTATTTGACATTTTTTTCTGTTATATTCATTGATACATCTCTCCAGGATATTTTGACCCACTTTCCTCTTTACTTAAAAAAAACTGACTCTTGATACTACCTTTTCTTCTGGGTCTCGTCTTGAGTTAAAATGTGCTGTTATATTATTCACTGCCAAACTCACAGCTTTCAACATACCTGCAGAAAAATGGAAAGAAATGGAATATTTTAATTTACAAACATATTCTAATGATAAACAGTGTTTCTAATTTATAAATATTTAAACTGAATTTGGGACATGCATAATTATGGCATTAACACAGGTATTTTGCCCTAAATAAGACCAATGAAGAACAAGAACAACTGTAAATAAAGATACGTAAAAGCTACTAAAGAATGAACATATAGTCACAGAGAAACACACACACACAAACATGGCGAGTGTTTTAGCCAATCTAAGGCACTGAGATTTATAAGTAGGTCACATTTTCCCCTTCAGGGAAGCAGAGGCAATGCTGCAGAGATCCACTCTGTATCTTTCTTTAACAGGAGGGATTTTTTGCCTTCAACAGCAGCTCTAGAGAGCTCTAGTAACCACATATTTTCTGCATTTGCCATTTCTGAGCAGTACATGCTACTGAACAAATGTGCATATATATCAGTATTTCTATACTGAGTCACAAAAACATATTATAGACAGTTGGTAATTATGACAAAATCAGGGTAGAATGCGGGTGTTTAGGCAACAAAACAAAAAGCAGGATCTGATTATTTATCATCTCACTTCTCTTGTGAAGAAGATCAATTGAAAGTAGATCTGAAGGGTCTTCTGGGGAGAGGCTGAACTCCTCAGGGGGTTTGTCAGTCATGGAGAATGAGTCACCATGTTGATATTCCTTCATAACACCTGCAGAGTTGAGGAAGCTAGCATAAATTAATGCAATATAAACCTAAAGGCATAGTTCATCCAGTGCAATGAAAATTCTATCATTATTTACTTTTTTCTTCTGTTACCCAGAAGCTTTCTTATATATATA
>CAIGQW010005633.1:3396834-3422165 GCA_903798125.1 Danio choprae | reverse complement strand
CTTCTTGCTGTGAGGCGAACGTGCTACCCACTGCGCCACTGTGAGGCCATATATATATATATATATAAAATATAAAAAATGTCACACTTCTTCCACCAAGTTTGGTATCTAAAAATGAACAAATGACAACTAAAATATGCAGCTTTATGCAATTTTGTGACAAACAACATAAACATGAACTCCTTCATTTTGCATTTGTTGTAATTCAAGGTATTGTTTGTTAAACCTACTCTTGGAAAACTCCTTCACAAGGCTCTATGTTTTCACAATGCTGCATATATCTTCATGCTTTACAAAAATATCTAATTGCAATTTTCTGACTGATATTCTGAATTGATTTGCAATTTAATTTTGTGAAGTCAAGTGTGCAGCACACTTTAAATAAAATGAATATATATATATATATAAGGTCGTAAGTTGTAAAGCATTACTTTGCAATCCACATGTAAAATTTTGTTTTTTAGAGGCTAAATTGAAATGAAATACAGCCAAACTGCCCATCCTACTTTAGAATTGTATGTTTACTTTACAAATATTGTCAAAAGCATGAAAAAATGCTGTTCATATTCCTCAAAACATCATCAATGTGTACTGAATGTCTGGTGGTCATGTTTGCTACTGCGACCAAACAAAATCTTACTGAAAGCTCATTTTTTGAGATATCAACTTCAAATTTGGAAAATATTTTGTTCATATATTTAGCTAAGATTTTTTGTCAATTTTAGAATAAAACATGTTTCGCAAAATGCAAATTTGAGGTATTATAATAATGTATACATTTATTTTTTATTTTCATAAAGATAAAGGACACACAACTTGTTTTATTTAACTTTTTCAACTTTTTCACGTCAGCTACAAACTGACATTCCATCTAGCGTGAGGTATCTAAATCGTAATAATCATGGTTTTTATTGATAATATAAATTTGAAATGGTAATACTAACCATCATTTTAATAAAATTTACCGTGGTTTACTTTGAAAGTAGTAATCTTGTCAACGGCACACATTGCTAGTACCAGGTTGGATCCCCTTTTGCCTTCAGATTGGCAATTTTTTTTTTTTGTGTGGAAACATTACTTAGAGATTCTGTTCCTTATTGACATACAACTTGATTAGGACATGTAGCCCGTCACTCAAGCTCTCTGTAGTATTTCATCGAGCTCATCCAGTGCACTCATGCAGAAAACAATGACTAACTGGGCCACTCCATCACTCAGCATAATAGAGCCTTGTTATTCCAGAGGAAAACTTGTAGTCATTTTGTTTAGATACAGACATAAAGGCAACATGATGATAAGCGGAGAACTGGGGTCAATTATTTCACAATGTTTAATGTCAGTCTTTGAGCATACTTGAAATAAATACTAAACCTATATAACATTGTTTGTAAGCACAAGCATTGCAATTACAAATGCAGTTTCTGAAGGAAACTTCTTGTTAATGTAAATGTTTTCCTTATAAGGAAACTTTTAAAATCATTCTCTTCTGGTCACATTTTATATTAGTTTCTCTTATAACGAAGCATAGATCAAATTGATCTATGCTTTGTTATAGGAGAAACTAATATTAAATTACATTTGTTAAATATTAAGCATTTAAAATGTGAAATGTTTTTCAGACAGCACTTTGCGCGTCATATTCTCATCAGATTTTCAGATTCCAATCAAATGCTTTCTAGAACCTTACATCTGAGAGGCAATCAGACAAATACAAACAATATACAAAAGATTTGATTTAAGTTTATTGAATATCACTGATCAAGGCACATTTGCACAAAACATTATAACAGTGAATGTAAAATCTAAGCATTTTAGTGACCATTTCATATATTCATCAACAAAACATGAAAAAAGAAACAAAACATCTTGATATGAAATTGTCATACGTAATTAAAAGCACATGAATTCTGCTTCTTTGAAGCTCTCCTGGAATAATCTCACTTTAATCTTAGGCATCTTTTTTGTACGGACAGACAAACGGCATGAAAATGTCCTAAAATGAAAATATATATATTTATTCAATAATAATTATTACATCTTCTGGCGTTAATTTGCAAGGAGCCAAGTGGCAGATTTAACATTGTGTTTCTGTGCGTAGTTTTTAATACATTAAGGAACCTCAAGTTTTCTGACAATTTTCATCAGTTACTCAGCTAAAAACAGATTCTCACAGTTTCACCATCTCACTTACCCCTTTGTACAATCATTTTAAACCTCACAAAGAATATTTCTGCTACACTCCTTTAAATAACACCAATGCCGAAGGTGAAATTAAACTCAGCATTATAAGGGAATGTACCAGAGAATATACATCTTTGTACAAAACGTGATAAAAGCAGAATGTAAAATCAAAGCATTTAAGTGGCCATTTCAAATAATCCTTTTTCTCTATATGTATATTATAAAAAGAAACATACGAAACTTTTGCATATAAAACTGTCAAACACAATTCAAATCTGCATCAATGCACCCTTTATGTAATAATCTCATTTTATCTCTAGGCATTTTGTGGGCAGACTAACAGAAAATAAAAATGTCTGGGAAAAAAACGTATTCTTTCAACAACATTTATTACATCCTCTGCTCTTAACATGGACCAATTTTTTATGTGTAGATGTTAATATAACGTTCAGAATCCTCAAGTCTCTGATGACATGATTTTCATCAACTGTTTATAGCTAAAACCCGTTTCTCACAGCTTTACAATCTCACTTACTCATCTGTGAAATATGTTTAACCCCCACTAAGAATATCTCTGCAAACACTTCTTTAAATGACACCAGTGGTGGAGGTGAAATCCAGCTTGTCTTGTTGGTGGTTTATGGGTTCTGCGTCTCCTCGATGATGCTTCTGTATGTCTGAGGTGTGCTGTCGGCCACCGGAGACTCATTTTTAGGGAAAAGAGCCGGTCTGCTCTTAACGGGGATCCGCAGGAAGCGTCCAGAGGTGACCAGGTCTCCATAACCGCGGGCGTGAGAGAAAGCATAACCAGATCGCCGTGTGCTGATTCTCCTGCGAGGGAATCTGCGAGGTAGTGGCGGAGGCTCAGCTTTAGCCTGTTTGACCTTATGACGCACCTATAGAGCAGAAGAACACAATATCATCGAGGAATAGCATTAGTAATGAAGAAATGAGAAGACAGAAAATTTACAACTGAGAGAGTTTACATGGCATTCTTATGCTGACAGTGGCTACACTTACATGGGCATCAGAAATCTAATTATTTACCTTATTCTGAATAAGACTATATTTTGATTAATATATTATGTTATTATATTATGAATACCTGCCTTTCAGAATCTTACTTTCATGTTACCATTTTACATGTTATAGTACATAGAGTTAATGGCACACGTCATTATTATGTCCCCTTGTGATGCCATCTGATGTTCCCTCCAGAACATAATCTCATGAGGAAGCGTAACTATTTTACATATTGTCATGTTATCATACTTCTATGAAAGTTTTAAAAGGAGGCCGAAAATTACATACCTTTATTTAAATGTGAAGCTTGCGTAAAAAAAAAAATAATTCAACAGATGGATGTAGCCTACAGTAATGTAATGATTATTATTATTCATATATATATATGTGCGTGTTTGTGGTCATGTAAACATGTTAACCGTCTGGTTTTCCTATATTGGAATAAGGTCATAAACAGCTTAAGCAAAAACTGATCATCACAGTTAGATTTTTGCCCCTCCAATGATTTTGGCCAGCTTGTAAATGCAATAATCTGCTTTTTTGTTGGTTTATTGAAGAGCACATGTGTAATGTGTGACACAAATGCATCCTTACTGTGGTTGTAAGCGCATCAGCACAGACAGGACAGATATTACAGAATGGAAGGAAGAAATACACCACAAACTAAAACTCTCTCCTGAACCGAGGAATAATGAACATCTGTTTTCATCTTGTGCAGCACAAGTAGAAGTGCTACAGTCAAAATACTGCATTTTGAGAAAATCATATATAAGCCTTTTTTTGTTTGTTTATTAAAAGGCACATTATGTAATTTTCACCACTAGAGGGTGCACATTCACAACAAACAAAGGTGTAGTTAGCTGTGAGTGTGAAATGATGGCAGTTGTGGTCTTCATTACGTCTTACGGGACTCCTGCGGAAATCATGTTCATTGATGAGCTAAAGTATTCAGAACTTATTATCATGTTAGTATAAAGTAAAGTCAAAGTGAAAGGAGATTGCCGAAGCCATTCCTGAAGTGAGACAAGCGTGACGTGTCATGAAAGCAGCAGAACATTAATAATGCCACAGTCGATTGCTTCCGGTATTTCCACTCATGTTCATGTGACAAAGGAGCAAGTTCTATCATACTAAATACATTTTTGGGTTCTGTTATTATGCTGCTCTGTGCTAATAAAACACACAGCATATTAAATGTTGGTCTTTGGTGTTTACCTGTTTTCTATAAATCCAAACTGGAAATCGATGCTGTATGATGTCATCACTATGGCGACACGGTCCTAGTTTCAACTGTTTATTCCTCTGAATTTGTACGTTCTTCCAAACATTTGGGATAATGTAAGCACACAAGTCAGCAATATATATAACACTGTTCTCGTTTTTTATTTTTTGTTGTTGGATATTTTAATGAAAATGTTTTTTATTTGTAGTTTGTCAAAATCTTAACTGAAAAATATAGAGAGGGTGGGACATAGAGTAGCCCCTCCCCTATCAAAAACAGCCAATAGCACTTTGTTTTTATCACAGCTCTGCCAATTAAGTGGCTGAGCTCAAGCGCATCAAATGAAATGCAAATGAGTAGAGTCTTAAAGGGGGTGGAGCATGGCAGACACTAAAGAGCATTTGATTGGTCAGAGATGTGATGAGAAACTGAAGTATGAGGTGACGTGAAAAAAACAAAACGTTGATCCATTTAGGCGGAAGTGACAAACTGCAAGCTTTAGATGTTTATATTAGTTTTATATTATATTTTAAACACAAATTTTGTCACTGTTTTGGAGCACACTAGATTATTGATGTCCTTAAAAATAACAGACTGATACTAACATCTTTAAAAAAACCTTTAATTTTACAGGACCTTTAAATAAGACAACTAACATAAATTAAAAGCTGAAGGTTAGATACATAATTGAATACATTTTGATGTCACTACATAAACTGAAATTTGCAGAACAGAATATTCTCAGAGTATCGGTACGCATGTAAACGTGCCGATTGTTTATGAATGACTTGTGCTGATTTGTGATTTGTGGCCCAGCGACTGTGTGCTCCAGAAATAACCTTGACATTCCGGCTCAGTGTGAAGCTGTTCTGCAGACGTGCCTCTGCATCCACAGCTCTGACTCATTCAACACATGAGTTCAGCTCATAAACAGAGCAACATCTCACACTGACATCCTGCCGCAGCGCCCCAGAGACTTTCACTGTGCTTTTGGACAGAACTGCTATAAATAGTAAACATTTAGTAAAAGGAGCTTGACATGCATGATATTTGTCTGGGAAAAGCAATATAACTATTACATTGTAGACACTGAAAAAAAAATGCTACTTTGGGGAATTTATACAATATCTCCTGGGTCTACTGAGGTGCCTTAAGTGCCACTACTAAATTAACTATAAGAAGTTTGTGTTGATGATAATATGAGTTGAGTATGTGAGCAGAAAAATACATCAATCTAGTGGTATAATATTAAGGCTTCTGGCAATTAAGGATTAATTTAACCATACATTTGGTCATATAGGCGCACGGTGGCTCAGTGGTTTTCACTGTCGCCTCACAGCAAGAAGGTCACTGGTTCGAGTCCTGGCTGGGCCAGTTGTCATTTCTGTGTGGAGTCTGCAGGTTTTCCCATGTTCACGTGGGTTTCCTCCGAGTGCTCCGGTTTCCCTCACAGTCCAAAGACATGCGCTATAGGTGAATTGGGTAAGCTAAATTGTCCGTAGTGTATGAGTGTGAATGAATGTTTCCCAGTACTGGGTTGCGGCTGGAAGGGCATCCAGAATAGTTGCCGGTTCATTCCGCTGTGGCAACCCCTGATAAATAAGGGACTACGCCAAAGGAAAATTAATGAATAAATATTGTAATATAGCTTGGGCAAGGACTGCTCTTCAAAAAATATTTCCCTACAGAAGTGCTTTGTTTCATCTTTATATTTGAGAATATTCAAGTTCTTAATACAGTATTTTTCATATTAATTAGCCCCTCCAGGATTTTGCACAGACTTTTTATATATATCTGCAGCCTATCTGCAGGCTTTTCTCAAAACTTATGTCATTATTTGCTTCAAATCTTGTTTTTATTTATTTATTTTTTGCTGTGAAAATACACAAGAATCTTATTATTCATTCATCCCAAGAACCGACGGACCCTGGAGATACTGATTACTATTTTTCAAATAGATGTTTTCATGTATATTTTATGAGTAATGTGTGTAGAATGTACTGCATTTGAAAGTAAATCCACAGCTTCACTGTCACTTAACTAGTCAATTTTCATCTTTCATCTAAAGTTAATATGTTTTAGGGGTATTCAATTGTGGAATGGTTTATCCCATCTACCAAACCCTTTCCTCTTTACAATCTCATCAAATAATATATATATATTTTTATGTTCTATTGTACTATGTAATACTGTTTGTGGAGTATATTATTTTTTGTGTTTTTGACATACAGTACATTTTAATCAATTCATAGCTAATTACATTTATATATTTGTTATTGTAATTTATCGAATTTTTTGGTTTGTTTTTGTTTTCTCTATTGTTTTTTTGCCTCTACCTGCACAATATACGGATTGTAATTTTTTGTTTTGTATTTATTGTATTTATTTTACTGTTGAGCAAAAGACTAATTAAAACAAATTAAGCACTCACCTTGTCGTTGATGGTGGGCTTGAATTGTATGAAGAGAAAGCGTTTGGCCACCACGGGAAGAACACACAATATGGTGGTCAGGAAGATGGTGAGCCACACGTTTGGCTGGTTCAGGGAGTTTCTTGCAGTGCCTGAGAAAGATTGATTAAATGAGCACTTAAAACACACAGAGTCGACAGGATGATTGGATGTGGTTGAGATGAAGTGGTGCCTACCAATGAAAGGAAAAGAAGAGGTGAAGATCAAGTACATGCCGTTGCTGTACATGGTGAAGGTGACGGCGAAATACACAGACAGACTTCCCCAAAGGAAGAAATGATTCACTGCTGTCCAGTGGTACGTGTCCAAACCCAGCTGAAGCACACATCAACATGCAGTTTGGACACAAGAGTATTATTATGAACACTACTGTTAAACAAATTGGTGTAAGCAAGATTATTATTTTTAATAGTATTATTGTTTGGATATTTAGTCGGAAAGGACACATTACATTGCTCAAAAGTAACAGAAAAAAGTTTCCTTCAAAAATTATTTACTTGCAGAAAATTACAATATCATTATAAAAAATGCTGTTTTCAGGTGTAAACATATACATATGCATTTTTTGCAAACAAATATTACAATTTATTGCACAAAAATTAGTTATGAGAACTAAACTTAAGTTCCAGTTACTAGAAAATTTAGGTTGTGCTAATTAGAAAAAAATCAGCTGCACAAACTAGAACATTTAAGCTGCTACTAGACAATTAAGTTGCCCTAACAAAAAAAATTACATTGCCTTAACTAGAAATATTAAGTTCTTAAGAATTAAGCTAAATATAATTTATGTTATCATTTAGTTTACTTGTTTAAAATCTGTTTGAGTTTCTTCTGTTGAACACTAAAGAAGACATTTTGAAGAATGTTGGAAACCTGTATCCATTGATAGCATCTGTTTTTCCTAGGTTTTCAGCCTTTTTCAAATGATCTTCTTTTGTGTTCAACAAAATAAGCATAAAGGTTTGGAACTACTTGAGGGTGAGTAAATAGTAAGTAAATGTTCATTTGGGGGGGGGGGCTTCCTCTGGCTATTGATTAACAGTAAGTTTAAGTTCAAATTAACTTGCCTTAACTAATACAATTAAGTTGCAATAACTAGAAAATATAAGTTGTGCTAACTAAAAAAATTGTTGCCTTAACTAGAAATATTAAGTTGCGCTAACTAGTAATTCCATTAGTAACTGGGTTTTTATATAATAACTGGTTATGTGTAGGCCCACACAGTATCTGTGCCTGCAAGAAATCCACAAATTTCTGAACCCATCATGCAACCTAGTTATGTAAATGTGTATAAATATAAATTTATTCAGTTTTTATATTAATTTAAGTAGTATTACTGAACAATAAAAAGCTTAAATAATGTGTAAGTAAACAAATGCTTAAATAATTGATGTACAATGCAATTTGTAATTAATATTTTCTTTTAGTGTGTATTTTATTATTATATATTAATATGTCTTTTAGTGGATGTATTAGAGCTAATAACAAGTTATAACAAATGGATACAATTGGATTTTGATTTTAAACCTTAAATAAAAGTTGCACTAACTATACGAATGCTGACTTTGTGTATGTGTAATTAAGCATTAACTAATTAAGCTTTGTGTCGGGCAGTTCTTTGCCTTTGTGTGCATTTCAAATCCTTTAAAGCATGACAATCCATTGCTTATCCCTTACACATATGAACATTTCACATCTAGGTTTCCACAAATGTCTAAACAATTTTGGGGTCACAAAACATTAAGTATCCATCATAATATGCCATTTTTCACGACTATAAGACATAAAAATGCATGAACATGGCATTTTCTGTTGTGTAATTGTGGTGTGTTGTATTTTGCAGTTTACCTGCACACTAACGGCAATGAGCAGGCAGGTCTGTGCCAGCAGGGCGAAGGACTGATAATCTGCAATGTCTTTTCCATCATCTCTGACGGTGTCCCACATGGCAGCCCACGGTACGAAGAAGAGGATGAGTGAACTGTAGCAGCTGTGCAGCAGGATCCTGGCAAAAGCCATCTTACTAAAATACTGGTTCATCTGACCCGGTGAGTACAACTGAGGATACTGGAAACTCCAGCGGTCATTCACATCCTGCAGACAAACACATGCTCCACAGTGAATACAGGTTAATGATGATGATGATAGATGATGATCCAACAGTACCATGACATACCTGATCAAAGAGACTAATGCCAAGGACTGGTAAAGCCGTATACACCAGGTTATAGAGCGTGATGTACCACTCATCATAGACAGTCTATGGAGGAAACAAATTTGGTAGAAAAATATAGCTAAATATTTTTTACGATTGTCTTTTGCTAGACTGTAAACAAAATAATTCACAACCTTATATTTATAACTTCTGATGCTTAGGATTTAACTTTAAAGTTTAAGAGTGATTTTTACTGACATTTTAAATCATTTGAAACAATATATTGTTATATATATTTGTTTTTATGACAAAATATGACACTTTGTTAAAGTTTCAACATCAAAAGTTGTCAAAGCAGAGATGAAGATCCTGTAATGCAAATTGTTAGTGTAAATAGAAAAATATACATGAATTTTCATAAATGAGCAAACACATATTCTAGCAGTGTAATTTATGACAGGTTTTTCATTTTACATTTTCACTCAAGTTTATTTCTTGATAATATCAGTTTAAATAAAAAAGATTAACTAATAAAAATGTCTATTAAAAATCATCAAAATCACAAGCTGTCAGGACAGATCACAATGTAATTCAAAAGCATCTATAGTCTGTAACAATACATTTTACTTACTACATAATGAATTATGTAGTAGTCAGTCATGTTATAGACATAATTTATTTTTAATGGTTAATGTGTAGTTAAGAATAATTAGAAAATGTATATATTTTAATACATTTAAAATACATGTTAATGTGTTAACGTAATTTAAAGTATTATATTGATTATATATATTATATATGCGCCGTTAAAATACATCTGTCAGCATTCATAAAATATCTGTACATTGAAGAAAACCAGAGTGTACATTTCAGTACATACTGTATATTGACAGATGTTGATAATCTTGGGTAAGGAAATATCATCCAATTAATCTGTCTGTTCTATCACTAAAATATACATCCAAACAATGATATTCGAAGGTTTCGTCTCACCTGTGCAGAGAAGCCACAGAAGAAGGCGTACCAGAAGTGGACAAAGGTGAAAGTGAAGTTCTTGTAGAAGAAGTAGCGCAGAAATGTGCACATGCGCAGATATGACCAGCGGCCGTGAACCAACAGGAGGCGCTGAAGGTAACGAAACTGGGCGAAGGAGAAGTCACTGGACAGAACGGCCTGCATGCCCTCCTGCCCGCTAATGCCAACGCCAATGTGGGCAGCTGTAGGACAAGTTGAACAATTACCTTTTAAACAGACAGCCTGGTAAATAATCTTTTCATTTAAAGCGTTTCATTTTAAAAAATCATCAACTGTTACCATGGATATACCATAACAGGAACACTAGAGAAAAATGTGGGATATTTCTATTCAATAAAACGAATAGTTCTGGTCTTGATTTTGACTGGTTGAATAAAGGATCTTTCTAGGCTGTTGTAAAGTACTCTTCAAAATTCATGTGTGACCATCATTCTATCAGTACTGAGCCAAAGAAACTATTTTGTTTTTTTGCTATGTGCAATCAATAACCATTTAAAAAATGTATAATCTCCATGAAGCCAGGGGTTATAGTGCTCACAGATGCTCTGTATTGTGCCTAAAACCCTAGCTGTTATTAAAGAGTTACTTCACCCCAAAATGAAAATTCATTCAATCATTTTCTTAGTCCCTTTATTAATCTGGGGTCGCCACAGCGGAATGAACCGCCAACTTTTCCAGCATATGTTTTTACGCAGCGGATGCCCTTCCAGCTGCAACCCATCACTGGGAAACCCCCATACACTTCCATTCACACACATACACTACGGACAATTTAGCTCACCCAATTCACCTATAGTGTATGTCTTTGGACTTGTGGGGGAAACCGGAGCAGCCGGAGGAGAACATGCAAACTCCACACATAAATGCCAACCCCGAGGCTCGAACCAGCGACCTTCTTGCTATGAGGCAAGAGCGCTACCCACTGCGCCACCGTGCTGCCCAAAATGAAAATTAACCCCTTGATTTACTCTTCCTCAAGGCATCCTAGGTTTTAGTTTTTCATAACAAAGGTCATAAAAAGCAGAAAGTTTGGTACTTTGGTAGTGAGAATGTTAAAGTAAAGCATGATGATAAATGTAGAAAAGATGAAGCAGTTTTACTGATGTAATAGTTTTTGTTGATACAAAAAATAAATCTATATCTGGATCCTGACTCTCTGCTGTTACTCTCAACTCAAATTACTGTCAAATGTGCATTTCTAAAAGACAAAACGTGTAATGTTATTAATAGTTTATGCATAGCGCTACCAAATCAGCTGCTGGTGATACCATCTGTACAACCTAAGGTGCTTTTCACCTCATTTTAAGGTGCAGTTCGGTTTGGTACGGCTCACTTTTGAGAGCTTTTCCACTTCATTATGTACCTAGTACCTGGTACTTTACTGGCACCGGTGCCAGTGCTCTCAAGGGGCCCCGTGATCCATTGTTTCTTAAAAGTGCATGTAGTTCAGATTACTGTCCATCTTTCACACTCATGCATTGTGAGAAACACTCACTTTTGATCATGCTGACATCATTGGCTCCATCTCCAATAGCGAGAGTCACAGCTTTCTTGTGCTTCTTGACTAGTTCCACCACTTGAGCTTTCTGGAGAGGGGTGACCCTGCAGCAGATGACTGTTTGGCACATACACGCAGTCCGCAACAGCTCCACCTGCATATCCTTCTGCAGAGCAAATGCCTGGGCACAAAAAACGAGATTTTATTCTAATCAGCTATGGCTTGTTAATGAAGAACTTGAACAAGACAAAGAATGGATCGTCATTTCAATCAATAAATCTAGGTAAGAAGGTTGTCTTACCAGGCTGTGGCCGTTAATCACCAGTCCATATTCCCCATCAACCTTCTCATCTTCCACCACCTGGGATTTTTTACCCAGAAATCTGCTCTTCTCCATAGGCGGCTCATCCCCTGATTCTGGTGACATCTTTTTTCTGGCATTCCTGGACATATGAGTGCAGTCATAGACTTTAGATATACCAAGAAGTATAGTGTAATAGGTCCCGCCTTCTAAATAAAAGAACCAATCATGTCACTGCAGCTGGTTGCTCTGCTGGCAACGGAAACTTCTTTACAAAAGTCCATTTTAAGTATGGTTAAGTAAAGTACAAGAATATTTTTAAACATACATTAAGTAGTACTTATACTAAAATTAGTGCACTGGTACTTGTTTCTAAACTGTTTGAATCTAATTGGCCCACATTTTAAAAGTATATTTTCAGTATACTTTAAGTGTCAGTAGTGAACTTTGATGCACTCGCAGAGATATACTAAAAGTTTACTAGTTGAATATTTGCAGTTTTTGTTCATGGAAGTGCACTTTGAAGTAAACTCTCAGTTATTCATTCATTCATTCATTTTCATTTCGGCTTAGTCCCTTTATTAATCTGGGGTCGCCACAGCGGAATGAACCGCCAACTTATCCAGCATATGTTTTACGCAGCGGATGCCCTTCCAGCCGCAACCCATCACTGGGAAACACCCACACACACTCATTCACTACGGACAATTTACCTTACCCAATTCACCTATACCGCATGTCTTTGGACTTGTGGGGGAAACCGGAGCACCCGGAGAAAACCCACGCCAACACGGGGAGAACATGCAAACTCCACACAGAAACGACAACTGACCCAGCCGAGGCTACTCTCAGTTATTTATACTGCAATTATACTTGCAAGTTTACTATAAGAAAAATTAAGATCATATTTTTTCTTGCTTTCACTGTTTTAGGGTGACTTGTAATTTGAAAGCCACATCGTTTTTAAGATTTTGGGATATTCCCATTTAAGTAAATATCCTGGATGCCTATGTAAATGGGCACCTAAAGTCGTCACAAATTTGGCCACAGAGTAAACAGACATTTCTTGAGGAGTACAGATCTAGTAAATGCACATGTGATTCATTTGAAATGTTTTAGTAGACAGAAAGACAGATGAAACTCACACGAGTTCCTCTCGCACTTCCTCTGCTGTGTTGGCAGCCACTATGAAGATTTCTCTCATTTCCTCTCGGAGCATATTACAAGAATACCCAATGTTCTCAGCCGTCTCTGTGGCAAATGATAATAGTTTCCATGAAAAAGACCAGGACCAAACCAGCATTGAGAAGGTTTAACAGTCATTTAAAACTTAATTCATGCTACTGTAAGTGAATGACTTAATTCACCCTGCTTGTCTCCAGTCAACACCCAAATCTTGATGTCAGCTTTGGCAAGCTGCTCAATGGTTTGCGGCACTCCATCTTGAAGTTTATCTTCAACAGCAGACGCACCAATAAGCTGAAAGCACACATAAACATGCATTGTTTTAAAACAAATACTCAAGACAAGAAGGTAAATCTAGAGATCCAAACACCTAGTAGTACTGTAGCAAATGTGGTGTTGACTTTACCATCAAATCCTTCTCAATTTCTTCATAAATAGCGTCCAGCTTTTCCTCGCGGTCCTCCATTGCGATGCTGGCCTCATGGTGGCGCCGTCTCCATTCCGCAAACTTGTCTTCATCCAAGTCTTTATAGGCCAGAGCCAGAGTCCTCAGACCCTCTCCAGCATATTCCTGGAATTGAGAGAGTCAAACGTGTGTAACTGACAGAAATACTCAGGCAGTCTCACAGAAACTCAAGTGTAACTCACGTTGAGGTGTTCAGTAGTGACCTCCATGACTTTGGAGCATGATGGATGCAGCCTCTCATAGATAATTGTGTCGGCTCCTTTACAGTACAGTGTCAGCTTGCCCTCTGGATTACGAACTGAAATTTACATTTACATTTAGTCATTTAGCAGGCGCTTTTGTCCATGTTGACTTACAATTGAGGAGGCATTCGGCGATTCAACAAGAAGAGGCAATACACACAAGTAATAAATTTAAATAAATTTAAAAATACCACACATACACCAATAAATGTATAACACTTCAAGACACTTATTGTACTTCTGAATGTTTTACTCCTTTTTTGCAGTGATGGACAAAGTAAACAAATCAAGTAGTTAAGTAAAAGTACAGATACCTTAATGAAACTTAATTGAGTCAAAGTAATTGAGTTATTATGTACTTAAGATGGCAGCACGGTGGTGCAGTGGATAGCACATTCGCCTCACAGCAAGAAGGTCGCTGGTTCAAGCCCCGGCTGGGTCAGTTGGCGTTTCTGTGTGGAGTTTGCATGTTCTCCCCGTGTTTGCGTGGGTTTCCTCCGGGTGCTCCGGTTTCCCCCGCAGTCCAAAGACATGCAGTACAGCTGAATTGGGTAAGCTAAATTGTCCGTAGTGTTTGTATATAAATGAGTGTGTATGGATGTTTCCCAGTGATGGGTTGCAGCTGGAAGGGCATCTGCTGCGTAAAATATATGCTGGATAAGTTGGCGGTTCATTCCGCTGTGGTGACCCCAGATTAATAAAGGGACTAAGCCGAAAAGAAAATGAATGAATAAATGTACTTAAGATATTGAAATAAAAAGTATAAAACAATGTTTATTTTTGCAAAAAAAAAGTCTCATTACCTACATGAAAAAATAGTAAATACTTACCCTTACTATAGTAAAGTACTTGAATTGATTTATTGTGGTAATTCTACTGTATAGTTGCTATTGTAATACTGTACATCAACTATATTAACATTTTAGCAAATACTGGACTATGTTTTCTACAAATAGGACATATTATACTAAAATATATCACAGTTTACTGTAGTAAAACTGAAATATGCTACAGTATTTATTAAAGATGATCAGTTCACTAGTTAGTTAATGCTAAAATTACTTTAAATACTTGAAAATGTTAGTAAAGTGTTAGTTTACCCAAAACTAAAATCATCATTCTATCATCATTTACTCTCCCCTCCACTTGCTTCAAACCTGTTTGAGAGTTTTTGGAAGAATGTTTTAATAAACACAAAAAAGGTTATTTTTAAGAATGTTGGAAACCAGTAACTATTGTTTTCTATACTATTTGTTTTTCCTTTTTTTATTTTAAATATCTTCCTTTGTATTCAACAGAAAAAATAAACTCAAAAAGGTTTAGAACCACTTGAGGGTGAGTAAATTGGAAGTATGTTTTCATCCCTTTAGTCCTGTAATAAACACAACTGTCCCCCACTGTTTTTATCAGAATGCTGACCGCTCACAGACTCACCGATAACAGACATTCTCTTGCGGACGTTGTTGAAGTCTAGCACTGCCAGCAGCTCATAGGTGGTCTCTACACCCATCTCCACCACTGAGATGCTCTCTGGGGTACGAGCACGAAAAACATAGCCAAAATTCCTTGCTGCAATGACCAGAGCCCCCTCATCCGGAGACTGAGCCTGGTAAAATAGCTCTCCTGTGGAGAAACCCAGAGATGCTGTAAAATATGCATGAGCTTAAGTTTATACATTATGTTTTCAACAGCTACACTTAAAGTAATCTATTATGTTGACTACATGTAAGCTGAAATAAAGGTTATCTTAAAGCTGGGTTTATGCATGTTTAGTTAAACTGTTTTAACTAAGTGAAAATGTGCAAGTTATTTTTCAACATGCTAGACAAACCTTGAATGTGTGACGTGGGTTTTTACAACATACTAACATTTGTGTAGACACTGCCACCTAAAGGTGTTACCTGGCAATACATACAATTACTGCAAATTGTCATACTGTTTCTAACCTCTGATAAATGATCAAATACATATCAATGCATAGCTTACCTGGTTAATAGCATAACTAATAATGTACATTACAAATAAAACATGTTATTATTATTATTATTATTATTATTATTATTATTATTATCCTTATTCCTCTTCTTCTTCGTCTTCTTCTTCTTCTTCTTCTTCTTCTTCTTCTTCTTATTATTATTATTATTATTATTATTATTATTATTATTATTATTATCATGGACACAACATACAGTATACAGTGTATACAGAGTGCAGATTTTGCATAAGAACATAATAATAAATTCTGTGCAAGTATAATTTGACTAGTACGCAAGTATTTTAATTTTATTGAATTGTATAATTGATGTATACAATTTTCCCCATTTTTACAGGTTACTGTTACATGTTCAAAGATAAAAAGGATCAATAAGATTGAAATGAATGCTTTTAATAATTAATAGTTTTAATGCATTAAAACATTTCACACAAAAAATATTAAAGAAATGTCCACTCAAAAGTAAAAATCTACTCACTATTTATTCACTTTCAAGTGGTTCTAAACCTTTATGAGTTTATTCCTTCGGTTGAACACAAAAGAAGATATTGTGAAGAATGTTGAAAACTGGCAGCCATTGATTTTCATAGCAGGAAAAACTATTCAATTAAAGTCAATGTCTACCAGATTCCAAATGTTGTGTTTAACAGAATAAATAAACCCAAAAATATTTGGAACAAACAGAGGTGAGGAAATGTCCCTTTAAGCAGTACAACTATTTACATTTTTAAAAAATGGTTAAAAATTATTTTTAATTACAAGCCCTAGATTTTTAATGGGGAATATAATATTATATCATCTTAAAAGATTATTCCATTAAAATTTAGACTGCTTTGCTGTGAGCAGTGTTGCTTAGCTAACAGTGCTGTGCAGTAAATGGCTCTAGATGGCACTGACCCTGTGTTTTCTCCTCAGGCATGACCGTGTGGCACAGCGCCAGCAGACGGAAGAAGGCCTGGACCTCCAGGGAACCCAACTTCACTGCTTCCACCAGCTTGTGGTCATAGAAAAAAAATTTGGGGTCGGCAAGTAAATTCCAGGAGAAATCCACCTTCTCTGTCTTCTGTAAATGAGGAAATGAAAAATGGAAGAATGAGTAAAGAAAAGAGATTTGTTTTTCATTTCTAGAGTAACACTTGACATACAGTTCAACATAAAAAAACAAGAAATGTCCAGGACAAGTAAGATTTTTAATTACATTTACATTTCTTCTCACCATTCACCAAGGCTGAATTGATTTGATTTAAAATACAATAAATACTCTAAAATTGTGAAATATTACTGCAGTGTAAAAATAACTTATTATTTCTGTGATTTAGAGCACAAATTTCAGCATCATTACTTCAGTCTTCAGTGTCACATAATCCGCTGCTTCATATTTTTGTGGAAACTATGAGACAGTACCATTCGAAAGTACCATTAAAAATGTGTTTGATTTTATTCATCAAGGACACAATCAAATGTTCAAGAGTGAAAAACATTCATAACGTTAAGAAAGATTTTATTTAAAACACGTGCTATTATGTTGAACTAAAATGTATCACTTTCCACAAAACTATGAACATTGATAATTATAAAAATCTTCATTAATGAATGAGTGCCAATAATAATGGATCATAATAAAACTGCAAATCAGCATATTATAATCATTTCTGAAAAATCATGTGACACTGAAGGCTTTGAATCACAAGAATAAACATCATTTTAAACTACATTCAATTAGAAAATTGAAAATTGAATTAATATTTTAGCATTTTTGATCAAACAAATGCAGCCTTGGTGAGCAGATAGGCTTATTTAAAATATTACTAATCTTAAACATTTGACTGGTAGTGCATACAATATACAGTCAATGTGTTGACCACTGACCTCAGTGACTTCAACCCTCTGTCCAGCAAAGTCCACAACCTCACCTGAGGAATGTTAAAGCAAGTGTAGTTACACCGTTAACTTGAATATGTTGAATCTATTACACATGTTTTAGCTCTTACCGTATGATTTGCCATTGATGGAGCACCTGTTGAAGGTCATGATGTTCTGGGTCAATGTTCCTGTCTTATCAGAGAAGATATATTTGATCTGACCCAGCTCTTCATTCAGTGTGGTCGTCCTGGCCTGCGCTGGGGTGTCACTCTTCACATGGTACATTTTACGGTCCCAGTCGATGAAGTAGCTGTTGCCCAGACGAAGAATCTCCACACTATTGAAAAGGCAAAAAAGGCATTTCATACGGGGCCTAACTTTACTTAATATTTTTTTCATTCTTTGAGCTTTTAAACTTTGCAGATCTTTTACACTCACAAAGAGCTACATTACACACTGCATGGAAGCTGAAGGGGACCTATTATGCCCCTTTTACAAGATGTAAAATAAGTCTCTGATGTCCCTAGAGTGTATGTGAACTCTTTGAAATTTCCCCTTTTAGGCTTTGAGCCAAATTGTGCCGTTTTGGTGCCTGTCATTTTAAATTCAAATGAGATTGTGCTCTTTTCAAAAGACGCCGGAGCTACAAACGCCTATGTGTCAGCATAGGGGCAGATTCAAACAACCCAGGCTCATTCTGAAAACGTATCGATATATAAATTTCTGGAGATCGTGAAATACGTCCCAAGAGGTATGCTTTTTTGCAGTTTTTATTTTTGCGAATCCACCAGAGGCCGCTGTGTACGCTTTTTGAGATCTCAAACTTCTCTCGCTAGTGCCATTCACACCTGCTGTTCTAGCTGTCAACTGACTGACTGAATGACTAATCAGTCGACTGACCCACCCTTCTCTTCCCTAAACCTAACCGACAGTTTTATAAAGCAATCCAGAAAAAGAAAAACCCTTGCCTGATTTTTACCACATTTTCAGATGTTACCAAATTCTCACCCTGTTATTACTTGTTTATTTTATTTTTGGGCTTCTGTTTTTGTCTTACCCGCTTTCTGGAATCGTTCTTCACCGGACTCGAACCCCGTCGTCGGGGTCAAGTCCTCTCTGCGACTCCAGTCCACCAACGTACAAGGGGAGCTAAACTGGACAAACGTAACAGAGGGAAAGCCGTCCATACAGAGGTAAGCAGTCACCTGGTAAGCGCAAACAGGAACAGTGGCCCCGTAGTGTTCGTTTTAAAAACTAAATGCAGTCATACGTACTTCTGGCTACATAATTCTTAATCTCCAGAAATGTATATAGGGCTACGTTTTCGGAATGAGCCTATGTTGGATTCAAAACAGGACTAATGTTATCTTTGTAAAAAAACTGAAAATATCCAAAGCAGTGGCTCAGAACAAGGCAGTCTATGAAGACTACAGAGTTCATTTGTGCATAATAAAACTCGAGATTTCAAATGCCTCTTAGCCGCTGACATTATCTTTGACATTATCATTATTCGCAAAAACGAATGGTGGAAAACTGCTACTCACTCAGGGCTGTCTATGCTAATGAGGGAGAGATCGTCACTATTGGGCAGGACTTTCCCCCTCCGATGACATGTACAAAGGCAGAATGTCAATCAAAGTGTTTCTGCGGACTGTTTTTATGAAGTGTGATTATAAATAATGTAATTAATTTTCACAATTAGAGGCTGACTATATTCACACACTATTGTGTTAAACCTTATTAAAGTGATTTTTGCATAATAGGTCCCCTTGAATATTTGAAAAAGCACAATAGGGATGCTTTAGCATTAGTTCTGACCTGACATAAAGAGAGATTGGCACGACAGTGTTGAGGATGATGACGTAAGACCAAAAGGTGAGAAACGCTGAGAGAGACGCGTTTGCCCCATCAGCCCTGGGCAGAAAAACAATGAAGGAATTGCCTTCCTGATATTCCCAGATGGCATTCCCGATGGACAGGATGGCGCACATGAAGGCCAGAAAACCAAAAATCTAACAGACAAAATGACAGAATGTGAAATTAGTTGTATTTCTCTTCAAACATTTTATGAACATACAGTAATTACTCAAATGTACTCACAAACAACACCAGGACGTTCATGAGATGATCAATGCTGGTCCTCTTAAAGATGGATTTGCCAGAGTTCTGCATGAGCTTTGTGTCTGGACCTAAGCGGACACACGTGTTTTGTATTATAATCAAAGAAAATCTGAATATAAGATTTAGTTTGGTTTGTAATAATTAAGAATTCTCATCTGCTCACAAAGGCTGCCCTTATCATAACAGTAACATTGTTAAATACTTTTACTTTATTCATTTTATCCATCTTTTTCTACATGGTCTTCAATGTCACGTGATGGTTCATGAATCATTTTAATATGCTGATTTGCTTCTGTAGAAGTGTTTGATATTATTATCAATTTTGGAAACCCAGGATACACTACGATACAGACGAAAAGTCTGGATATCTTCTTTAAAGATAAATAGGTCACACTTTACAATAAGATTTCATTAGTTAATGTATTTACTAACATGAACTAATTATGAACAATACTTGTACAACATTTATTAATCATCATTCAACATTTACTAATGCATTATTAACATCCAAATTTATGATTGTTAACTGTAGTTAATACCATGAACTAACAACGAACAACTGTATTTTCATTAACTAACATAAATAAAATACTGACATAAATGTATTGTTCATTTTTTGTTCATGTTAGATTACCCCAGGCTAGCATTAACTAGCATTAGCTAATACAATCTTTTTGTAAAGTGTTTTACAATAAAAGAAATTAATACTTTTATTCAACAAAAGGCCTTAAGCTTACAGTAAAGGTATTTTACAATGTTACAAAAGATTGTTCATTTAAACAGTATGATTCATTAATGCATTCTGAAATAAGCAGTTTGAACAAAATAATTAATAATTAAGCTGCAATAATAACTGATTAAAAACCAAATCAGCCTATTAAAATGACTTCTGATAAGTCATGTGACACTGGGTAATGCTCACAGTGTGCTGTAATACTATTCATGAAATCATAATCGTAAAGTTTATGTCCATGTCTAATCTCAGTGATTCATCTTTTATAAATATTGGTGTCTGGTACGCATCATCTCCAGAGACTATATCGAATAAGATGATTTGGTAGAAGATTTGCTTTGATGTGTGACATGACTAAACAGTGGTTAAAAACTGTTATTGAATGAAGTTTTTGGTCACACTTTATTTTAATGTACAATTCATGCTGTTAACAAACCATTAACACAGTCTTTTAGCTCGATAACTACTAATTAGCTGCTTTATTGATTGTTAGTAAGGTAGTAGTTGTGGTTAGGTATTGGGTAGGATTAGGAATGTAAAATAAGATAATACTTTATAAGCGCTAATAAACAGTTAATATCTTAATAATAGGCAGGTAATAAGCCAGTAGAAAATGGTGTTACGTAAACTAAAGTGTTACCAGGTTTTCTCAAATCAAATGAGTAGAGGCTTGAATCCGGAAAAAGTATTTCATACATCACAACTTAAAACATAAAAAACCCCAAATGTAAATATTTCAACGTTCTGGTAGTCCAAACTGTATATATGACCCCATAAGGAAAAATGTCTTGAAATTGAGATTTATACATCATCTGACAATATTTGACCGAGATACAACTACTGTATTTAAAAATGTGGAATCTGAGAGTTCAAATAATCAAAATAGAGAAAAATAGAGAAAAAAAGTTCTTAGCAATGCATATTACAAATCTAAAATCAAATTTTGATACATTTACAATAGGAAGTTTGTCTTCATGGATTATCATCTTCACTTAATGCACTCATGATTTTTCACTAATGCATTTTGACTCATTTAATGTATTACTGGTTTCCTACAAACATATCCATGCAACTTCATTTCTGATGCTGAGACTTTTATTTCAGTATGTTGATGTACTTCAAATGAAGCTGAATATCAGGTGGGGGGTGGGGCTTTCTTTTAGCTCATCATTTCCTCATAGCAAACTAACGGTAAGATGGATGTAGTTAAAAATATTGTGGCTCAAGCCATCAAACTGGCGTCAACAGAAGGACCGCCATTCCAAACAATGAAGCAAATGGTCAGACTTTGATTAAAGATTACAAAAAAATGCAAGGATTAATTGTTCACTTAAAGATGAACAATATGCGCTAGCAAAATAAAAAATGTAACTTTTGTGGTCCAGGGTCACACATGGTTTAAATTTCAGCATTGTTACAGACCTCCAAACAGCACCAGGCCGAAGCACCACTCTGTGTTTCTGAGCGTACATCCTCTCAGCAGAATCCTCTCATTGTCCAGAGCAAATGTCTCTCCTCCCACCACCAGCGTCCCTGTGAACTTATCCAGGCGGTTGTTTGGAGGCTCGCAACGCACCTCCCCTGAAGAACATTCAAATTTGACATATATAATATGAAGACATCAAAAAGAATCAAATTATGCCTGAATTTATGAACATGTTTTTGCACAGTTCAGTCTTAGAAATGACCGTCACTCTCGTTCTCTGCAGATGCATTATTATGATGGTCTTACCCTTGAATGCTGCCAGTCTTTGGATGTCGTTGCTCAGCTCTCCTGTGAGCGTCAGAGCCTGTTTCACCTTCAGGTTTGTCTCTCTGTGGAAAATAGGCATAGAGAGACAAACGATGGCACTGGTGCACCGTTATTTAATATGAATTATGTGTTTACATGAACATGCTCAGTTACTGACCCATCCAGCTCAGCTGTCTCAATGTAGATGAGGTTCAGAGGTTCACTGCTAGACAGCAACAACAGATCAGCCTAGAAAACAGACATACATTCATTTCTGTAGTTCATTATTAATTCATTTTCCTTCGGCTTAGTCTCTGATTTTATCAGAGGTCGCCACAGTGGAATGAACCGCCAGCTATTCCAGCATACAACCCAGTACTAGGAAACACTCATACACACTCATTCACACACACTCATACACTATGGCCAATTTAGTTCATCCAATTCAACTACCCCTGATGAATAAAGGGACTAAGCTGAAGGAAAATGAATTTTTATTTATTGTTTTCATTTTAGTTAACTATATCCCTGATTTTTATTATTAACAAAAATAGCTGTATTGTTATGTTTCTAGAATATATTGCAGACTAGCTGTTATATATTATGTTTTACATGTTTATCAGAAAGATAAAAATGGTGTTTAATATCATTACTTACTGTGACAAACTCATCGTTTTCCAGCTTTACAATGTCACCCACTTGAACATTCATCCATTTTTCAGTCCTCAACCTGTTTGAAACCATGACATGAACTATAATTCATCAAATTCGGTCTGGAAAATACATACAGAAAACACACAGTATATAATAAAATCATATAAACAGAGGTCAGATGCTTACTCTCCATCAATGAGCACTTCTATTTTTCTGTTGTTGACTTGTTTGTCATTCTTGTGTCTGGTCTGTGAACATGGAAACAAAATAACGAGTGAGAATAATGGACAGGCAAACACATTATTGTCTGTACTGGACATTAAATGGTGAGTAAGTGAACTCACAATGTCATCAGAGAGATCTTTGGCTAGAGTCATAGACAACACCAGCAGCAGAGGAACCACAGTAGTAAACCAGGACAGAGATGAGATCTGAGGAATCAGCTGTTTAACACAAACATGGAGACGATTGTTAAAAATGTATCCTAATTGATGACACCCTCTTTGGAGAGATTTAAGATACTTCAATAATGTGGTAACTATAATAACTATAGTATAAGTATAAATGTAAGACAAGTATTTGCATAGGATTTCTCACATTTGCTAGTTTCAATTTCAGTTTGTTTATGCTGCAATGAATGTAGATTACAGTAAATGCTTATACGTAGTAGCTACAAAAGTTACATTTATTCTCTTCTCTGAATATCTGGGATTTTTTTGGCAAGTCAAAAATACATTGTATGGGTCAAAATTGTAGATTTTTCTTTTATGTTAAAAAGCATTAGAATATTAGGTAAATATGATGTGTAAATAATATTAATGTAATGTAATTATTCATTTTAATTCATTTTCTTTTCAGCTTAGTCCCTTTATTAATCAGGGGTCGTCACAGCGGAATGAACCGGCAACTTATCCAGCATATGTTTTATGCAGCGGATGCCCTTCCAGCTGCAACCCATCACTGGGAAACACCCATACACTCTCATTCACACACAAACACTACAGACATTTTAGCTTATCTAATTCACCTATAGCGCATGTCTTTGGACTTGTGGGGGAAACCGGAGCACACGGAGGAAACCCACGCCAACACTGGGAGAACATGCAAACTCCACACAGAAATGCCAACTGACCCAGCCGAGGCTTGAACCAGTGACCTTCTTGCTGTGAGGCGACAACACTACCCACCGCGCCGCCCCAATTATTAAGATATTTAATATATTATTATATTAAGTGAATATTTATTATGTTCAGTGAAAATATATTTTAATTTCCTAATGTAAATATATAACAAATATTTTATTAGGCTAGTAATATCCATTGCTAATTTGGACAACTTCAAAGGTCATTTTTTCAGTATATTATTTTTTTAAAAACCCTCAGCTTCCAAATATTCAAATAGTTGTATCTCAACCAAATATTGCCCTATCCATACATCAATGAGCTTATTTGTCCAGATGATGTAGGCTAAATCTCAATTTTGAAAAATAGACACTGAAGAAGTAAGATTTAGACAGCCCAGATTTCTTATAGCTGGAATAAAATTGTATTCACCATATCAGAATTACTGTAGGCTAGTTGTTAGATTTTGATAATGTATTCCACGAACTAGTCTACTGTTTGTGATAGACAACAATACAAAAGATGCATTGACCTTCGGGTCCGATTGGATTAAAAAATAAACAGGTCTGTTTTTCCTGCATTTTAGAAAACCATAAGAAATATGGCGGCGTTTCCAGCTGAAAAATTATTTCGTAATATTTATGTTTTACAACATTCGTCTAATTAACCTTTCCCAAATAGCTAGATGCATTCCTACAAAATTAGCGTGAACTTAACCGAAACACACATGCAACACCCGTGACGCTGTTCATTTTGCTACAGTAACTGTCGCTTTATTCACAAACCGATTAGGTCAACATCAACGACTTCAAAGTCACGTGTTTAATCTCAAACGCATCAGTACATCGCACTGCGTTTTAATGGACTTATTTTTCCATCAACTGTACAGTTTTCACCCAGTCCGTCTTATTTTCCCTGAAAATATGTTAGTTGGTTGAGGAAAGTTACCTGTAAGATGAGAAGAAAGACGAAGTAAGCGTTGGCCAGTCTCTGAAACTGCTCAAACAGATTGAGAGGGAGGAAGGTGAAGACGTTGTACTTGGAGGTCTTGATGGCATTGTTCTGCAAGGACACACAGAAGAAACACTCACCACACGCTGTAAAATTATACATTAATAAGTAAGTAAAGCCAATAATTCCCTACTCACTGCATATTTAAATGACAGGTTGAATTCTCTGTCATTAGCTCGCAAACGTCTCTCCTCTGATGAAAAGTAAAAAATATATATACAATGAAATATTAAGACTCCAGAAAATCAGTATAATTCAAGCTCCAGACTGTGTGTGTGTGTGTGTGTGTGTGTGTGTGTGTGTGTGTGTGTGTGTGTGTGTGTGT
>CAIGQW010005633.1:3350157-3387444 GCA_903798125.1 Danio choprae | reverse complement strand
CAACCCATCTCTGGGAAACATCCATACACACCCATTCACACTCATACACTACGGACAATTTAGTCTACCCAATTCACCTGTACCGCATGTCTTTGGACTTGTGGGGGAAACCGGAGCACCCGGAGGATATATATATATAGCCAAATTAAAAAATATAATAGACAATAGGGTGCATGTCCACCAATGTGTTTTTGCGCTGCAGAATCTCGAGCACTGTTCCTAAAAACCCAGTTGCTATGATACAGAGTATCTCCACTGTAAGATAAAAGTCTTTAGCAGATTATTTGTTGACAGTTGCGTGGTATTGTCCCGCCCCTCCTCCACTGTGATTGGATGGCTAACTTCGAAGTGACATTGATGGGGTTTGTTTCAACATTCAATGACTGAAGAAAAAGCTCAAAATCGCTCAAAAATCCATCTAACCCTCTATCCCTCTATTCATCCATCCATCTATCTATCTGTTCATATATCTATTCATCAACATCCAAAATTTATCACACATCAATCCTTCAAATTATGTGTTAAGCCATTCATATATCTTTCCAATAGTCTAGCTATTCATCCATCTGTCATGTAATAATCTATCCATTGTCATCTAAAATTTCTATCCATCCATCCTTCTAAGGATTTATTGATCTCTCTATCTATCCATCATCCATCCCATTATCTTTATATATACATTTATGACTATTCCATCCATAAAATCTATTCATACATCTGGTAACCTGTCAATTATCTGCCTATCCATCCATCCTTACATCCTCCATCTACAGTGCATCCAGTTACAGCCTTATTCCAAAATGGATTAAATTCATTTATTTCCTTAAAATTCCACACACAATACCCCATAATGACAATGTGAAAAAAGATTTTTTTAAATTGTTGCAAATTTAGTCAAATTTAAACAGCCTTTGCCGTGAAGCTCTAAATTGAGCTCAGGTACATTCCGTTTCCACTGATCATTCTTGAGATGTTTCAGCAGCTTAACTGGAGTTCACCTGTGGTAAATTCAGTTGATTGGACATGATTTGAAAAGGCATACACCTGTCTATATAAGGTCCCAGGGTTGACAGTGCATGTCAAAGCACAAACCAAGCATGAAGACAAAGGAATTGTCTGTAGACCTCAGAGATAGGATTGTCTTGAAGCACAAGGCTGGGGAAGGTTACAGAAAAATTTCTGCTGCTCTGAAAGTTCCAATGAGCACAGTGGCCTCCATCATCCGTAAGTGGAAGATTTTTCGAACCACCAGGACTCTTCGTAGAGCTGGCCGGCCATCTAAGCTGAGTGACCCGGTCACTCTTTCTGAGCTCCAGCGTTCTTCTGTGAGGAGACGAGAACCTTACAGAAGGACAACCATCTGTGCAGCAATCCACCAATCAGGCCTGTATGGTAGAGTGGCCAGACAGAAGCCACTCCTTAGTAAAGGGCACATAGCAGCCCACCTGGAATTTGCTAAAGGGCATCTGAAGGACTCTCAGACCATAAGAAACTAAATTCTCTGGTCTTTTTGGAGTGAATGCCAGGCATTACGTTTGGAGAAAACCAGGCACTGCTCATCACCAGGCTAATACCATCCCTACAGTGAGGCATGGTGGGGGCAGCATCATGCTGTGGGGATGTTTTCAGCAGCAGGAACTGAAAGACTAGAGGGGTCAGGATAGAGGGAAAGATGAATGCAGCAATGTACAGAGACATCCTGAATGAAAACCTGCTTCAGAGTGCTCTTGACCTCAGACTGGGGGGACGGTTCATATTCCAGCAGGACAATGACCCAAAGCACACCACCAAAATATCAATGGAGTGGCTTCACAACAACTCGGTGAATGTCCTTGAGGGGCCCAGCCAGAAGTGGCCCAGCCAAAGCCCAGAACTAAATCCTATTGAACATCTCTGGAGAGATCTGAAAATGGCTGTACACCGTCGCTTCCCATCCAACCTGATAGAGCTTGAGAGGTACTGCAAAGAGGAATGGGCAAAAATTCCCAAAGACAGGTGTGCCAAGATTGTGGCATCATATTCAAAAAGGCTTGAGGCTGTAATTGCCGCCAAAGGTGCATCAACAAAGTATAGAGCAAAGGCTGTGAATACTTATGTACATGTGATTTTTTTCAGGTTTTTTATTTTTAATAAATTTGCAACAATTTCAAAAAATCTTTTTTCACATTGTCATTATGGGGTATTGTGTGTAGAATTTTAAGGAAATAAATGAATTCAATCCATTTTGGAATAAGGCTGTAACATAACATTTTTGGGAAAAAGTGAAGCACTATGAAGACTTTCCGGATGCACTGTATTTGATTTCTTCTCATCCATCTATCACCCATCCAGTCATCTAAATATCTATTGATCCATCCATCCATTCATCCACCCATCAATGTTTCAATATATTTACCTATTAATCCAATTAACCATCCATCCATGAAATGAAACTTTCATATAAATATCTACTAACCTATCCATCCAGTTATCTCTTACATCCATCCATTCATCAATTAAATTGTACTTATGTTTTAACAATACTGTAGGTATTAATAATAAACAATAATCATACTCTCTCATTGAACTTTGAAAGAGGGTAGTCTCTCCTCTTTGTAATCTCATTTGTTTCCTCACGCATCATTGTTTAATGTGCTGTTATTCATTAATCTCATCAGTCTTGAACGGCTAGGTTTTGCACTCACAAATGGAAGGTTTCGTTGAATTTGGGCGCCCAGCTGTTATTTTTGGATTTGGTGGTAAACTTGCGCTTCTTGTCGCTGAGGTGAGGGCCGATCATGGTGATCTCAACAAACGGCCTGAACATCCCAGACGTCTGCCACTTCAGATCATTAGCAGCTACCACTACACACAGAGAAATGATATTCAGTCAACAGAAAATACACTTGTGGGACAGAAAACTCACTTTAACACAGTGAGACGTACCTTTAACTGTAACTTTATGCTCTCCTGTGCCCGGGTGAGTGAAGAGGTCGATCTGTATGGACACTTCCCCTACTGGTTTATCAACTCCTGAGCCTACAGAAACACGTCTTTGCTTTAGCGGTATTTATATAGAGCCACTAAATACTATAACCTAACTCTCAGGAAAAATATTAAATAAAGCAGAAATACTTTTAAAATATTGATTTCACTAATAAAGACATCCTTAAATGTGTCCCAAATTGAGGTTTAGTCAGGTTTAGCACACTTTTGAGTAGCAATTTGTCACCAAGATATACACACACACACACGTTTTGGTGGTTAATGAGGATCTCCATTGGTGTAAAGTATTTTATACTCTAAAAACTGCCTTACACTAATCCTTCACATGAAACCTGTTGAAAATGTTGAATGTGAAAAGACCCTGTTAAGTATGATTTATAACAGTTTTGAATTATGAGGACACATGGCATGTCCTCATGAACCACCTCAACATTATAATACCTAGGTCATACCAATGCCATTGTACAAATTTGTGTCCTCATAAAAATTCAGTAAACGCACACAAACACACTTTCACACAAGCACGCAAAGATGGTTAAACAAAGGCCACACATGCACTGCGGAGGCTTTAATGAAAGAAGATTAAGCTTGATCTGAATTTATAGGAAAGGAAGTGATGACAATGCACATGGGAAGACAAAGAATTAATTACAGTGGAGCTTATAATGTAGTGTGAACCTCATCAAGAAATGTCATCTCATAAAGTGTGAATAAATTAAATTTACCCCATAAGTTAGATTTTTGTGGTGTTTTCATAAGTCTTATCTTACAGGAAAACAGATATGTCAGAGTCACTTATCAACACTTATGGGCATGCCCGAATTTTTATATAATAAAAAAAATAATGCAATAAAATAGTATGAAATAATAATAAATTAAAAATAAAAGTAAATGGGCATTTTTACAACATTTACACATATGCACTTTGAACTGTGTGCACTTGTCCACAAGGTGTCAACACTGGACCGGTTCATAGTTTCACAAACAGAAATGAAACTGAAAAAAGCTCTCTGGAAAAGAATACTGGTTACTTGTCTTTTAACTCCCACGTCACTTCTTGGAAACCTGTCATCAAAATCGTTTTATGAGGTCTTTAATGTCCTAATAAACAACTTGTTTTTTCATGTAAAATAATAGTATTTTAAAAGACAAAAAGTAGATGGGTGAGATTCACTGTAGGTATAGCTCTGGAGAAGGGGGCTTTTTCGTAAGAGGGTATATCTGGGTCTCAGGGAGTCTACGGTGACCTACCCCTGGACGGCTGGATTTTCTCACTAGGTGTGATCCTCAAACCCTTCCCATTATGTACTTGAAGCAGAGACAGAAGCAGCAGTGAAAGAGACAGAGGTCAAAAGTGAAGCATTAAAACAAACAACAACAGAAAACAACATGTAGATTCAGCAGCAAGAGACAGAAAAGGCTACAAATGAATGCACAATGTGAACAGAATCTTCAGAGTGTAGTATTCCTTTAATACTAATGTTATCAAGTCTGTTGTGTGCATGGATGTGAAACTGGCATGTGTTTGTGTGTTCACCTTGAGCATGTTGTGAAGTGACGAACGTCTTGATGAGCGTGTCTGTGGTCTGGGTGTAGAGAGACAGCGCATGTCTCAGAGAGAACAGTTCGGGACTTTTCTCCAGGAAGGCCTTCTTCAAGCCATTTCCTCCAGCGTGGAAGTATTGCTAAAGAATACACAGAGGTTAGTCAGAAGCAGTTTCAGCATTATGGACGTGACATTTGCAGTAAAAACTTAAAACAGAAATTCACAGAGAATGTATATGGTAAAAGTATATGGAAACATCTGTAACGGGAGAGTTACAGTGTGGAGAAGCCACAAAGAAGCGTACCACCCAGACTGTTACATGCACAGAGTGAAGGATGGGGGTGGATCAGTGATGGTTTGGGCTGCAATAATATAGCATTCCCTAAACCCAATACTTGTGCTAGATGGGTGTGTCACTGACAAGGACTACCAATGTTTTCCTCCAACAGCTTTACTTATTGGCCTGGCCACTGTTCTGCGAGAAGAAAATCCCTCTGACCACTGTGCAGGACTTGTATCTGTCATTCCCAAGATGAACTGATGCTGTATTGGTTGCAAAAGTAGCCCCTACACCATAATAATGAAATACTGTGGTCTAAAACCAGGTGTTTCAGTTTTATTGTCCAACCACTGTAGAGGCCTACACAAATACTTTAAAACGGTTTCACTATTTTGGTCAAAATGTTGTTTTTTTTCATGACAAGGTTGATGTTTAAATGCAATTGCTCTAATATAGAAAGCATTGGTCATACCTTTATGGTATCAAGGGCCACATCCATGACCGCACACTGCTTGGGTGTGAGGCTTTTAGCTTCACCAGACATGTGATCCTGCAGAGACAAATAATATTTCAAATGCATTCAGTTCAATGGACAAAAACATTTGAACACTGATATGTTCCTGTTTGAGGAATTTTGACATTTTCCTATGACAAACCTTTGCAGTATAGTAAAAACATCTCAGTAGAATTATGAGAAACAGCTGCAATTTTAAGATTGAGAATCAGGTTGCAAAAAAAAAAAAAAAAAAGTTGAGATTACAAGAAAGATAAACTTACAAAAGAATAAGCGGATGTTATGATGTTATAAAAAGTGTGATTATAAGAGACAAATTCACATTTACAAGCAATAAAGTTGCAATCAAGAAGAAAAACTTTGTTTAATTGTGTGTTATGTTGCATGAGAAAAGTTATGTTGCATATAAAGGCATAATTCTTAAAAGTTATAATAAATAAAGTTACGACTATAAGATGTAAACCTGAAATTATATTAAACAATCATAATAATCTTTGAGTTGTCAAGTCACATTGGATGCAAAATAACAGTAAATTGTTATTACAAAAAATAAAGTCATTATTACAACAAATAAGGCAAGAATTATGAGAAATATAGTTTAGATTGTAAAGTTGTAGTCACAATGTTGCCCATTAAGTTCATTACAAAACAAAAGAAATTATAAGAAAGTCAAAAAACACAAGAAAACACTTTTACTAATTTGACTTTGGAATATGTTTACTTTAAAATATCCCATAGTCTGAAATATTTTATGAATATTGTTTTTAAGTATTACGATGTTTTGTGTTCTGAAAGTAACATCATGTTTTTCTACCACAACGAACAGTTTTTTCATGATCTAACATTATTAATCATGTATCAAGCATGTTTAAGTGTGTTAAAGGTTCAAAAACATGCAGAGAGACTTTAAACGGAGACTCTTCATCTATATTCCCTGTGCAGCTGAACTGAGTTGCTTTAAAGAGATCATAGTCTGCAATAAACAAGCCTGAAGCCATACCTTGAGTTTGGAGAGCTGACCCAGTTCTTTAGCCGCTGAAAAGATCATTCCCTGCCGGAAAGAGATGAAAGCGTTACAACATGGAAGTGAGGAAAGAAGTCTTTACATGTAAAATATAGATGCCACATGTTAACATACAGCGGAGACCAAATTTAGAGAACAACCTACAGTTTCCTAAATGTCAAGGTCACTGTTTTAGTACTGTTTAGTACTGTTGAGTTGCATATAAAGTATTATACATGAAAAAATGTAAATGAGCTAAAAAAAACTAACATTAGGAGACATTTGAGAACACTTTCAGATTCCTCCTAGTTAACTTTACGAATTTTTTATGTAGCTGATTAATGTTCTCTAACTTTGATTACATTTGGGGGTGGGGGGCTCAACTCTTGCTATTGTTGATGAATATATGATTTAACATTATTTAGGTAAATTTCACACCACATCATCTCCAGCTGTAGCAGCAGCAGAACAGCCATATTGCACCCAAATTGACACCACATGCACAATAAAAAAAAATGAAAATCCTGAAAAATAATTGGTTTAGTTTTTTTTGCTTATCAACATATTTTCATTATTTTTTAAATATATTTTTACACTTTTATATTTTATTAAAAAAAAAAAAAAAAAGAGTTTTAAATTATAACAAAATAAAACTGTTAGTTTAAATGTTGATGGTTTTATGTGGGCTGAAATGGCAGACAGGGGGGCTATAGCCTACCTAAAAACATCTAGAACGGCCCCTGATTATGATCACCGTTTTCCACAAAATATCTTGCTATTTTGTAAAACATTGTTCTATTAGCACAATATAGCGACAACTAACATTTAAATGATGAAGATTACATTATAGGAATGACTCAGGTGTTTATAAAATGCTTTCTGATTTTGATCTCCACTGCATAAACATTACAGTCAAGGCCGAAATAATTCATACCCCTGGAAAACTCAGACTTAAAGTTAAAGTTACTTTTATTCAACCATTACTTTTTTTTGACCGGAAATGACACAGGCTTCTCCCAAAAGATAATAAGATGATGTACATCAAGAGGCATCATATATTTCTCAGCTTTTATTTACATTTGACTGAAAACTAAGTAATTTTCCAGGGCTATGAATAATTCCGTGCTTGATTGTAAGTGATCATTAATCAAAACAACGTGATGTATTTCCTCCAGGTAGAATCAAAGAAAAGTGAATGTTTAATAAATTATGCTTTATTTAGCAATAAAGTCATGCAGGTCTTACAAAGGTGTCGTTTCCCTGAGGAAGGATGATGGTTTTCTCAAGACTGTTCATGACGATCCTCCACAGCTCCTTCAGGACTCTCTTCAGCACGGTTTTCTCACACACCGAGGCAAATAGCATCAGACTGAACACACACAGACATCAGTACACACTTCAAGTAAATGTGAGTTTACAGTTAAGGGGGAGTTTTTCCTTACTTTGCATCCAGGAAGTCCATCAGCGGCCGCAGCATGTTATCAGAATCAGCCTCCACCTGATTCTTGTTGTTGGTGTTGACGGGACCCTTGATCTGATACAGCAGACTGGCCATCTGACGCATACAGTCATCAATACGACTCTGGAAACTACAGAGGAAACGTGAAAGGGTGAAGAGAAAGTCTTTTTCGATTTACATTCATTTTCTTTATTTTACAAAATAGCAAGCTTTCTTCATCAGCGAGTAAAGACATGTTTTGAAATATGATGCAATCCAGACTAGCACTGGGATTCAAAACTAAAGAACACTATAGCTATAGAATGATCAAATATGTATGTATTATTATTTATATTTTGTTATGAGTTTTGTTTGTTAACTAGATGTGAATAAAGTTACAACTAGGTAAATATAATGAAACATTTTATGAACAATTGAAGCATATTTCAGTTACATCGTTACACAGCTTTTTCATATAATCTCATATAATTCTCAGAAATATCATATAAACATTCATTCATTTTCCTTTGGCTTAGTCCCTTTATTCATCTGGGGTCACCCCACGGAATGAACTGCCAACTTATATGTTTTACAGAGCGGATGCCCTTCCAGCCGCAACCCAGTACAGGGAAACATCCATACACACTTATTCACACACATACACTACAAACATTTTAGCTTATTCAATTCACCTATAGCGCATGTCTTTGGACTGTGGGGGAAACCGGAGCACCCGGAGGAAACCCACACCAACACAGGGAGAACATGCAAATTCTATGGCTATTTTAACAGCATTTTTTGTTTTAATCTATCGCTAAAATCAGAAATAGTTTTAATCTATCCCTAAAAGTCAGAACACAATAATGTTAAATAGGTTTAAATGTCCTTTATGTAAAATGCATCTGAATTTATGTTTGTTTCACTAAAGCTCCTATTACATATAGTATATAAGCCTGCTTTCAGTCAATTATAAAGCTCTGTCAGAGTGATTTACAGTAAGATGCTTTTGATGGCTTTTTATTGTAAACATGCACAAGATGCACACTGAGGTGAAGATCTTAACATCGCCTACTTTTTCATTGATCAGCACTTTGGTTCTGCAAATACTATTGCATACTAAAGCACATATTTAGCATTTAGTGTTTTTAAGTTCAAAATGAATGTTAGCTGGTTATTTTAATGTAATTGACCAGAACTATTGTGAAAAAGGCTTATGATATACAGTATAAAGACTGACGTGTTTCCGAAGGTGCTGCTCAGCTCATCCAGGACGTTGTTCAGCTTGACCTGCAGATCATTCAGGAGGTCACTGGCCTCAGTGTCTAGCTGCACAAACACACACACACACACACACGATCAGCTCATACAACAGACAGCATTTCACCTGATGCACAAACACCATTTTCATCTTCACTGATGATATATGGCAGTTCAGAGGGAATGAAAAATATTACTATTTCACAGTGAGGGGGCAAAAACAACCTGCAAAAATTCACACAGTTCCAGAGAAACAAGGGGAAGTGATGAAGAATGAGCAAACTGAAGTCTCTCAAAAAAACTCTCTGACAGCAGAGGCTGAAAAACCCACCTGTTTACTGCTGACCATCACCTTCGAGAGGAGCAAAATAAAGCAACATATGTTTAACTTGCAGTCAGCTCAACAGTTACACCATAACCAATCGCATACATTAGACTAATCAGCAAAACTGAGGAGGGAAAGGGTTTGGGTTGAGTCATTCAATACTATTAGTTTTCTGGAGATGTCGGAGCTATTTTTGTAGGCTAAAACCCATAAAATAGTAGCATTTTAGTACTGATGTCAATGTTTCTTTTTTGTTTTGTTTTTTAAACTATACATTTTTTTACAGCATAAAAACTATAGAACTAATCAGCTTTTTACAAAAAAATGCCTTAAAGCTTTTAAATCCTTTGACATACAAAGTCACTGCATTATAAAAACGTCCTGTAAAATTCCAGCAATCAAAACTTTATCATTAGTCTAAAAACATTTTATTATTTTGAAGTATTTTAAAGTTTATATTAAAGTCAATCCGCCAATTGTGTTTTTTCCCAGTAAGAGCTTGGTTATTTTCTGAATTTTTTTTTCACGGATTCTTACAGACTTTCAAAAAGATTGAACAATGATGGTGTGATGACCATATACTGTATATCTTAAAAATCATAAACTCCCATTTGTCACTGAGCTTATTTTGTAAAAATATTTCAAAAGCCAATAAAAAAAATCCAGTTGGGTTTTTTTGCATTAGCCAACAAAAATATGTACATTTTTTTTATAAATGCTAGTTTTTAACTAATAGTGATAGCAATAGGAGACAGGGTTATTTGCATATGAGCATCCTGTTGGCCCAAACTTCTGTTGCTGTAGAAGTACCTTGCACAATCAACAAATCACAACATGTCCAACACTGTTCATATGAATCAATCGCTCAATTAAATATTTGTTTATTTTGATTGATTTCTGGACCAATAGGAAGGCTGAAAACAAAAGCCGGATCTATTAAAGAGATTGCTGGGCAGAAATTAAATGATTATGGATCAACACAATAGTGAGAAATAAGTCTGACTCTCACCTTCTGCTCTCTGTCTGCTTTATGAGGCTTTTCAGACACATAAACAAATGTTGTAGAATTACAAAAGTGAAAATCAAGTTCAATACTGGACGAATGAAGTACATGTATGTTCAAATTTCTGGACAAATTAGTATTTTTATGTGACTCAATGGAATAAATACACACCTTGTCCTCTGACATTTCCTATGAGCAGGATTTGTGGGAAAAATATATCAAAATGTTTTTATGTGTCCAGTTAAAACCAGCTTTTAAATAAATCATTATACACTAAGGTGATGTTAGCACAGTGAATATTGTGAAATGATGACATCCAATAAGGCACTAAGGGAAAAAATGCTCACACACAGACAAAATAAAAATCGTCTCAGGAGGTTACACTAATATTATATTGCAGCATTTAAGAAGTTAGTTTACATATTACCTAAAATTCACATGAAAACTGTGAGAATTGTAATTTTTTTAACTACTTTTGGTTTGATACTGAATAGACTGTATTATACACGTTTCAATTATTATTAGAGGTAAAGGGACAAACAATTCAGTGAAGGGTATGAATGAAGTTTCCCCCTGAATGTGATCAACTCCCCAATAAGACAGAAATGAGATGAAGGTCACAGTGAGCGTCTGCTGGAGACTCGAGGAGCGGATGGGAGTTCACACACAGTTCAGACTGACTAAGGGACAGCACAACTCAACGGGACGCTCGGGAGATTGCTGGATTAAAAGGACAAAAACGGATGAAAGACGAGCACGATGATCCTAATAACAAACCTCCTGTAACTCCTCATCCTCCTCATCCTCACTCTCCTCCAACTGGGGACAGAAGCCAGATCATACATTCAGACCGAGCTTATATAAACAATCAGCTGTATATATTTGGCCAGCAGGTGGCACTGCAGAGTACACCTAATTTTGCTCATTTTGTATGTCTATGTATCACAGTATATGACATCCTGCAACTTCCCTCAAAACACAGCTCATAAGTGCTGTTATCTTTTTACAGAAAGTGAAAAAGTCTCAGCTGCTTTTCTATCACACAGCAGATAATAAAGCAGAATGTCTATGCAAAGAATGACTGCATGAAATATTCTTTTAATAAGATAAACCATTGCTTAAAAAAAGACAAATTGTACTTAATGTAACCACAATTATACTTAAAATTAATGTAAATATGGTAATTAACCTTAAATATTTTGTTAATATTTTACAATAAGACCCCCTTTTTATGTTATTTAAAACATTACATCTTTAAACATAGTACTCTTAATAACAAATAACTTATTTCTTTGGTCTTTGCCTTGATGATAGTTGATAATATTTTATTAGTTATGTTGCAAGATACTAGTATTCAGCTTAAAGTCCTGTTAAAAGCTTAACTAGGTTAATTAGATTAACTAGGCAAGTTAGATTATGCATTAAATAATTGTAGCTAATGAAAAAAATAATAAAATTTGTGTGTTTGGTTATATATATTTATCCAGTCAGTTTAAAATAAACAGCATTTAGTTTGTTATTGCTGCAGTCCTAACAACAAAATAGAAATAAAAACAACAGATCAGCAATGTGGAGATTGGAATGTCTTTGTCTCATGCACAGAAACACACTAATCCTCTACTAATCAGCCTGAGACAGAAACTCAACTAAAGCTGCCTCAGAAACACATACACACACCCCTCGTCCTCCTCAAATAAACACAACCAAACCAGTTCAAAGTCACCTGATACAGCAGTATTCATGAGCTCAGGGTTCTTATCAAGCACACATTGACACATCACCAGCAGCTACTCTACTTTACAGACTACAGAATTTCTGAAATCTCTAATTTGAGTTCTGTACTAATGGTTTCACTAGGATGTGCTTTGGGGAGGATAAATGATTAGTGTCTGACACAGCTACAGTATATCTAGCCTATTTGTACCTACCTCAGCATCTTGAGCATTTTCCTCTATAACCTGAATAATCAGACGAAAGGTAATAGTAAGACTCTTTCCGTGTATTTGTTTACATGCAGTTCCCTTATATAGAAACTTGTTTTTACAATGGATTTAAAAGAACAAACACTTTTTTTTCCTCAAAACTGCAATTTGTATTTCACAATAGGGCTGCACGATATATCAAAATGAAATCGAGATCATGATTTAGCAAAAGCTGCTATTGCCATGCACATCTTGGCAGGGGAGCACAGCTCTGTGATCAGTAGTAAATCTCCTCCAAAGGGCAGAAGATGCTCTCATGCGGAAACTTCACAACATAAACTACAAAGAAAAAAATCCAAGAAATCAAACAAAGGATTTGACAGATTTTAGTGAAGTATGACTCTCTGTAGTAAATGCTGCTCCATCTGAAAGTGCATGCTGAAGATTTACTGCTTATTACAGAACCGGCTTTACTCACAAAATGTGCATGAACATCACCTTTGACTAATCATGCAGCCCCATTTCACAAGGTATTTAGACAATTCTGAGATGAGACAAAAATGATGGAAAAACTCAGAATTGCAAAATATAAACTAAAATAAAAAGACTGCATGAAAGTAAATTGTAAATTTTAAAGTTTATGACTTTTTTGTTCACATGAATGCAAGTTTTGTCTGAATTGTGATATAAAAAGATGCATTTATATTCTGTATTTTACAACCCATGATATAACCAGGCTTTAATACATTTAGGAACACATACATACAGTATATATGTATATTATGGGACACAATATCTCTGTGCACCCACCTCCTCATCTTCCTCCTCATCCTCCTCAGTGTTCACTACTGCATCCAACTTTATAAAAAAAAAACCAATGTGAATCTTTATACTGTTTAGTTCTAAAGTCTGCTATCCTGGTGTCTATTTCAAACTATCCGGTTAAAAACAATTCACAACAACTCTATTTTATTTTAATTCTACACTACTTTTCCTACCAACTGAAACAAATCTACGCTTACCCGGGCTTCTTCTGAAGCAGTCTGAGGGGGAAAAATAAAGCTTCTTTAACAGCCAGAAACTAGAACTGTACCTACTGAAGCTGACTGGTGAAAATTTCGTATAACAGCACGTTTAGAAATAGGTTTTCTGAGAAAAATTGTAACGTGTTCAATATTTATTTTTACCCGCTGTATATTCGAAATAAACCTGAAAGCGAAATGTAAATGACAACACAACAGTGTTGGATCAGGCCCATTCCTCTTAATATGCATAAAGTGAAAGCAGGCTTCGGTGTCCTCTGATGTCCCAGACAAATGAAGAGAGGACGAATGAGTCTGTGTTTAGTGAAGGTCATTCTCTGCTGCTCTCTTACCTGTTTGGCACCCATAGACTCAAACATCTTCTCAAGCTGGACACGCAACTGCTGGACATTATTCATCAAGACACACGGCTGAAGACAAACAGACAGAGATTTATTACAAAACATTATTAAAATCAATAACATATAATGTAGTCTATACTTGTACCTGAAAAGAACTTTAATATCTATCTATCTATCTATCTATCTATCTATCTATCTATCTATCTATCTAATTATATAAGTAATAAGTATAATGGTAATTATGTTGAATAATAGAAAAACTATATCTAAAACACTTAAATTATCTAATATATGTAAATATATAAAAATAAATTATAAATATAATGTAATATATTGTAACCAATATTATTTAGATATACAACTTTTAATATAATAATACATAAATGAATATTTTTACATGACACCTAAATAATACAGAAACTAACAATTTTATAATGAATCCATGACAGATTATAACTTAATAACTATGTTTTGGAAACATCCAAACAATAAATTAAATGCTTAATCCAAAAAAAAGAGATCTATTAGCAAAGACAGTAAGCGAACAGAAATGTCAACATTAACTATCAGGAGAATAACTTACAATCTTCTCCTTATCGCAGTAGGACGGGAAGCTCTTCTTCAAAATGGCACTGTACTGCAGCAGGACTTTGTCGATGGTCTGCGGACGCAAAAGGATGAAAACTGAGCTTAACGTTTTTCAAAAGTCAAAATGTCTTGCCGACAATAGCATTACCACACTAACAAATGAACAGACAGGCAAACATTTCAAGAAATCGAGCAGAAAGGCTCATCTCAGCCTTTTCTCTCAGCACATAAAACTGCTGGCCATCAGCCGAACAGCCGTCCACGTGTTCAATAAAGACTCCTGCTGGGACTCTGCTTTTCTATCACAGTAGTGGACATTAAGCGCCAGATTTACGCCAGAAACAGCAAATTCACACGAGAGCACAGTCTCAAAAAAGCACTGATTTCTGTGGATGGTTCAGTTAACCCTTTAACTGCCTGCTTGACCAAGTGATCATGAGCATATTTTGAGTCACTATATTTTATTGAGAGGAGTACCTAACTTAACTCAACCTGATTGAGCCATCTCTACTGTTTGGTTGAAGTATGTTATGCCAAGAAAATCCATTAGTTGTCACCCAGTCAATCAACAGCACTCGTCACAACATTTCTTCTACCACTGAAGCCAAAAACAAAGAAATACTTCCTGCCATGTGAATTGTTTTTGGTGAGTATATTTCTTGACATATTACATTCTAAGGGCCCTAACTTTTCTTAAATTTGTTTAAGAACAAAGACGTAAACTCACATTTACATTTTAACCATTGACCAACAGGCGCAGCACAAATAAGTAGAGGTCATGCTTGTAAGGTTAGAGTGATCTACAATGTCCAGGGGCAGCACAATCTTTTTTTTCTCTATCTGGGGTAAAGGGAGCTAGACAAATGTGTGGGGGTGATAAAAATATTTATGATGTCAAAACTAGCCTACTTCATTAAGAAATGTAGTAAATATTTTTTTTGTAGTTATTTCTTTTTTCATTTATGTTATACACACATTGAACAAGAGTATAGTTTTATTTGATTTAGCCCTATTTATTAATTTATTGGCCACAGAATAGGCATCATATTCACAAAACTGACAAGCTTAATATAAGAGATAAAACAAGTTCAAACTTGGTGAATTCAGACCTGCAAATTCACATCAGGTGATTGTGTAAGACCAATAGAAAATCAAAATGTGACCTCTCTGTGCAGCGATGTAAAACATGGAGAATTCGCTCATGATGCACCATCTTGTTTTATCCCGCACCTTTTCACAGTTTTGTCTAAAGCGAATGTCACATGCTCAAAGTCTAGTGTGACCAGATGTGCTTTAGCTCAATGAATCTGACTGGCAGAACTAGAAACTAAACGCTATTTTAAAAAAAGAGGGAGAGGCTACTTAATATGCCCCGTCTTGTCTTCCTGTTTCAGTTGAAATTACTTGACACATCAAACAAAAGCACTTCACTGAGTGGACCTTTAAACATTTCCAATTGATTACGAAAGAGTGTCTTCTTTAAGACAGATGTTTCTGCTGTATTGATATTCCTCATCTGCCCTTTGGCTGATGTCTCTAAAAATAGTGGACATTTGTTCTGACAAATTCGTGTTAGTAATGGAATTATGCACCTTGGCGAATCGGCGGCTGTAGAGGGCCATGACTTTGGGGTCAGGACACTCCAGTTTCTTGATGATCTCGAAGCTCTGGTTGAGCTGTGTGAAGACGTCCACCACCGAGCAGGAGAAGAGCGCGTGCTCAGACGTCTGCTGAAACTGAAGACACACACAGACGCACATTTACACACCAATTCCAAAACACTCTTTATAGTAAAGGTAAACTTTTCCATTCTGAGTTTATGTCTTCCATTTTTTTCTGTGAATTATGAGAAATAAACTTTGAATTGGAAGGTTAAATACTGATAGAAATTGAATGTGTTTAATAACAAACACTGATTAAAATTCTAAATAAATATTATTTAATAAGAGACCGAGAGAGAGTGATGTTCCTCCAACACATCAATAAACAAAAGTTTGTACAGAAAACCTAATGCTAATACCTAATGATAAATTACTATTTATATTGGAGTAATAATAATAATGAAACTACAATAATATAAAATATGTTAAAAAAAAAAAATAACCTGAAATATGTACATTAAAGTTGCAAATATAATATATATTGGCATACTACATCAATGAATAATAATAATAATAATAATAATAATAATAATAATAATACATTATTATTATTATTATTATTATTATTATTATTATTATTATATCAAATGTTTTTTTTTATTATTTATACATGTATAAAGGTGATTTGTTCCTCACATCCACGTACAAAGAAACTACATTTTGCATAAAAGATCTAAAAATGAGCATAACTGCTCTGAAAATGCATTTAGCAAAACGTTTAAACTCTTAAGATGTTCTAAAAGCCAAAACTACCAGTTTGTGGGCGCAGGAGCACAATAAAACCTCAGAAACACCTATGAGATGAGAATGTATAAAAGATAACAGGCTATTAGAAAGAAATTAGACAGAAAAAAATATCTTACTCCATCTTTTTTATCCCTCTCCAGGGCTCCATGCATGAACTCCATGGACACATCCTCATTCTCATCCAGCCACTGCAGCACAAACTGCTGGAACCAGCTGCAAAACACAACATACAATGTGAACAATTGCAAAAAGCAGAGTGTTTTTTTGATATTTGAGATGATGAAGTGCTCACTCACGTGGGATATTCAGGCACAATTCCCTTAAAGGCCGGCAGATCCTTCACATACTCATTATACAGCCATTTGACCTTGAAGTGCAGGTTCATGTAGTCTGCGCTCTTACACAGCCGGTGCTTCTCATGCTCTGTCCAGCAAGAATAAATATGGTGGATTAACAATTTATTTATAATATATTATAATATATAAAAAAAAAGATGATGCACAAGTTTTGGATTTAATGGTATCAAATATCTTGTCGCAATAATTGCAAAAGAATAATCTACATTTTTGTTTATTGCGTACAATTTTTAGTTATCAAGTAACCAAGTAAACAAATGTTACAAGCAAATTTAATTGCAAAAAGATTGTAAAATACAACAGATAAAAAATTATGTCTTACTAGTAGACATTAGTCAATGCAATAACCACGTTACAGCAACAAAACTATTGCCATTAAATCTATTTAAAGAAAACATTAGTTAATTTAAATCATGAGTTATTAAATATTAATTAGGAAATAACCATCACTTAAGATTAATAAATGCTTTACAAGTAGGTTTGTGCAATGATAATTGCACTAATGTTAACAAATTGTAAAGTTTTAATGGAACGAGTATATAAAGAATCTGAATATTTTGAATCAATATCTTTTTTTGCATGATAAGCCAGATTAATGTGGATATTTTTATATTTGCAAATAGATCGACTAATAAGTCTTCAAGCATTTGATGCTGTGATGAAAACAACTATGAATATGACAATCTAATTATTTACTATTACTATTTTAAATAATAAATTATAATTTACTGTATTTAAAACGTCCACTATAACAATACCATGCATGTTTACAATGTGCTGTATTATTGTCTACATTTATAACGCTTTATTAAAATGCAACGTTTTGCTTGTTAGCATTATTTAATACACTGTTCTAACAAACATTAAACATTTTTACAATAAACAATAAACACTTTGATTAAGTTACATTAACAAAAAATAATAAACACTGTAATAAAGGTGTTGTTAATTATTTGTTTATGTTAGTAAATATATTAACTAGAGCAACTAACTAATTAAAGCTTCCTGTAATGTTACTGACCTTCCATGGCGTATTTCATATCCTGAGAGAACTGGTTCCACATGACCTCAGCGCTCAGCTTGCCTACGTTCAGCTCCTGAGGAAACCTGCAGTGAAAACAGACAGACAGTCAGATGATGACGGGAAAGCAGAGGTATAGGTTTGTGTTAAGGCTGAAGTTTGTGTGTATTTACTTACTGGTTCAGGACAGGGGTGTAGGAGTTACGGTCTTCTTCAGTGATGGACACGATGAGTGTGATGAGTTTGGGCCAGAAGTCCAGGTTCTTGATACTCGGACCCTGATCTTCTGGAGAACAATCATCCTTATGCTGGCAGGGAAAGAAAAAATAATAATTTGCTTAATTCACAGTAAAATATGATTTATTACATTACTTATATTATTTATTATATATTTTTATTAATTGCACTAATTATTAATTATTTATTATTTATAATAACAATGATAAATAATAATAATAATAATAATAATAATTATTATTATTATTAATTTTTTTATTTTTTGTAATCCTTTCTAATTGTAACAAATTTGCAAAAAATTTTTGCACAAATGTGCAGAATCGGTGCGATTTTCTTTGGTATTTTAATTGGTATTTTAAACAATAAAAATTTTAAACATTATATAAATTTAAAATGTGAAGCAAATGTAAGATTTACTGTAAAGTGAATTTAATTTGTTAATAGAGAAGCAGTGCTATTACCACTAAATAAGACATATTAAAGTCTCTTTTTGTTGACTGACAAAACATAAAGATATATGAAAACTTGAGAAAATGAGAATGAGAATTAGTTATCACACATGGGGATATTATATTTAAAACGAAAAGTAACACCATCTAAATACAAATGAAACTAAAATATTTTTTGTTGTTTACAATAAAAAAAAACTTTAAGATGAACAAGAAAATAAAATATAACAATAATCTAATTAAAAATAATATTCAAACTACAATAGTTATGACTAGTTACTTTAAATACAAATACAGCACTAGGTAATTAACAGAAATTAAAAATCCTAAAAATTTAATAAAAGCTAAATAGAGCTATAAAGACCATAAGTCTTTTGTTGCTAATTTCCCCTAAAACAATATAAATATTGTAGCAGTTTTAGATCTCAGACAGTCCAGCAGAGCAACACTGCCTCAGCCAATGGTGTGAGTCTAGAGGCAGGGCTATACATTCACTTGTTAATGCGACACTCTTAGTGACACTAGTGGCACAGAAATCCACTTTGGAGCTGTAAAAGTGGAGTGAGGAGTGATTATCTAACCGTGTCTCCAATCTGAGGATACTGGCGACTGTACAGCTCTTGACAGTTGTTGAAGATGTAGTCGTACGTGGAGTTGAGGCAGGCTTTGACACAGTCTCGCACAACCTGACTTGCTCTTGGAGGACTCTGCAGCTCCTGGACCTGTGCAGAGCGAGATTGTAAAGAGAATATATAAATGATGAAAAAATAACACATGGAAAACCCGGGTTACTTGGTTGTGTTAATGCAGGATCTCATTACCTTCATTCTGAAGAAGGTGATGCTGGTCAGAAGGTCTACTGTTGACTTGAGGTCTTGTAAACGGTCCTTACTGCTCGCAGGGAAGTTGTTCTGAAAGAATAACAGACAAACATTGAGAATCAACAATTTATAAGCTAAAAATAGGTTAAAAAGGAAGGTAAAGACATTAAAACTCACTCGATACATTGAGAGGTCAATCCGCAGAGAATTGTGCAGCTGATCCAAGAGCTTGACAAACCTTTCTTTCTATAGGAAGAAAAAAATTACGAGAAAATTGTGAGAAATAAACCTATAACTGATAACCTATAAACCATTCACAACCAAACAATTGTGAAAAAGGCATAAAATTGTGGGAAATAACTGCACGAAAGGAAGTAGAAATTGTTCAATAAAACCTTGAAGGGCGAAATATCAGATTTGTGAGAAAGACATTTGCTAAATTTGGTAACAATTCTACCAAAAATAAATCTGAATTGTGAGATTAAATTTTTTAAATGCAAGAAATAGATGTAGGCCACAATTCTATGATAAAACCTGGATTTACAAGACAAAATTGCATGAAAGCCTGTAAATTCACTACTCCAAGTCATAATTCTATTATCTGAACGACTATCTGTTTTCAGTTTTCATAGAACTGCAGTTTTTTTCCCTTACAGTGTGTGTGTGTGTGTGTGTGTGTGTGTGTGTGTGTGTGTGTGTGTGCTCAATTCATACTTTGTTTATATCCCACAGTTTTTTGTTTTTATCTTGCAATTTTTGACCGCTGTCTTAAAGTTCAGATGTAAAAAAAATAAACAAAAAAATAAATAAATCTGTATTGCAAGCATTGTTTGGCAAGTTACTTCAAAAAATTAATTAACTGCTAATTGAATTGTTAAAACTGTATTTAAATTACTTTTCTACTTTGTCTAAATAAAACAGTAACTCAATTAGTCTGTAAGTACTTTAATTACTTGATTCTATACTAGAAAATCCATATAAATCTGAACGAAACAGAAAATTAAAATCTTATTTTTCAGTCAAACAGGACCTTTCAGATTTATTTAAAAATGCAACACTTAAAAATGTTAAACATTATATGCATCAAAACACAAAAATGTTTAAAGTACTGACAGTATATTTCATAAATACCATGTTTTGACATATTGACAAAAAGTATTTTTTTCTTAAGCATGTGTCATTGTGCAAATGTAACCTTCTTTAGTTGAGCAATAGAAATACTTTGCCAAATATATTTGTACAACAACAACAAAATTCAATATCACTTCAATATCCATTTCTCTCAATTGATTCATACAGAATTGTTAAATTTATGTCCAGTATTCAAACCAAATATACGATAAGTAATTAAATGACCTAAATTAACAATTATTTAAATGAACTTTTATTAACTGTACTTATATTATCTAAATATTAAAAGTAATCCCGTACTTTATTTCTTCAGTGGAAAAGTAATTTGATTACAGTAACTAGTTACTTTGTAACTCATTACACCTAACACTGATTGCAAGATATAAACTTAAAAGTTGTGAGATATAAACTCAGAATAAGTTGATAAAAGTACAAATAACCTTATTTATTTAATATGACAAAAAAGGCTTTCATAATTCATAACAATCCCCCATTAACAAGCTTATTTTTCAACTTAAGAATGGCGCTGTTGTTTTGACACTTTAATTACAGCCTGCAATTAGCTGAAGTGTTTCAATCCATAACAGTGATATTGAATTGTGTGTCCCATGGTGCTTTACTTAGCTACTCTGTCAATACAAGGTAAAGAAGGGCTGCCACGACAGACACATCCATTTTCAAAACAGTCTTTCACTTTTTGCATAAATCGTTTATGACCTTACTCTGACAAAGGAAAATGGGTAAACACATTTAACCGACCACATCCAATGTTGGTTTATTAAGCATAATCAGGTTAAGAATGTGCATGTAAACACACTCTACGTTTTCAATCTACCTGTGATCTGTTATTTGAACGTACCCCAAAGTTGGATGCAGCAAATCTGTCACTGGCGGAGACATTGGTGGATGCGGTGGTGTGGGCGTAGTAGGCGTTGATGTTGGCCAGCAGGGTGCTCATCACAGCAGGGACACCGGGACACATATACTTAGACGAGAGACACGCAAAGTGCCTGTAGACACAGAGATAAAGGAGACGTAGAGGATTAATGTGCTTATTCTCAAACTAACACAAGCAGTTTGTGCAACTAGATGACTTCAAAACCAGTAAAGTCAACATTTTAAAGACTAGATATACATATATATAAACAATGTTTAACAGAGCAAGGAGTTTTTTACTGTAGGTCCTATACAATTCTTTTCTTCAGGAGAAAGTCTAATTTGCTTTATTTTGGCTAGAGTTAAAGCAGTTTTTCAATGTTTAAAACCATTTTAAGGTTAATATTATTAGCCTCCTTGCCTAATTAACATAGTTAAGCCTTTAAAATGCACTTTAAGCTGAATACTGGTATCTTGGAAAATATCTAGTAAAATATTATACTGTCACCATGGAAAAGATAAAAGAAATGAGTTATTAGAAATGAGTTATTAAAACTATTATGTGTAGAAATGTGTTGAAAAAATCTTCTTTCCACTAAACAGAAATAGGGGAAAAAAATATACAGGCGGGCTAATAATTCAGGAGAGCTAATAATTCTGACTTCTACTGTAATGTCAGTGAAAAAGCTGTTCAAAAAGGCTAACTAAACATAAGGAGGAATTAATTCATCAAGACAAAATGCTGAACCGAGTCCACCTCTACACTTCTGACTCTCACTCAGTGGCAATGGCTCTGTCTGGGAGGCGTCTAGTTAAATAACCGCTCATTGAGTGGTTAGATGGATCCATCATTGCTCCAACTGGCCTTGTGGCCCATTCAGTGTGAGGTATGGCCACTTGTGTGTGCTTTATTTGAATGATGTGCTTCGCTAATGAGCATCTCCTCGCAGTCCTGACGCCAGAACCAGACCCACTCACACTCCAGCCACATAGGAGTTGATCTCCTTACTGCCCTTGATGAACAGAGAACACCGCTACATTGATTAATCTCTCAGTCAGAGTTTATAGAGTTGGAGTGTAGTTTTTAAAATGCTTAAATTTGTCAGTGCAATCATAATTAGTTGTTTAACATCTGTACAATTATCACACTCAGGAAAATCAGGACTAATCCAATTGTTGAGTTAATTCTCTTCAACAGCTGGGTTTTTATATTGAAACAACCCAGCATTTTAAGAGTGCAGGTAAACCATGTCATTTTTCAAGAGTATGTTTGTGCTTAGTGTAAAAAAGATATATTAAGCACATACAAATAGCAATGAAAACATAAAAAAATTAAAAGGACACTCAAAAAAATGACATATCATCTTTTTTTGAATTTTTTTGCTTATTATATGTGGTGTGTTACATGTATCTGTTGCACATTGTTCAAATATAAAACATCAATACATAAACTGCTTAATTAAATCTGTTCAGCATGGTATACATGATCATATATCTTCACAAGACTTGGCTTAAACTTGGTTTATTTTATTTTTCTATTGTTGTTAACTTTCAATCAAATATCATTGTATATCATATTGTATAACTAACAAAATAACTACAGACAAATTACTTTATTTTATATTTTCCATGAATTCTGGATGATTTAATTTTATGATTTAAATAATAAGGCAGTAGTGTGTTCTGTATTATATCACTGTACATAGAGTTATGATGTTTAAAGATCTCATATTTAGATGAGATGTAATTAAATAAATAAGTAAATAAATAGTTGTGTGTGTGTGTGTGTGTGTGTGTGTGTGTGTGTGTGTGTGTGTGTAGAAGTGTGTCAATAAATACATAAAGAAAATAGATGACAAAAAAAAAACATTTGAATCATATGGAATAATTTTTGAGACCTTTATAACAGGTTTGTATCTTCATATTGTTTATTAAATGATCTTTTAATTGTATTAGTTAAAAAAAATCTTAATTCAAAGATTAACCAAAGTGTCACAGCTTTAAAAAGAAATGAAGGTGTGTAAACGATGACAGCATTTTCTCTTTTCTTGACTATGTTTTAACTATCTTGACTCTAAAATTAGTATTTTTACATTTGGCATAAATAATGTGAAATAAGAGTATGAAATTAACCCTGTAGATTGGGTTTTGATGAGTATATTCTGAAAAAGAATCTAGATAAATGATATATATATTAGTTTTTGTTTGATAATGAAGAATACAAATAATGACACGGACATCGGATGCATGCAGGAAGGCCAAATACATACGTCATTGCTTGGTAGATGGATTCAATCCCATAGCGCATTGCAAATTCATCCACAATCTCCTGTGGCACATCGTCAAAGTAGACCTTCCAGGCGTCGTCACCACGGGCTTCTGGGATTTTGACCACTCCCTGACCGAGGACATCTGTGATGTGATGAAAGAGGTTCTGCCAGACAGAAGACAGAGGAAATTAATGGCGACCGTCTCCTGAAAGACTAACATCCTAATGTAAAGATATGTTGATGCTAACATACCTCATGCAGACAGGTGTACTGAACGTGGTACGGGGCCACTTTCTCTTCACCCTTAATTTCAACACTGATCTGAAGACGGATGGCACCAGAAACTGCAGACTTGTCCGTTCTTTTCTCTGTGGTGTGAGATACGCAGCATTTTTAACCAAACATTAACAACATATAAAATCGAAATTAACAAAGGACATGTACAGTATAATAAATACGTTAGGCATTTACAATTACTATAATACTATATCAAACTAAACATTCTAACTAATCTAAATACTGTATTTAATAAAACAGTGTACTGTAAATAACTAAATGCTGTACTGCTGTAACTATATAAACACTGTAAATAAGTAAATACTGTAATTAATTGGCTAAACAATACAACCAAGTGCTGTACTGTAACTACTGTAAATACATTGACACCAACTAATAGTAACTAACAACTAAATGCTATAACTAAATACTGAAATTAATTAAATACTGTGCCTCACTAAATTCATAAACTACATAAATACTGTAGTAACTAGTGCAACAAACTAAATACTGTAACAATTTACCTAAAAACTGCAACTAATTAATTAAATTTTGAACTGTAACTGAATAATGTAACTAAATGCATAACCACACTGTTGCTGCAGCTTATTAATGCTATAACTAAATACTGTAGCTAAATACAATACCGTACCTCGATATAAAACTTCTCGATATAAAACAAAATTGTTTTAAAAAATTATACATTAACAAATATTTACATTTATTTATTTAAATTTTTACATTTTAAAGAGTGCAAATTGTAAAATTTGCTGTTATTTTTCTATGTTCAGGTATGGTTATAGTAGTCATTTTAAGTGCTTTTGTTATTTTTCTATTCAGTTGTTCTTTGTTTTAATGTTATTTTAATAATTCATTCTATTTCAGTCAACTGCCAAGCCAACATTTATCATTTCATTTTATTATTAAGAATTTACACATTTTATGTTTGGCCTCTCGCTCTACTATCGGAAAAATCCTTTGAAGGTCTTTTAATAGAAACACTGGGTCCTTCTTTTGTCAACCATTTCTCCTGACAGGCAAATTATTGGGATAATTTATATGTGTCGGCTAAGTGGAGAATTTCCGACTGGAGTGAGCTACATAATAATCAAGGAGGATATCAGCTCTGAAGGAGGGATAGAGAAACTGAGAGAGAGAGAGAGAGAGAGAGAGAGAGAGAGAGAGAGAGAGAGAGGAATAGAGAAAGGATGATACGGGAGGAAAAACAGACAAGAGGACATGTAGCCGAATTACTACTATTGAGAATAATTGTTAGAGCAGATGTGGTGGCCAGAGATTCAGAAGGAGACAATCACAACAGTAGAGCGGACTGAACAGATGTAAACAAAGAAAAGGCCGGATTACATCAGAATAACAACACCACATTTAGAGGAAAACAGTGACATAGAAACAGAATTTGGAGCAGTGGATTTCATGGTTGGGACATCCTGGAGGCTTCTGGGCCGCTGCACACTGGGGTAATTGGGCGAGAAGGGACACGCTGTCAGGTTGGGGTACATGGGTAATGGAGTACACGCACAATTTGTAGAGTCTAGAGCCACGTGACGTCCCACTTCGGGATAAAAGATGGCCACTCATCATCGCAAACAAGTCCAACAATTCAATAACGTGTCTTGTACTGCAGAGAATTTAAACACATCAATACTAACAATGACTATGTTTACATGCCACGAGTAATGCAGATATTTCTTACTTAATTGCAAAATAATGTTTATGCATCAGGAGCAAAGCTCTTAATCACGTTTACATGCAATTTCCATTATGCCGATTATTCCCTTAGAAGAATTGTGGTTATTTTTCTTACCACCATTATTCACATGCCTCACTTCACAGCACAAACGATGGACTTCGAGTAGGTGCTACTGCCTGCTGTTTTAATTATTTCCATCTAATGCAAAACACTTTTGTACAGATGTATTCAGTTTTTTTTCTGGCGTACTTTGGTCAGAATGGCAATAATGTGAATAAGATTTTTACTTGCCTGAATACTTTGATTAAAATTGGCGTACACCACCTATGTTATTACAATTATGCTTATTGTGAATATATTCTTAATTGCATTATTTATATATAATTATTACATTTACATGAGGTAAAGTTTAATCACAATATTGCCAATATCTCATTATAATTAAGATGGTCCATATAAAATGACAACTGACATTAATTATGGTGGACAACAACCAACAATTTCCTCAATCTCCTATTGGAAGTTATTCTAACAAGAGTAAAGGAGCATTTTTAAAGGATATTTAATCAGTTGCATATATTCTGAAGCATAGTATAAAAAATTCAAATAAGACTGCACTGCACTGATCAACATTAGAGAATATATTTAGGTTACTCCCAGTTATTATTACCTCCCATTCACACAGGTGTTAGTGTAACACTTCTCATTTACTTTGAATGGAGTGATGTCAAGCACTGCCAATCTGAATTACGAGTCACGTTCAATGTAAACGTTCAACTTTTCAAGCAACAACACATCAGATCGCTTTACACAAATACGAGTGCAGACGCTAATCACGTGTGTGCAACACTAAAGAATATCGCTATTTCAGAATGAAGAAAAAGCTTATCTCAGTTAGTAATCACCCACTGCTTTATGATCAATCCTTATGTAATGTACATATTTATACACTACTATTTTTGTTGCTTTTTCATATCGCAGCCCAAGCAGGATGTGATTGGCTGCTGTCACTATGATGATGGTGTCAGTGTGAAGCTTCAGACACGCGCTCCGTCAAGGGTCAATGCTGATGTCCCGTGTGATTGCTGTATTATTCAAATACATCGCAAAGTAATTACAAATGTTTATCAGAAGTTCCTTCTGTAGTTCCTTGAAAGCATTGTAATAATGAATTCACCAGTTCAGAGTCCTGATATAAACGGATTGAAAATCTCTAGAAAATCCTTCCAGATCCTTACAATTTAAGCAACCCACTACACTTTCATTCAAAGCGACATATAAATGAGGACTAGTGGAGGACTAGAGACTAGTGAGGTCAAAGCATGGCATAGAGGGTTTTCCCCAAATGACCAAATACAGTAAAAAGATGCATCCAGAGAGTATAATTTGAAAGTAATGTTGTACTAGGTTACAGTAGTTTACACTATGTTTACACAGCTACTGCAATTACATGTGCATTATCAGAGTCTGTCCAACTAAATAGTTACATACAATCCTTTACATCGGGATTTGATTTACATAGATTCCTGAAGTGATAATTCACTTGAAAATCAATTTTCAGTTTTGAATCAGATTTTGTTGATCCAGGAGTGTCTGAATATAGCCACAGACATAAGTATACACAAAGCCCCAGTCAGCAGCTTACCCAGGTTGTACCAGACGTCCATTTCTCCACTTAGTGTGCGCACTTCAATGATGCTTTGGCCCAGGAAGTCATCTGATTCCCTCTTTAATCTCTGTTTTACTCGTGACTTTATATCGTCGTCTTCATCCCAAACACGGACTTTGATGCGATCAGAGGAGTTGTGGCATTCACTGGAAGATCACACAAGTTATCAAGTTTTTTTAAGGAAATGTATGCAAAATTTAACAAAAAAAACCTTTGCATTATATAATAATATAATATAATATAATATATATTGTTTGAAACTCTGGAAGGCATTGAGGCATGTCATTTATTGTTCCCTTATCAATTTGTACAAAATTAAAATACACCTAATACTGTACACATAATGTATTAGAATAGTACATTAATAGTACATGTCAACAAAGTTATTGTGATATTTCAGTGAATTTCTCATTCACTTTTTAAAAACTATAATATGGTGAAAATATAAGCAATTCTGTTTTAGACATGCCATGTAGCCTCTGGTTTGAGCTAAAGCACAAAATGAAAAATGTAATCTGTCAACTCAGTTGGTGTCAACTAAATTATTGTCAACTCAGTTGGTGGTTTAAAATGTTTTTACAAATTTTTTAACCAAGTTAAACAAGTAGCGACAAGATCAAATATTCGCTATCAATTCATTTCATCATTTTCAGTATATCATTCCAGTTTAAATGAATGGAAAATGCTTGAAATCTACCCACAATTCTGGAATGAGTCTCACAGCTGTTCTACCCATGTCTATAGAAACATAGAATGGCGCTAAATAAAATGTGTTAAATAAAAGAGTGTTTCTGATTGGTGGAACTATACTTACAAATGAAACTTCTCCTCCCAGACAGGATTGAGGTTGCCATAGATCGTCTTGGTCCTCTTTTTGGTTTTGCCCACCTGGACGGTCACGTAGGGGTCACTGGAGCCAGTCTTATCTTTAGCCTGCAGCCCTTGAGCACAGAAAACTGCAACAGAGACAGATTAGAAGACGAAAAGTTATAAAGTTATTGTGCACCATTCAGAACTGAACTTATTTCTTTAAACATGGCAATGCGAATGATCTGTGTTTGAACCTGTGATGGTGATCTTGGCTGACCACTTGGAGGTCCCATCCAGCACGCTCTGCTTGATGGTCTTCATCTGCTGAGCGTGGATGGCCTTGCTGACCACAAACACGTCTCGAATGACCTCAAAGATCTCAGGCTTGTTCCTCTCACGGATCTTCATGCGGTCCTTCATGGCCATGATGATATTTTGAGTGCGGTCCTCAGCACCGTGTTTTGAGCTCTTTTCAGCAGCACCTGAATGGCAGAGGAAAACAAAAAAATGATGGTAAACAGAATGTTTTGTAAAAAGAACAATTAATATTAACTGTATGTCTAAAATGATGAGATAAAAAAAAACTAACATGTATGATTGTGTAATTTGATGACTTGTGAAAATACTTCATTTAGATAAACAGGGTTAAAACATGAATTATGTTTGGATTTCAATCAAGACACCACATTTGTGGATTTTCTTTTTGATGGGTAAGCTTTACCATATGATAGTTCTTCACTGTCAAGCCCCTTATAAATTAAATAAGTTAATACTATTAAAGGATAACGATAATCTTGATAAAAGATGGGATTGGTGTAAGGGGGTTGGAAAACTTGTTAAAAATATGCTTTATTTTTTTATTCCATTGAGCACATAAAGACGTGCTTCACTTTGAAAATGTTTCAAATTTAAGAACATTAATCCCCAATGTTAAAAAATCTTTTCCATGGTCCATTTCTCGCATATCAACATGTTCAACAAAAACTGTACAATATGACAAGCTCATGAATCTAGTAAACACACTGTCTTATAAAATATGTGTGATGATTATTTTACTGCAAGCATCAACTCTAAATCATTTTTTTCATTCTGGCTAATGGACCTGTCAACACGGGAGACGTCACTGAAGGAAGTCCATTTGGACAAATGAGTTCAACAGTCCAGATGTCTAACAGAATTTACAATAGAGTGTTTTAGTATGACGGAAACTCCAAGGAGACATTCATAGAAAGCACCAAACTGTGTCAAAAAACTCAAATACAAAAAAGGAAGGACATTTTTTTAGATTTAGTACATGTAATCATACTTACGTTGTAGGCAGTCTGCATTCAGCAGCTCCTGACACTTCTCATGACACTTGACCCCGCATTCAGTACAGCGCATACCTTGCCGAGCAATGCCCCAAAGCAGACCCTCACACTCGTAACAGTAGGTTGGTGTGGTAGCAGTCCACACTTCAAAATTGTGAGGTGTGGTACAAGAAATGGGGTAGATTAAAGCCTGTAGAGTTTTCTTATACACATGGTTCTTCTGTTGAAGTTAAGGAGATGGTAGTTAAAGTGGTTAATATACAATCATAAAAAAATAGAGAGAATATTTGTGTCATATGCAAAATGTTCAACTTACCAGTTCCTCATCTTTTATGGAGGAGCGTGAGGCCATCGCAGATGCAATACCAGCCTTCCTGGCCTGGACCAGAGACTAGCATACAAATAACAGACATTAGAACAGTGAAAAACAATGCTAAATACCATAAATACCCCTGGTGAAACAAATAAGAAACCCAGATGTCACAAATGAACATCTAAAGCAAAGAGCAATAACCCAGAACTTCAAAACTAGGGGTGGAGGGAAAAACTAGGACTATGGGAGTCCCAGAAGTCAAAAGAGAAACCAAATGCCTGTGAGGTAAGGGAAATAGGGGTTAATAAAGAAACCAAACCATCACTAGTAAGCCTGGTTATGAAAAAAGCATCTAAAACACCCTGTAAAATAGAATCTAACAACCACTTTAAAACAGCCCTTTTATAGTGGCCCAAACAGGGAAAGTAAACAAAATTATACAAGTAAACCAGCAGAAAATAACTTTTTTGCTGGCCTGTACAGTATATCAAGTAAAGCGGTAATGGTTTGCAAATACTTTGACTAAAAAGAAAATGTTTCAATCATAATACATGTATTATGATGATTACTAGTGGTTTTTTTTATTAAATTACAATTTAATTGCAATGACATTTAATTTATTTTCTAACTTTTTTGCAAACAATTAGAGCAATACTGATCCCCTGGATTCAGTATTATCTTGATATACACAAAAAAGTAGGCTCAATCATACTACATGGGTTATTCTGAAAACTTACCATAGCCTGACCATGCAGAGTGAATGCATTCAAAAGAGTTGTAGAGGTTTAATTTTATGTTTTTCGTGGGGAGGAGAGAGATCAGAAAGTTGGTTTTACTTCACTTCATGTTACTTCATAACTTAAAGTCATGAATGTTGTCAGTTGACTGAATGCTAGAAGTTGCTCATATACTTATCAACTTATCATATACAAATCAACAAGTAATATTTTAAAAGAAAGAACTTGGATTGATGCTATTTATATTTGGGAACAATAAGATGTTTTACACCAAGAATTATAAAAACACAGGGAGCTTTTCTTCATTTTAATGAAAACCTAAAGCCACTTACCACATCGCTAACCAGAGGAATAGCTTTCTTCTTCCGTAGGTCTGGCATACTGTCAATTCCAAATATTCCACTCCCATTTCTGTGAACATCAACACTTTGTAAAGGGCTATTTTCCACATTTAATAATTAATACAGACAATGATTGTGTCACTAACTTCTAATTAATAATTCCTTAGTCTCATGAATAATTCCATAACAAAACAGAGCAGAAGTAAAGAATAAATCGAAACTTACCCAGCTTTAACCCAAGCATGCCTGGAATTATCTCCATTTTCCTTGCCCTGCGGCACCGAAAACACAGTTTTATCAGTGTGTACATGTGCAGCCAATTACAGTGATCGATTTAAAACAAAACCTAAGATAAATGTAAAAGACACAAGATTGGTTGAGTTTCACCAAAAGGTCTGTAAAGCAAACCAAAATAAGATATTGTGGACCAAGCCATCATTTATGCATGCAACTCATGAGACCAGACCAAAAGAAGAATGAATGGGGGAAATAAAAACACTCTTGAAATGCACAGCAGAACTTGCCAGCTGAACTGGTAAGCAAGTCATTATACATTTTAAGGATAATTATATAACTTTTCACTCAATGACAGAAACATTCAGCAAACCTTTAGTTTTCCATCTGTGGTAAACAATATATTTTTTTGCATGAGCATTCTTCCTTAGAAATGGAAGTACAGCTGGAGAGCTGGAGCTCCCCAAGGGCATGCAATGTGTTTCAAATGTTTTTAATAGCAACAATACAGCAAAACGAAGACCATCTCAAATGATCAATAATTAAAAATGATGCCAAATCATATTATAAGCTGCACAAAACAGAAGCAATACATAACCTTAGCCAACACATAGTCTTAAACTCAGAAATCTTTTGTGAAATGTTTTTGACAGAAGATACAGCACAAACAAGCAGTGTCATATGTTATGCTTATATAAAAAGGGGCATTCAAACAAACTTTGAATGAAATACAAAAAACAATTGGATTTAATGAATAAAATAAAACAAACAACTGAGAATTGACTAAAACATAATCATGACCTGATCACCTTCCCTGCTTCCCTCTGTAAGAGAGCAGGAAAATAAAGAAAAAGGAAAGAACAGTTGATGAAAATAGAAAAGATTCACAGAAAGACAGTAGGAAAATTTTGTTTAGCCTACATGCATGCACAACCAACCAAAATTGAAGACAGTTTTTGTACCTTGTTTAAACTTCTCCTCAGAGAAAGTGTTCTTTGAGGCATTGGCAATTCTGGATAGTCTATGTCGATGTCTCTTCTCTTTGAGCACACGTTCAATATTGGCAAGGCACTTCTGATGGTGAGGGTCCTCAAGGGCAGATTCATTGTCAAGAATATGCTCCGCCTGTTTTGCATCAACGTCTGTTTCTAGTGCTCCTGAACTGGTGCCCTCTGGACATATTACGGTATTACCTGAGTCAAATGCCATTTGGTGAGCACAAGTTTCAACAATTCCCGAGCTCAGATCCACCTGTTTTGAACCAAGCTCTGGAATACAACCAAGCTCTGGAATACACTGCAGACTGGAATGTATCTCATCTGTGAGAGATTCGTCTGCATTATCCGAGAGGTCCACTGCATAGCATTCAGTTGGAGTATGTGAAGGTGAAATCGTGCTAGGAGTAGATACCAAAGGATCAAAGATTTGAGAATTATGTTGGTGATTTACCAATTCTGCAGACTCCTTTCCATGGAATGAGGCTTTGATGTTCTTTTGAGGGGACAAACTGAGATCTAAAGTTGCACCATCAAAGGGTACAAGAATGCCCTCATTTGATTCGCCAAAAGCTGTGCTCTCTTTAAGGTCATTGGATAAGCTGGGACTTGAGACTAGAGACTGGTTGTCCTCACCTTGAAACTGGGGTTCGGTTTCAAGCTTTGTCAAGGCTCCCCTTAGAGCAGAGTGGAACGACTGCATGGCTTTACTGATCTTTACAACATCATATCCTATATTAGGTGGTTGTGACTCCTCTGTATCTGTATTTTCAGAGTAATCTTGGTCATAACGATCCACTCTGCAAGACCCCCATTCTTTCTCGGAGTCCATATCATAGAGACAATTCTCACAAGAGGAGTGTAGATTTTGGCAACCGTCATCATAGTCTGTCATTCCAACAGTTGAACAACTAAGGCTCCGGGATGGCCCACTACATGATTCATCAGCATATGCATCCATGGTATGGTATCCAGAACTTCGGGAGTACATGCAATTTGATGTACAGTCACAACCAATGTCATTGACAATCTGATTTTTGGGATGCCTCCAATCTACAACACTGGATGAACTGGATGGGGATTCATTTTGGTTTCCAAACAGTAGGGATAGATGTTCAGAGCTGCTACGTGATGAATGGCATGGTGTGCTGCTGGTCTCTCCACCATTATACCTGTACAATGATTCTGGGTGTCTACTAGTTTCCAATTCATCTGCACTGTTCTGGCAGGAGCAGTAATCCTCCTCACTCCATCCAGTGTCTCCACTCCATCCTCCTTCTCTGCTCACACTCAGCTGCATTTCCGAATGTCTCCAACCACTGTTCTGTTGGTCAGCCTCGCTAGAATTATAACTTCCATCTTGATCTCGACTGTTTGAACTGTGACCTGAGGATAAGGAGCTAGTGCTTGTAAACTCTTGCCCATAAACTCTTTCAAGGTGACAGTAGCTAGACTTCTTAAATCTGGAAGAGGGTACATCCAAATTGTCAGAAATCTTGGGATTGTGTAACTTGGCTCTTCTAGGTACATCTCGATAATCTGGTTCTACATCCCATCCTGAAATGGTAGGTCTGGCTGTATGAGGTCTACCTTCATTTACCTCCAGTTTTCTATGCTTTACTACTGGGCTATTATTTCTACTTCGCAGGGCAGCAACCACATTCTGCCTACCTGGACTCATTTGATGAGCCACAGCTCTCCGAGGTGATGGATGACCAACAGCTCCAACTGAGTACATTTCCTCAATTTCCAGCAACACAGCATCTACACAGCAGGACACCTCATCTACTGAGCCACTTACAGATGTCAGATATTGTCTTAAATCTGATATTTCCTCTTGGATTTTATTAATCCCCTGCAGTTCCTTCAAAATGTGCTCTACTATGGTGCTTGAGCCTCCTTCTCCTGCCTTTTCCCCATCCTTGATTCTGCTTGGTTTATTACCCATGGCACCTCTTCCACCTACACAGGCACTGCCTTTTGCTTGATCTGTAGACCCTAAGGTAGGTCCATTGATGCATGGGATTGTGAGATTTCCATCACTGTTACGCCTCCCCTGCCCACTACAGGTACTCTTGGAGGTTTTAGTATAACTTTCAAAACTACGCTGACTAGAGAGACTACACTCACGAGTGGAGGGATCTCTCTTTATGCCACAGATGAACATGTCATCCTCTATCTCCACAGGAGAGTGCTGAAAGTCGTGGGCAGTGTACTCCCCCGAGCCCTGAAGAAATTTCTGAATCTTCTTGCGTATGCTCCGATTGACCTTGGGACTCGGTGTCCGCTTCTTGCCAAGATCTTTTTTCTTTGACATTCTTTGCTGAAGTTCACCTGACACATTTGTTTCATCTTGCTCATTGGAATGACTCCGCGATAACATCACTTTGAATCAGGCGTGCCTCAGGTGCTGACCAGAACCTTGAAGCCCCGATGCATGGGATTACAGAGTTGTTGCATTGCACCTATAGTACACGAGGAAGCATTTTTTTCAGATAAAATTTTAAACAGAGCATGAAGCACACCTTAAAATCGATTACAATGACATGCATACATTTAAACTCTGTCAAATTCTAAAGCATAGACAGAACTATAGCTTTGACAAACAGTATTATGAAACTGCAGCTCTTGTAACCCAAGTTTGATTTCCAGCTTGAGATCTTTCCCCAATCCAGTTCCATCTCACTATTCCATGAATAACTGTTTTATTCCTAATCTAATAAAACCAAAAAAGGTCAAAAATGTATTCTAAGGCACAAGGAGCACTACATGGTGTTCCACAGATATAAATTGCTGCCCATGTAAACTAATCCAAATTAGGTGGTTAAGATTACTGGAATAGAGCTAATGACTGCATATTTCATTAGATATTAAACAGCAATTGCACAGGTCAGATGCTTCATAGAACTTCATCATTTTATTTAGGAGTGTTGTAAGATGGGAGAATTGGTACTGAGAACAGGCCCCATCCCCCATTCACCACCCACCCCACAGGTTTTACAGAAAGGGACCGGAGGAGATACTCATGCACGTAGGCCCCAGAATTCCTAGCAACACCACTGTTTACACTAAGTACAGATTGAGGACACCTGGATCTCTGCCATATAGTGAAGAATATCCACTGATGGCAAAAAGGATTATAGAGCTGTGCTAAAAACCCTTTACACTGTGTTTACCCAGGATATGAATGGCACACTTATAAGCTACTGTAAAACTTGTTTTAGCTTACTAATTATCCTAGCCATTCTGACCATTGTAATACTGCTAAAATATAAGCACCTAAAACAGAGCAAATTTCATTGGTTATGGCCTTCAGAAAACAACAGATTAAGGGATTTTTCTCACTATTTACTCACCCTCAAGTGGATCCAAATTTTTATAAGTTTCTTTATTCTGTTGAACACTAAAGATATTTTGAAGAAAGCTAAAAACCTGTAACCACTGACTTCCATAGTATTTGTTTTATCAACTTTGAAAGTCAATGACTTTCTTCAAGATGACTTATTTTGAGTTCAACAGATGAAAGAAAGTCAAACTAATCTGGAACAAGTCAAGGGTGAGTAAATGATGACAGAATTTCCATTTTTGCGTTAACTATCTCTTTAATTTGTCAAATTGTGAAGTATTAAGCATTTAATCAAACCATGTGATCATAAGCAAAATCTAATGATTTTTTTTACACACTGTAGAAATTATTCTGGTCCTGACATTACCAAATTAGTGGGGCATATTCCACACAGAGCACCACATATTATCTTCTTGCCTGTCAGCCCTTCTAACAGTAAGTGTTACAGCACAGGGTGGGTGACAGTCCAGCTGTATTCACTGTGCATCACGATTGTTAAGCAGAACCTGCTGGGTCTAATAGTAGCTTCACCCCATTTCCTGCCTGTCAGAACAAAATGTTAGTCTGTACACACTACAGTAGGCTGTTCATTTTCACTTTTTACCATATGTAATGGTCTTAAGGAAATACTACACTGTTTCAGTAATAATTCTGTATATTAATTATTCAGATTTTCAATAATTATTTAAATAACATGTAAAGTAAGCAATTAAGTTCACTTAACAATCTGTACAGTAATAGCACAGGTTTGTACTTCTAAAACAAAAACAATTTCCTGTATTTTTATTTCTCAAGAAAAAAAACTCATACAAGGCAGCCATTGACATTCAGAGAATGTCCCCTGTGTTATTTCTCCAAAAGCATTTAATGGCCAGTATGATCTTTACTGTGACTCCAACAGTGAGCGTTTTGGTTGGCGGCTTTCAAGGGCACAAGTTGGCTGGCTGCCATGTGTCTGCAATAGGCTACAATGAATGCCGGGTACAGCACATTCTATGATGGATTTTTAACTTAACATTTAATACAGATAAAGGAAATGACATTTTAGAATGGAGCACTTTAAGTAATATGTTAAATAATTGCATAGGCTTATAGTTTTGCTAATTTAGATGTCTATAGGACTCAAGGGGTATAATTTTTTGCCTTCTTTTTAAATTCCTAAAGTGTAACTGTTGAATAGAATTTTATGAAATCGCCAAGGATCACAGTTTCAGCTAAAAATCTTTAATATTCTACTGAAGAAAAAAGTCATCTACATCTTGAATGGCCTCAGGAAAAGTAAATCAACCGCAAATGTTATATTTTGGGTGAACCATCCCTTCAGCTTTCATTTCACAGAAATACTTAGTTTCATAACTTACATTTAAAATTCCAATTATAGGCTTAGCGTCTGTCCAACTTCATCCAAACAGTTGAGCTGTGTGTTCACACGATAAGAGCACAACTGGCAGAAACTAATAATCAGATGCTCTTTAAAGGACCAATGAGGCCATTACTGATATGCGACTAAAAAGCCTGGGTAAACTTGCTGAAATTAAATGAAATTGTGAACCAATTTCTGTGACAATTATCCAGCAGATAACTCGGGTATCAAAATATTTCATATTCCTGCATAATTTGCTATTTCAACCAAGAGACAGGTATATATGCCCCAGACATTCTAATTAGAAACTGCACTTCTCTGTCACTGTTGTGCAGCTATGCAGCTAGGGTTAATTAGCTCTCATTACT
>CAIGQW010005633.1:3309896-3349757 GCA_903798125.1 Danio choprae | reverse complement strand
CTTCACTTCATGAACTTCAAAAGTCAATTCCCCAATTTATTCTAACTAATCATTAAATGCACTTCAAGACAAACACTATCTCAAACTCCCTGCCTCTCTATGCTTAATTACTCCTGGAGACGTTATCAGTGATATCACACAGCAACTCTTCAGAGCCTGACCTTGGCCCTGGCAGATTAATGCTGTGAGGTCTAGATACAGCACCACAGTGGACAACCAATCTCATTGCACTGATAAATTTAAAGCCCAAGTTTCAACCAACCAAACAACAAACTGCAATTCATTATTTCCAGAAAGTCTCAGAACGTGCATTTCTCATGTTTAAATCCTAAATGGTAAAACTCAACCAATCCAAACAGATGTTCATGAATGAGCTGAACCGGGTTGTGCATTCATACTTACCAACTAAAAAAAAAAAATGTATAAGGGTCATAATCTTATTACAGACTATTAAAGATGCTGCATACTGGTGCAGGTTTTTAGGAAAAAGATAGGGGGTAAATCTTGATCTAAAGTGTGAACAGGATCAGCTGAAGAAGGAAAAAACAAAGGAGATGAAGGGTATGAGTTCCCTACTGTACCTCCTTAAGCTGAACTCTCACTTTGTTGATGGCCTTAAGCCAGCGCACTCTGGATGGAGAGAATGGTAAAGGAAGTCCATCATCCTTGAAACTAGAAAAGGAACAAACGCATCTTATTAAACATAATTTTTGCTATTAAAATGCTTCGTTATACCAAATGCAAACCACGAAGCTTACAGTATACAATTTTTAATGCTCATTTTAGATTACAAGCTCAAACCTTTAAAGCATATTCTATTTAATGCTGGAGTGAACAAAAGTACAAAAACTGTCACTTGGCAGTACCTTTTAAAAAGTTGCACATTTTAACCTAAATGTTTCCATAACTTTACCATAAAGTACATATCAGTACTTATAACTTGGAAAGGGTACAGTAGACAACTGTACTTATTCGATAAAATGTAAAATTTAATGAGGTACCACCTCGGTGACAGCTTTTGTACCTTTATTTCTGAGAGTTTAAGCTTGGCACTTATGATTAATAAAGATATATGAGCGAAAAACAACATTGTACTAGTTCAAAGCAGAGGAGAACAAATATTTTTAAAAATCCATTTATTGTTTTTGCTATCTTTAATAATCCCTCATTTTGTAGTTTTTCTCTTCTGACTATGAAACAACGACTTAGGTAAGCGTTGACACATTGTGAACAAAGTTACTTAAAAGATGCAATAAGATATCTTGGAAAATGCTAAAGTTAGCCTAAACACACTGAAAGCCAACATCTCACCCTGCAAATCGCCAAAATACACATCATGCAAATTATAACAATACCTTAGGTCAAGAATAAGTCTGAAGTACACTTAAGGCTAAAGCTATTGAACTTTTACCTTTTGAGTGATTTTTCAGGCATTTTGTCCACTTGAGAAACCACTTCCTTTTTAAAGGTGCTGCTTATACCCTTTCCGTTTTCTTGAGAGGATTTTAATCCCTCATCTTCGCCCCAAGAAGCATGTACATTGGTAGGCTGATGTCCATTTCGCGATGGTCGGTAGCCGGTACTGTGATAAGAATGGTAGGACTCCTCTAACTCCGAACAGGCAGCACTCTCTTGACCAGTCTCACTGAGCTGAGAACTAGCTTGACTTAGATTCCCTGAAGACCCAAAACGACTAGAGTCCACAGGACTAATGTTGATTTTAAAAAAGAGAGAAAGAACAAGTAGTTAGTATCACAGATTTTTACAACTACATCCACTAGCTTATGATAGGTCTAAACTCCAATTATTTAAGAATGCTATGCACAGCTAATGGAAATACAAAGTTGCAAAGAACCAAAGCACAGTTACAGAAGTCACACAGCACTGAGAAAAAACAAATCACACATTGGGAAAGCCAGTGTTTTTCGCAAACTAAATCTAAAACTAAAATCATTGAGCATGTTTACATGCACATTAATATTCTTATTTTATATAATCAGAATATTCAAATATGCTGAATATTTTAATCAACATCATTTAGTATTACATTTGGAATTTCAAACACTTTAAATAAAATTCTTGTGGTTATGTGGTCTTTGGGAGTTTTGTTTGAGCACTGCTAGAAGTCCTTTTTGTAACAATTATTTAGATTCAGAGACCACAATCCTGAAATGTCTAAATAAATGCCATGAGAAATTTTTCATATACATTTTTTTCCTCAGAATTATGATTGTGCATGTAAACGTAGTGCAACATAAATGGTTTATGAAACCATTTATTATGCTGCTACTAGCCTTTTTGGAATCAAAAGGTCCTTCTTTTCCTGCTGTAATCCTGAAGAGACATCTGTAGAAGGTGGGGTCTGGATATGGATTTCCAAATCTTTTTGAGAAGGAGGATCGGGTGTGGATGCAATGAGTTGGGATACATCTGTGTTATTTTCTGTGACAATAAATACTTCCTTTCGAACTTCAGAATTTGCTACAGTTTCTTGTTTAATGTCTACGGAGTGGGTGATTTCAACTTTGTCTTCCTTCAAGATTAAATTATCATGGTCTTTTTTGACAGATGTACTATCTTCGATATGTACATTATTTTCCTGAGCTTTAGGTTGGATTGTAACAACTGGAGTTGTTTGTGGTTTAGGAGGTTCTGGAGTTTCTTTTTGCCATGGAAAACCTAATTTTGCTCCAAATAAAGATGCTGGTGTTGCTTCTTTTGAAACAACTGACTTCTCATCATGAAATAGTCCTGCTGAAAATGACTTAAATCCAGAAATAAACGTGCCACTTTCTGTATTTGGTATTGATGGTGGTGAAGAAAATAAAGACCCAAAAGACTTTCCAGCATCAGCAGCTCCTGACATAAACCCAAACTTAGATGCTGTTAAACCTGGCATGCCAAATATGGACTGAGAAGGTTCTGATGATTGAGGTTGCTGAGCCATTTTTGAACTATTGTCTATTATAGGCACTGCTTTGTCTGTAAACTTTTCTTCAGGTTCAGAAACTATGACAACTGTTTTTTCTTTAATTACTTCGCCTTCAGGAGGTTCCCTAACAACAGTTTCAACAGGCTGATAGCTGGAAGCTTCTGTGGAATTGATGGTTGCAACTGTAACATTATCAGAAGTATCATTACAAGACCTTTCTTTTGCAGGTAAAGGGGGATCTATTTGAATATTTTCAACTTTGTCTCTACACAATGTAACATCCCCAGAAGATAATAGTGACTGATCTTGGACTGACTGAAGAGACTGGGGGATCGAGGTAATAGATGGTGTTATGTCAGCTGCTTTGGGTGCTTCTGGTGATTTAAACATACCAAAAATGTCACTTTTTATAGATTCTGTTGGTATACTACTTGAAAAGCCAAAAACAGATGTTTTGGGTATGGTTGTAGTTGAATGAAGTTGTGAAAAGAGTCCACCTGAAGAATTTGTTGCTGAACTGGCACCTGTGAACAGTTTAGACATAAAACCACTGACGGCTTCAGTTGATGAGTCTATGACAGATTTCTGTGATTCAGAATGTTTCGGAAATCCCTCAGAAGCACTGGGCTCTGTTGAATCTGTTTGTTTTATATGCTGAGTTTGGCATTCTGTTGTCTTGACCTCTGTTTCTGTACTCTGCTTTGAAATTGAATCAGTATCTTTTGTTAAAGCATCTCCAGTCAAACTAATATTACTATGGCTAACATCTAGGTTATTCCCCTCAAGAACAATTTTTTCGCCAATTACATCTGAGCTTTTATCAGAGATATTAGTTGAAGATGACGCCATGGATGCTGCTTTTCCTTGATCAGCCATGGGTACAGAGTGCTTGGAATCATCATATTGGGGTTCTGTTTTCTTTTCCTCTGTGAAGCCTAAGCCCAAAGTTTTACTATCCTCAGTCACATCCCCTCGAGAGATTAATGATGCAACCTTTAACAGCCCCTCAGTTTCAGGTGGTTTTGATGTTGGTGATTGACTAGGTGAAGATGCTGAACTAGGACCACCAAACATGGAAAGAAGACCTTTTCCAGGAGCATCTTTTGAAGAAACTCCAGACAGAATACCTCCAAATAGTGAAGAAGGCTGAGGAGTGGCTTGTTGTGGACTTGACCCACCAAAAACAGAAAACAAACCTTTACCTGTTAACTCACCAAAGCCTGAAGCACCTGAACTATTACTCTCAACATTATGGCCTGCATTACCGGCACCAGGTTGGGAACTTGGTCCAGAGAACATTGAAAATAAATTCTTTCCAGGAACTTCCTTTGATGTTGAAGCACCAGAAAAAATACCACCAAGTATAGATCCAGTTTGAGAATTTTGAGGACCTGACCCAGAAAACAATGACAACAATCCTGAGGTTGCTCCCTCTTTTGGCGGTGCTACACCCTGAGCAGAAGAATCCTCCTGGTGTGCTTGCTTGCTAGTTTCAGAAGGTGCCAACCTACTATCATGAGTTGACAATGCCTCTTGTGTGGATTTTGGAACTGATACTGTTGGGTCACAGTCTAGCTTTGGAATATGTCCAGCAATCATAGAGGGAATGTCTTTACTTTGTGGCACTTTTGACTCTTTGCTATCAGGAGAAAGAGAATGTCCAGCTGAATCTGGTTGCTGTGGGAATGGCTGGGGGCTAGACTCATTGGACAAAGAGGCTATTTTGTTTACTGATGGCTCTTTGCATGGCTCATTAGATAGCACAACAGGCTCATGAGGTAAGCATTCCAGTGGAGCTGTTGGGTGGCTGGAAATTCTAGAGTGTACAAGTAATCCTTGTGATGGACTGTCATTTGGTAGTTCCTTTGCAAGAGTTGCTCTTGTTGCAGTAAAAGAGACTGATTGTGCTGGTGTTTCTTGTGATTTAGACTCATCCAAAGAAGATACATGTTTAACTGTCTGCTCATTCGTAGGAACAGTTCCTGGAACTCTTGTGGCTGGTGGTTGTGGGCTTTGTGCTCCAAACATTGAAAATAAACCTTTTGCTGGACTCTCACTAGAGCTGGAAGACCCACCTAATATACCACCAAAAATCGATTCTGTCTGTTGTGAAGAAGGTTGTGGTCCTGAACCACCAAACATAGAAAATAAACTTTTGCCCACATGCTCTTTTGGCAGTTCATTTCCTTGACTTGCAGACTGAGTGGCCGGGCGTGGTTGTGAGGTCTGCTGAGGGCCACTGAACATAGATAGCAGTCCTGTTACAGGTGTATCTTTTGGTGGATCAGCTCCAGATCTTGGTGCAGTCTGCTGAGGGCCACTGAACATAGATAGCAGTCCTGTTAGTGGTGTATCTTTTGGTGGATCACCTCCAGATCTTGGAGAAGATTGCTGAGGGCCACTGAACATAGATAAAAGTCCTGTTACTGGTGTATCTTTTGGTGGATCAGCTCCAGATCCTGTTCCTGGTGAAGCCTGCTGAGGGCCACTGAATATAGATAGCAGTCCTGTCATTGGTGTGTCTTTAGGTGGATCAGATTCAGATGAAGTTTGCTGAGTGCTGGAACCACTAATCAAAGAGAGTAACCCCATGGCTGGTGATTCCTTTGGAGGGACAGTGCTGGTTTGCTTTTGATTAGAAGAACCCACATGTGTAGCAGACTGTTGTGTATTAGTGCCACTGAACACAGAAGATATATTCATGCCTAGAGAATCTTTGGAAGGTGCAGATTCTGGTGGGCAAGGCTGATGTGTGGATCCAGATTGTGGTGAAGTCTGTTGAATGCTAGAACCTCCAAACAAAGACAGAATGTTTTTGCCTAGTGGCTCTTTTGCAGAGGCATCATTGATTGAACCTTGGGGGGAGGCAGATGCACTTTGAGATGTAGCTTGTTGCTGACTGGAACCACTAAATATGGACAACAGCCCTTTGCTTTCATCTTTTGAAGCTGTGGTCACAGAGAACATATCCCCAACAGAAAAACCAAACAACCCACCTGACTGCTTGGCTTCTGGTTTGGTCTCCCCAGTTGGTGGCATAGTTTGAGATCTCCCTGGTGTTGGCAACCTGTTTGCATTAGCAGAATGTATCTGAGATGAGGAGACACTCCTTCCCTGAATTGATTGCGATACACTAGGAAATTCTGATTGACCACCTTTTCCAAAGCTACTTTCTGCTGTTTGCTGTTTCTGAATTCCTTTAGGCACTGTCATTGCTGAGGCTGAATGTTGCAGATTTGTCTTTGATGGTGTGTGGGAAGGACATTCTGTGTTAAACAAATCACCTATTGACCCAAAGAGTCTTGATGTTCCTATTGTTTCTTGGTTTGTTGTTGAATCCTTTATGCCATCAGAAGCAGATCCAACTTTATTGGCTTGTATAGATACTGGATGAGTGGATTTAGAAGGCTCTGACCTTACCTCCTCTATACCCACTGCTGTTTTGAAAAAGTTTAAAAACCCACTTGATTGTTCAGATGTCTTTGTACCTTGTGTTTCTACTGGCTGAGAGACATCTGGAGAGGCAGATTTGGTGGATAAACTGGACTGTTCTCTTAAAGTAGTAGACACAATTGATGTTGGAGGAAGAGAGGACTGTTGTGACAATGTAGCTTGTCTAGCCAGTTTGGGTTTGTGAGATGAACTTAAAGTGAATGCACCCTGAGAAGATGTGGAAGCTGTTGTCTGTGCTAAAGATGTTACTGAAACTCTTGGTGTTGTTGAAATTGGTTTAGATGGTAATTCACTTGTATTGCCTGGTTGAGTTGTTGCACAAACGTCATCCTTTATGATCTTTGATTTAAGACTCTGAAAACCTGTTGAGATAAAGCTTTTGGCTTGCTGATCAGTAAGTCGTGTTTCAGAGGCTTTACAAAATCTGCTTTGATTTTGTGCTGGAAAAGGACCATCTTTGGCAGAAGGTGACTTCGAGACAACTGTGTTTCTACTTGATTCCGAATCTGAGCTTTTGCCAACAATTGAGGATAGAATTGAGGAGATTTTCTTAATGGATCGATTTGGCTGCTCCTCTCCAAGCTGTACTCTTTTTCTCCACTCTTCTTCTGAAACATCATCTATATGTTTTACTTGCACTCCAGTGGATGAACGACGCCTCTGTTGAGGCTGGTAGCAGCTGTAGACACCTGTGGTAGGTGAAGTTGTAGTTTGTGTGGCACCAAATGAAACAGAAACCTTACAAGATAGCAGTTCTTTTATTCCTCTGCTGTTGAGATTTAAATTATTGTAGTTTGTTCCATGAACAGAGAGGTCAACAGCTTCCTGAGGAGGATCACAGTAACCATAATTGTGTGGGAGCGGCTGATTAGTATCCATCCTAACTTTGTTAAATCTGTAATTGGAAAAATCCTGAGCTTGCTGTCTTTGATTAAGCATTGAATCGGCAAACATCTGAGAAAAGCGCTCAAGATTCAGATTCATGATTTGGTTACCTTTTTTATAGGCTGCTGACAAGTCAAGTGGTGCAGTCAGAAGTTCTGCTTCACTTTGGCCTTGACTTGGAAGCCAGAGAAGCTCATCTTCATTGTATAGAGGAATCTTAAACCCACAAACCTTTACCATCTCATTATACAACCACGCACTAGGATAGATGTCCCCTGTACTTGCCCACTCTTGTTCTGGGGCACATGCATAAACATATTGCCCAGACACATCTGTGAGTAAGGCGTAAATATACTCGTAATCAGTGTAGACAAAATATCCACAATCTCCATCATCTGCAGGCCACCACATACCCTGGTCCAAAAGTGAAAGCCACTGTTGATACCACTCAGACTCCTCAAGATATACATGTTCTTCCATATCACTATTGCTTGCTGAAGAGTAGTTCCAATGATTGGGAGACGTAGCTACATTAATATAGCTTCCATTATTCCCAGGCTGAGTGCAAATGTCAGATGTCCCTTGATTGATATACTGTCCATTAGCAGAGTAAGACAGATGTGGAGGAGTTTCCTCATAATATCCTTCATGATATGAAATACTATTCAGACTGTAACAACTCTCTGCACTAAACGAGTGCCACCTGCCTAATTTTGCATTATTCTTCATGCTTAAATTCAACACACCTTCAAACTCTTGGTTGTTAATCACATCCAAACTGTTTTGGCTATTCCACACTCTAGGTCTCACTGAACAATTGGGAACATCAGTGGAATAATCTGACTGGTTATTGCTCCCATTGTAAGAATGTAATTTCATCCATGGCTGTGTATGAGAATCTTGTTGATTAATATCCAAATTTATATAATTCAAATACTGAGAAGATTTGTGGAATTCATCAATTGGTGTATTTCCATGTCTATCAGAATAGATCCCCAATGACTGATCATTCAGCTGTTGCCACAAAATAGATTGTTGTATCCATGAGTGTTCATCACTGGGACTAGGTTGCAATGCATATGATGGAGAGATTTCTTGGTAACCATACTGTTCAGGTTTACAATGGAAGGATGGATAACCCTGTCTTAAATAATCCTGTGACATTACTGCTTGAGATGGGTGACAAAGAGGGAGAATACCAAGATTTTCAGTGCTATATGAAGTGGTTCTTATTTGACTTGAGAGCATAAAGTTTTGTGAGCTATATAAGAGGGGTATATTACCAGTGCTATGAGATGTATATGCAGCACAGTTTTGTTGTGACCTTGCATAACTAGCAGGTGTCCTCAAATCAAGGCTCTCTGTGACACGGATGTTAGACACATAATTTAAATCAGATAACTTGTCTCTCAGAAATCCCGTAGAACTGACCTTCATTTGTGATCCTTCCACAGCAATACCCTTTGTTTTGGCAGAGGAAACATCTGTTGCATTCTTGCTAAATATACCAGATAAGAAACCTTGTTGAGTTGAGGGATTTTGATTCTGCAGTGCAGCTTGGATCTGAGAGGGTATTTGAGGTAGCGGTCTTTTTGCTTGACCTTGCTGTGTGTGAATTTCTGCTGGTATTTGTGGCTTCTCCTGTTTTTGCTCAACTGAACTCAGGGTGTTTGGTGATACATCTTCAGATGAGGATGTGAGCTTATTGAAAAGGCCAGATAAAATGCCTGGCTGAGAGGATGTCTCTTGCCTTCCTACAAGAGAACTTTGCTTTGTCACAACTTGCTGATGCAAACTTGCATGTTCCTTTTGTCCCTGTGAAACAGGTAGTTCCTGTGACTCATTGCAGGACCCTTTAAGAAAGGCAGACAGGAGGCCACCCGACTGGGGGTTTTGTTTAAATGAATTATTTTGGGATGAGTGGCTTTGTCCTATAGCATTTGTTTTTGGCTGGAGTACAGATGACTGAATGTTAGAAACTTGAACTTGTTGTGTTGACTGAGAGACAGAAACATCAGAGGAGGCAAACTTAAAAAGGCCAGATAGAAGGCCATCTTGCTGAGAATGTCCTTGATGGGATACATTTTGTGTATGGCCATCTAACATGCCTTTTTGATGCTGTTCTGACTGTTGATTTTGGATTTTAGACTGCTGTGTATGGATCCAGCTCTGATCCTCTACATTATGTTGGACAGAATCTTGAAGAGAACTTATGCTTGGTAATTTCTGTTGCTCCTGGGGCATTTTTGTCTGAGTGTCCGAGGGTTTTTCAGTGGAGGCAAATCTAAAAATGCCAGACAAAATACTTCCCTGTTGAGATTTTGTCTCTTGCTGAGAGAATTGTTGAGGCTCTCTGTGAGAATTTTCTGTGGAAGTAATATTTAGCCGTCCTGAGAGAGGAGGAATAGATGCACTTGGTTGGGTATGAGGTTGGTTTTGTTGATTTAATATTTGAGCAGACTGACTCCTTTGCTGATTTACTTGAGCACCTGCTGTCATATCACCTGTGGAAGCAAATTTCATGATTCCTGAGAGTAAGCCTCCTTGTTGTGGTTGATTAGGAGATGCTTGGGCACCTAATGCATTATCTGAAGCAACTGATTTAAACAAACCAGAAAACAGGCCCTGGCGTTCATGTTGAGATGTATTTTGTTCTTTAATATTAGGTATTTGAGTTGGATCAGGTTGTTGGTGCTTAACTTGCATTTGTTCCTTAGCAGAAGTTGGATTGGGATGTTGCCTCCTTTGAACATTCTGAATAGACCCCGGAGGAAGCAAAGTGCTCTGAATATTAGGCCTTTGGATAGGTGGAGTAACAGGCTGCAGATCTTCAGTAGGTGAAATCTTAAATAGACTAGAAAACCACCCTGTTTCTGTGTTCCCCTTACTTGTTGTGTCTGTGGGTTCTTTATGGGTCTGTGCTGTTAATTTTGTATTGTCAGGCAGAGAAGCTGGAATTACACTTGATGCTCGGTTTGTTACAGGAAGAATTTGATCTGTTTTAGAGTTTTGTGGCATACTCTTGGATGCACCTAAATCCTCTCCAGATGCAAACTTAAACAACCCAGAAAATAGCCCCCCTTCTGACTTTTGAGGTTGTGGGAGAGACACATTGTCTGAGGAGACAAAAGGTTGCTTTTTAAGGGTGGAATTATCTGGAAGCTTTTCTACCCTGATGTCTTCTGCTGACCTAAAGACAGGAAAAACTGTGTGGGTTTGAGTATGAGGAGGCACTGGTGGTCCAGGTGAGATTAATGAACTGAGTGATTTCTTAAAAGGATTAAAAAACCCTGACTCTTCAGCAGCTTTTTGTGATACAGGCTCAGTGAGTGTCTTCTCATAATTGATCTCATTACAGGTATTTTTAAGTATCTTAAGCGTTTCACCATCATTCGCTTGATAAGCGTCTGACATTTTACTGAGTTTAGTTTTTCCGTTCACAACCTGATCACCTGGCTTGTTTTGCTTTACATCCAACACTGAATTCACAGATGATAACCTTTCTCTGTGAGCTGTGACACCACTGTACTTCTTGGGCTCATTGTCCATTGACTGTGTTGACTGGTCTGCCTCTTGTAACTTGGCATCAGACAACTGGAAAGGCAAAACGGGTGACATTGAAAACTTTCTATCAGTAGGGGAAACCACAGCTACTGGTGTGGGACTTGTAGACTTTGGCATAAAGGAGAAAAACTTTGATATACCAGAACTGGCAGAAACATTATGTGGGGTCTCTGATTGTTCAACTGATTTGGAGCCCCCTTGTTTGGAGCTTGACACAACTTTATCAGTTAAAGAGCTAAACAATGAGCTCATGGCATTCTTCACTCCTGCCACTCCATGGTCAGAAGTACCACTTAAATTACTTTCTTTGGCATCTATGGGTTTTTCTTTTACTTCCTTGGAGATGTTGCCTTGCTCATCTCCAACAGATTCTGTTCTTGCACTACCTTGAGATGACAGCCTTGATTTGTTAGATTTGGGTAAGGACCCATATTTACTGATCTCCTCTTCCTTTTCCGCTAGATACTCTGATACAGTTTCAACTAGGCACTGCAACTCATCCATAGGATCAACATATTCATCACTAGGTTCCTCTACAGGTGACAGCATGACCTCTGGAGCCCATCCACCAATTTTACCCTTTCCATTCTTCTTATCCCGGTAACCTTGAAGCCTCTCAGTTTGGCCACTATACATTGAGAAATATCCATGGTGGCTATAATTCTTCCTCTCCTCACCCCTGAGTGCCTTAGCTAAAGATGTCATTTCTTCCAACTCCTCCTCAGAGCAAATAGAATAATGTAACTCATCTGAATCCTCAGAATCAAATCCTACACCTTCCCTCAATCTAGCAGCTTCCTCCTCTTGATATGCAACATAATTTTCTAGTGTGTTTTCTAGCTTGTTTTTGGCCCACATCCTAGTTTTGTAGAGTAATCCATTTTTGTATGGTTTCAGGCATGGCATCATGTTCTCATCAGCTTCTTCCATTTCTTTTACTTGACGTAACACAAGCTCGGTTCGTTTTTGACGGAGAAATGCCAGATCAGGAGGGAAATGCTCTGCTCCAGCATGCTCCAGCCCTCCTGGGTCCCGGATTTTTTTCTTTCGCCTTCGGTCAATCGTGGCATAGCCTTCTGGGTAAGCAGCATTTAACACAGCACTTTTGTTTTTTATTGGCGACAGCTGCTTAATTATGGGGTCATGGTAATCCTTTTTTTTATGAACAACATCACCCTGTCTGTCACGCTCCTCAATCCATGCCTGTTCCTCTTTATCAAGGAACTCACTCAGGGTACTTTTACCCTGTTTGTATTTTACCTCCCAATCCTCCACACCCATGCCTGAATCTACTGGGACAATTCTAATTCTACCCCTTTGATTAGGAGCTCTAGCAGAGATTAGGATGGAAGAGGATAAAAAAGGAGGGAGAAAGAAAGAAAGAAAAGAGCATTTCAACATAATAAAGAAAGCAAAAGTTTGCTATTTAAAAGAAAGTTAAGAAAATAAAACAGACTTTACTATACAATGAAATGCCTTTTACCTCACCAACAAGTTTATGTTTAGTCCCCCACCCATAGAATAGATACAACAAATTAGACACAAATGCCTTTTCAACTATAACCTAATGATCACAGAAAACAAAATCTGGAAGCAGGTTAACATGGATTAAGTTCTAGTGAATTTAAACTGCTTCATTTCAGTTGCCACAGTTATGTTCAGTTTAGTTCAGTTCGGTGTAATGCAAAAAATAACAAACAATGTACAACTAGCAGGACTTATATTTTCTATGTGACTTACGGCAATTTCTGTCCCAAAACCATTGCTTTGGTGCAAATTTGGTGAAGTTGCACATACATTGAGGCATACAGTATGCATACAATATGTATAGAAACAATATGTACCTGCTTGCATGGTGATCCCTATAGTCAAATTCAAAACTGTGCAAAGAGTCAGCACAGGAGTCTATGTGCTGCTGAAAGCGTGGTCCCATGGGATACTGGTGAAGTGAGGAGTTGGGCTGGGCTGTGGTGTGGTAGCGGGGAGGCAAACTACTGCTCGTTTCACTCCTGTAGTCACTATCTCTATCTTCCACCGCACTATCGAGGTCATCCAAAGCTAGAAACAGTGAGACAGAGAGGTCAGAATGCAAACACTACAAGTGAGAAATACAACAATTGTCAGACGGTCTTGTTTTTTTGGGGGGTTTTTTTGTACATTATGTGTTAATGTAAGTGATTCAAGTGAGAGGCTTTTATTTTAAAGCCTCTGCTTGGCCATTGTGTTTATGAGAGCAATAGATAAACTACATTGTCAAGACTTGTGTAAACAGAAAGCTTTAAGAGTCCTCTTTGCTCTCTAGAGTGCAAACAAAAACACGCATTTCAGTTTAGGTTTTTTTCCAAATCAGATGGGGCACTCTGAGTCTAAGGAGCCACATACCTTGCCTATTTATTTATTTTCAAAAATATTTAAAAGTCAAGTCTCGCTGACTACCCAACTAAAATTAACTACATCTTTTAGAAACAAAGCAACCCAATATAAATAAGCATAAAAGACATAAATGAAGGATATCTCAAAATTAGGAGCACACAATGTACACATAGAACTAATAATTACATCAACAGGGGTAAAAGGTTCTCAACAGGGTATAGAGAATATAGAGAACATGTACAAGGTATAATTAAGCTAAATGGCACAAGATGCACAAATAGTTTGACAAAAAATGTAAAACTATAAGGTTACCCACCTAAATTTCAAGCAAAAAATCAAGCAAAAGCAAAAAATTTTTGGTCAATTTTGTGTATTGTCTTGATTATAAACAAATTGACTTTTAATTTTATAATTTAATAAATGCAGTTGATGCTCTTCTAGTCATTTCCATATGTTGTTAATTAATCATAATTATGACACATTCACACACAATAACAGCTTACAACCACATTAAAAAACAAGGTGGATAAGTGTTTGTTAATTTGCTATTCGACCATTGCAAGTGATTTTACTTATGCATGAATAACAGTTATGGGCTCATATAAAGGAACAAATGACATTTGAGGGTCCAGGAGGGGTTCCAGGGAATAATCTACAGTAAATAAAATCTAAATACATGTTACATACTCTGGCTGTCGGCCCATCCAAAATAGTTGCCTGGTGACATTAAAAATCAAGAGTGAGAAAAGAGTGCAAACACAAATCCACTTACAAAAACTGGCATTTCATTTAAAATGGGGATTTTTTTTTGTGCTTGATACAAATGTAAGCTGCTTCAGGGAACATATGTGAACAAATATGCTTCTCAAATGAAACAAGAAGTGGAGTGGAGAGTGCAGTGAAGTATCAGGCATGATGCCGAGGCTCCATCTAGTGTGAGATATTGTCACTCACAGCACTGAGAAGCAGCACAGGGCAGAGGACGTCCCACTACTTCATCCTGTAAGGGAAACTAACACAAGGAGAAGAAAAGAAAAGAGTAAGAGTCAACATGAAGAATGAATAAAGTGTGATTAAGAAGTATTTACTGTTAAGGTAGTTAAAAACAGAAATGTATGCATAGATGCCACATATGACCACACATTGGCAATGTTCAATGACTTATCGCTCACAAAAAAAACCATTATTGAGTTTTTCAGAAATCCACAATATTGTGTAGCTGTTGTTTTAAATAGTCAAAATTTAGATTTCCATTTTGATAATAAAACAAATAGAAAACCTTTTTTCTGGTGGAAATGTATTGGTTTGTGTTTTTATATGTATTAAAGCAATAGTTCACCCAAATATAAAAATTATGTCATCATTTACTCATATCTGTCGTCCACAAACTTGTTTCAGTTCCTTTCTTCTGTTGAACACAAGTGAAGATATACTGAAAAAAGCAGCCATTGACATCCAGAGAAGTATTTTTGTTCCTACTATGGATGTAGCAAAAATTTGATTGTGTATTCAGTTTAATCTCCAGTGTACACAAAACTGCTTTGACGAGGCCAACATTGAGGATGGTTTGCTTGTAGCGGGTCATAAAAATATCTGCTAGTGAGGCATCTGTGCATATACGGTTACTGAACATGCAAACTGCAATAAAAAACAAACAGGAATATTTGGAAAATTTGCATGCATGATCACAGCAGACAACAAGTTCTCACTTCAAACAGATTAGATATAAAAAATCTGATGCAATCGTTCAAACTTTTTATTTACTTTTGTAAATGTGTCTAAATATATATTTGTTCCATTTTTATATTAATTTCAGAAATATTATAGAATAATATGCCTATTTTCAGAAGATTTATACACAATACAATTTGTAAAGTAATATTATTATTTTTTTGTGCGTGTATATATTATATGAGAGCCTTGCTTTGGTCACCAAAAAGTGGTTATATGGTAGCTTTGGTCACCAAAAAGTGGTTATAAATGGATTTGCAAAAAGTTGAAAATTATTTTTTGTTTTGTAAGTGTTCAGGTTCTTTACTCTTGAAATCAGTCTGCATAAATCCATAGATTTTTTTAAACATTCTGCACAGAAATGGCAATAAATGAATAAGTCTGCAGATTCGGTCTGGCCCTACTTATCATTCTAATTAAAACAAAATGCTTACAAAAATTAGAAACATGCATTTTGGTTCTCTTCACATAAAAACAAATCTAAATTGAACAGCATTCAGAGCAGTAAAGGGGATGAAATATATAAGTATACACCAAACAGATATTACAGTTATATTTACTATAAACATTTTTATTGTAATATTCAAGCCTAAACAAATTTATTTAAAATAAAACTAAAATAGAGATTTGTGGGAAATGTGTCTACACTTTAGAAAGTTTCACCCACTTAAAGTTAATTGAATTGTATAAACTCATTCAGATTATAAAAGCGCAACTTATACATGTACTGTATATTCTGGAAAACGCAGTGCCTCTTAACCTTATACTCTCTCTTTATATAAATATACTACATAAAATATTTGTACTTTTGTCGCAATTTGTCACTATTTAAAATACATTAGTCAAGGTCTTGAATTAGTGAAAGTCAAGCCAAATTAATATTTACCAAAAATCTTGATAATGATTCAATTATGGTGATTGTCCTGGACAACTGATAACTTCTGTATTTATTAAGTTTTGCATTATTGCACTTCAAAAATACTTCAAAACACACACATGCTGATCCCATACCAAAGCTGTGATGCTAATTATAAAAATAAAACAAGGGGGAAGCATAAACAAATATTAAAAATAACTAAACATAACTAAACATAAAAACTCAGATTACAACAAAACATGCCACCACCACCACCGTCATCTTCATCATCATCATGATCATCATCATGATCATCATTAGTAAATTTATAAGCGAAACTTGATAGAAAAACTAGGTCATAATGACTTTAATGTTACAAAAGGTGGCTGAGAAATAAATCATATTAACCCATATTAAATAACGGCTTACCCTCAAGTTATATTTTGCTTAAACTATAATTATTTCAGCTAGTCAATAATTATGCATATTTAAAGCAGAAAGTTAAAGGGGAATATACATTAAAATGATCTGAAATCTTAAAACAATTAAATAGCTTATAACTTTTAACTTATTTTGAAAAGACTTTTTATTATCTGAATAATTTTTCATTTATTTATTTTATCAGCTGCAGTAAAAAAAATGATCACAAATAAAAAAATTCAATGAAATTATGCTCATTGCACAATTAAATATTTTTACAATAATTTACTAATGTTGCATAACTTGAGATGCAAAAAAAAATTATTAAACAAAATATAATCTGGTATTTTTATTTCAATGCTCATTTTAATCCACAGTAAAGCACAAAATACGAGCAATGCTGAATAAGAAAGATTGCAATGTCTTGTAAACAGTCTACAATGTTAAATTACAACAGCAACTGCGCCAAAATGCAGTGCACATGCATTCATAAAATTGTCATGCAACTTCAACAACCTCTTGTTGTTCAACAACAAAGAAATGCAACAACAGCCACTAAGGACTCCTGTTTGTAACTAAAGTCCCCATGTAGTGAAATATTGAAGGCATGCTGTTGTTTGGTCTTACCTCATCATGAATGCCCATAGAATTGATGCGCTCCAGTTTGCCAGTCCAGTATCGAGCCTCATCCTCTGGGATTTCTGAAAAATAGAGAGAAAGTCATGAGCGCTGCAGTCGGAGACAAAAAAAAAACTTCACGCTAACCATTTACATGAGCCAAAACCTTATGGATTATGTATTCAGACCTTTTAAATATGAAATGAGCAACTTGGACGAGGGACCTCAAAAATAGTCTGCAAGTAAAAAAAAAAAACTCTTCACTTTAAATTCAATTACAGAGATAAAGAAATGTCGCGCGGACAAACTAAACCTCTGTCACAATACTTTTGAGGAGCAGGAAAAAAAATCAGCAGTTTATTGTCAAACTGACATTTCAGGTTACTATGCAAACAAACCATGTTTGTTAAACTCTGGCATTAATAAAAAAAAATCTAATATTAGTGTTATTATTTTATTAATTCAAAGCTTGTGTAAATATACATAGAGGACAGTAACTTCAATCAATTCTAACCTGAGAGTGTGATATGCTTTAATTTTAGTGCAATTTTGTGCAAATAAGATAGATTGCACTGTTATTGTGACACACAGCACTGTGATCTTTTCATAGGAGCTGCTCATGATGACCTCTGTATTAAATGCATCTCTGCAACTGTGCTGGGCTTAAGACAATTATAATGTGCTTTTTTCTGAAAATATTATTATTGTAGGTGTTAAAGTCATATTTGTCCAGTATTTTTGATCATTTCAGTTATTTTTTTGAATGACAAGTGACGCTAGTTAACCGAATAAATAGATTGTTCAATTTGATTTAATGAACAATAAAAAAAACTATAAAGTTGAAGAAGGCATGCTAAAGAAGGCAATGTTGATGTCAGTGGTTACAGGTCTCCAACATTCTTCAAAACATCTTCTCTTGTGTTGGACAGAACAAAAACTAATGGTGGTTTGGAACAAGCCAAGGGTAAATAAATGATGGGAAAATTTTAATTTTTGGGCGAACTATCCCTTTAAAATTAGTTCATGGAAATAAAAGCTGAACTGTCATTAATAAATGCTGTAAAGGATTGCTCATACTTAGGTCATGTATTGTAAGTCAATACATTAACTAACATTAACTAATAGACCATTATTTTAATTACATTAGTGTTACATAATAATATACAAAATATCAAAAAAACCTAGAGTCAAGCCTAAAATTATACCCCAGGGATATAAATAATTTATAACTGAATTATAATGTAAGTGTATAATAATGTTAAATAAAAAGTTTATAATTATTGCTATAAGAGCTGAACTGTAAACAATTGTAATTCAGAGTTGTAAACAAAATGATTTCAATATAAATGTAAAGTAAACATTAGTGGAATGTTTTATTTTTAAAAAACGTCTTTTAATTTTAAAATGTAATGTTTATTTTTCAATGTCACTAGCAATTTTTGAGGGTAAATTGTTTCAAATTTCATATTTTTAAATGTATTTATTGTAAAATAGACATTTATATGCACAGTCTGCACTACTGAATCTTATTTCATTGCAAAATGACAAACAGAACAATTTTGAAAACCAATTGTAAGTGTGTGCACTGTGAGCAAAGCATCAGATACTGTGCGCAGCCTCCTTTGAACATTCTGAACAAGAGGAGAGCAGCTTCAAAGTCCTCGGATAAAACAGTCAGGCTTATGAATGGGATCAATGGCAGGCATCCAGGCCAAATGCACCGCTTCGACCTTTCACATCCCAACAACCTGCAGCTTGCTTACCAACACACTATTTACAGCTCATAGCTCCACTCACAATGCAGACGCAGCTGGCAAAATGTCATTATTTTTTTGTTAAATCTTTCACAAAGAGGAGGAAATCAAAGTAATAATTCAAGCAGCATCTGAAAGGCTCAAGGCTCCTTTTATCTCTCTGAAACATGGATCCAATTTCCACCTAGTATTAAAAGAAGAGTTCAGCCAAAAATGTAAATTTAGTTCATTTAGTTCATTTACTCTCTCTCTCTCTCTCTCTCTCTCTCTCTCTCTCAGACCATCCACGATGTACTGTAGGTAATTATTTCTTCAGTAGACAATGAAGAGGATTTTTAGCTGAAACTGTAATTCTGTGAACTGTAAACACTGTTTACTGTTACACTTTTGTAATTTTTACATTACAAACGCCTAGCTGATCTTTGGTCAAAGAGGCTGATTATCAATGTTAAAAACAATGATGCTGCTTAATATTTTTGTGGAAACTGGGATTTTTCAGGATTATTAATTAGAATAGTCAAAAGAACACAATTTATTTGAAATAGAAGTCTTTTATAACTTTGCACTTTTTGTCACTTTTAATCATATTAATAAATGTTTTTAATAAAATTAAAATATGCCCAAACTTTTACAAGGTATACAGTATATGATGACTAAAGTGATTGATAATACAAAGTGCTTTTAAAAAAAGAATCTCACCGAAGGGCAGTTCGAATCGAGTGTCCAAAAGGACTCGATGTGGCGTCGGGTTTTTAGTCCCATAAATCTCATCTGCCTTCATCAAAACTTCAGAGTCAAGAAATATCCATTCACCAGGGCCCTCCTGCTCAGAAAAAAAAGATTATACATTACAGAAAAACAGCATTAATATACAGTAAAGGCCAAAAGAGATGTCTGATTTGCACAATATTTACATTTAATGGCTCTACAAGCACAATTAAGCCATCAAAATAGGATTCGGGGAAGAGGAAATGGTTTGCTGACGGTATCTGAATGTCAAAATTATCTATCAAAAAAAAAAGGCAAACTAAAACTTATTGTTTAAAGTAAACAGTGTTTTACTAAAACAAACAAATACAGATAAACAATAAATTGACTGCAGTATAATCAGTTATTAATTATTCACTGGTTTTGCATTGGATTATAAACCAATCATAAAGGAAACCATTAAATAATAAAAAAAGATCTACATCAATATAGCATCAGTCACATTGAATAAAGATTGAAAATATAAACTTTTCTGAGCTCTGCACCACTTCATGCTAAGTCTTTAGAGTCTTTAGCTTGAACTGATGTCCAGTGAAATGGCACAGATAGGAATGTGAAACTGATAACATTGTTTAAGAAAAGCTTTTTAAATGGAACAATGTAAGAATTAAATGACCTCGTCTGAATGGCAGATGCTTTTCAGTGGGATCCAGGCAGTTCCTAGCATGGTGTCCCAGATGAGCCCTTTGTTCCACACCTCCACGATGAGGCCCAGGTCCAGCCGGCTGATCTCACTGAAGGCCACAAACACAACAGAAGCATGCTGCAGTAGTGAAAAGCCAGTTTTATATATATATTTCTGTTAGCAGTGCTTGTAATTGCTATTCGTTTTTAATTTTCAATGCATTATAACACTGTAATGTATTTTGATAGATCTTGACGGATGAGGAACATTCCACAGAATATCCATCAAGAGTATCCCATAATGCAACATGTTTTTTGTCAGATATTTAAAACCTAAAGTATTTTTCTGAATTTAGAGGAGAGTGAATCATCCACTTCTTTTTAATCATCTATGTATTGTGTTAATATTCTAAATTGGTATGTCAGTCTACAAGGAAATATATATAGCTGAAAATCCTCAGTGTTACAGTAAAAACTAACTACATTTTTACAATCAGAATCAGAAAGAGCTTTATTGCCAGGTATGTTCACACATACCATGAATTTGCTTTCGTGACAGAAGCAACTACAGTGCAACAGAATTAAAGAGACAGGACAAAAAACAGACAATAAATATATTTTAAAAATAGAAGCAAGTAGTGACAGGTTAGAAATGTACAGGTTGGTACAGGTTAGACAAATGTACAGGTTAGAAAAACAATGGTTCCAGCACTGAGCCTTGTGGTACACCATGCCAAATTTATGATAGTGTTATGATGACCAATGTTTTTTGTTCTATTTTATGTTGCATTTTGCTTCTCTTTCTTTACTTCCTTATTGACTGTCATCTCATAAGCTCATTGATGGTACGATCTGATCCACTATTAGATGCGGCCTGCCTATTTACTTTATTTACATGAAGGAAGTTAAGTAATCATCCTGCATTTTCTTTTGGCTATAAAAACAATAAATCCAACAAGCTACATCAAATGAGTGTGAATGTTTGGTTGGGTGGGGGATCTTACATTTTGTTTGAGGATCTTAGAGAAGTGCCTCAAATATTTAAAATGCAATAAATGTTAATTGACATTTAGCACACTTTGTTTGTACATCAGGTGTGTGTTGCTAAAAGTCATAAATAATGGTGAATTGCTCCTGGCCAGTGAATTAGTCCAAATTACAACACAAACGCTGAAGCCTGATCAGCATAATCACATACAGTGTAAAAATACAAATAATGTTTGTGCTGGTCGATTCGTTCCAGCTTCACACCATCTGCCAACAAGACGCAATTTTTTTTTACAACTGAATGAGGCAAACATGGCTTTTATCTGCCACTCTGCGTGTTATAAATAGAAAAGACCAACCACACACACAGACACAAAGCGGCACCTAAAGAGGAGCATTTGAAAATCCATTCATAATTCATTTAGGCTTTCAATTGTCTCTAAAGTGCGGTGAGTATGAGATGCTCTAGAGCGCCTTGTTTGGTTATTGCTATAATTTTTGCCCTTGTTCACTTTCTAAAACACACCGAACAACGATGGGATGGGTAGTAACTAATTGATAGGTTGCTACAGAGACCAACAGAGTTTGATGAGGCAGTTAATTATGCTAAAAAAATGCAGGTGGAAACATCCTGTCTGACACATCTGAATGACACAATAATTTTGCCCATTGATCAAACAAGCAAATTAGGAGCTATGCAAACAGCTGTAATCCCATTGGCAATGCTGTTATATCATTATTAATGTTGAAGGTATATTCAAAAAGGAGCAGAGAAAAGAGGGCAAACTGATGCCATTGTGCAGCTTTCTTCAGGTTAACCTCAACAGAAATTAGCTTAAAGGAAATGTATGCAGCACTTCACTGGTTTTGTATATTGTTTAACTGCAGGCTATTTTAGACTGCTACCTTACATAATGTTGAATCAATAGTCAGTTAATGTGCACTCAATTACCTTAAATATTGAGATGAGAAGCTCTAATATTATGGTTTCTATATTTTTTTCCAGGTTTATTCAAATCACAAGTTAGCTAACTAATGATATAAATGGAAATGTTAATCTGGTGGCTGATAAACCAGCTAAAACCTTTAAATCACTTTTATAATGATCACATTAAATCATAGATGCAAAAAACATCTCCTTTCATTGTGTTTTCAATACTGTTAGTAAGCTTAGCCTATTAGTTTAGCATGGTGCTAACTGGTAAAGAAAATGCTTGTTTTGCTAGCCAAGTGCTTTCTAGATGGTGTACTATGTAATACGTTTTTTTAAATACCTCAAGAAAAGATTAATGTTAATGGGACAAATTCAATTACTTTTTAATGTTAAATGTCTTTTTAAATCCATGGTGCTTCGGATAAAAGCATCTGACAAATAACTAATTATGTGTGTAAATTACAGTAATAGCATTGAAATGAAAGCAACAATTCATACACAGAACAGAGAACTATTTATATTTCACTAATTTTATTTAGCAAAAACACATTCAATTGATCATGTTCTGTTAAATGAAAATGCATTGTTGTTTCTGCCAAGTAAGTTGAATAATTATAAAATTGACGGATCATAAAAATGATGTGTAATGATACCAAGAATGTTGCTTTACCATCACATGACTAAATACAATTATAAAATATATTAACATGCAAAACTGTTATTTTAAATAATAACATTCAAACTTTATCTTCTTTTTTATTGACTATATTTTGATTAAACAATTGCATGAAACACAAGGTACATTATTCATCTATATATTTATTTACAACTTTTAGTGTACTATATAGTGCCAAGTTCTAGTCAAGTGCAATTATGTAATGTACGACACATTGGTAGATAAAGTGTATATGATTCTCACAGTACTCTTTCACAATAACACTTTGTGAATATTGAAGCAAGAATGTACAGTAGCAGGCAGTATATAATCAATGATCAGTATACAATCAGTCACTTTTTATTGTTCGTCCCCTACTGGTGCCCTGTGTTGTTATTCCCAGTGGGCCTGAACATGATTTCATTAACCTGGCGCTGCCTCTAAATGCTCCTTTGAGAGCAAAGACACACAAAGCCTGGCTAGATTTAAGGGCTCTTTTCAATTACATGGACATCTGGCTTTCTGAACTTCCATTAGGACAAGAAAGCATTAAGTCATCAATGGGAACGAGACTACATTACAGTCCTTCTTGACAAGCCAGTTACTTTAATTTATTAGGAATGGGACTACAGGTTTTATGGCAAAATTTCTGAAAACGTCCTATGCATTTCAAAAATGTTTGTATTGAACCTTCACACAGGACGACTTTAACTGTGAATCATCCATATTAGAAACTTTGTGAGGTTTTTCAAAAGGCCTGATTGATCATAATCAGCAATGAAAATATTCATTAATAGCTGAAAATTAATAGCTTTTCTTATGTTTTCACAAGTCATCACAACAGTTTCTCCAAGCAAGCAAAAATAAGTAAATAAAAAAATGTATAAATAAATAAAGGTTTTCCATAAAGAAACTGATTTAATGTGAAAATGTATAATATACGCCACATCTTATTAATTGTTGTTAATCAACAGCAGACACTTTCAAGGCTTTCATGAGTGTTTTTCTATTTTAAAAATGTTAAAATAACAAATACCTGAAGAAATACACCACACATAATCCTGAGGTTACAAATCAAATAAGTAATAATTGTTATCGCCACAGAAACCAGAATTACAACAACAATTAAAAATAAAATAATTTAAGCAACTTATTTTCTTTATGTGCTGTAAGAGTAATGACACTTAAGCATAGGGTTTTCTAGTTATTTATAAAATTGTTTAAAATAAAACACCTGTTATCGAAAAAAGATTTTTGCTGATTGTTCAAATTGCTTAACAAATGAAACACCACAATTCTTGATTTTTTTGGGGGGGGGAAACTTCCACTTTTTTGGGGAAAACAACCCACTTAATCGTTAATAGTTAACTTAATCGATTTGTGTTTGGACAACATAAAGGAATTGTGTGGAACCCTGCATTTTTACAGAATACAGTAACAGATAATAAATTTGTTTTAAATTAACATGATTTAATATACATTTGTAATATTTGTATTTATTTACATATTTATAAACCTGCTTGAATAAAACAACTGATTAAAGGTCACTGAAAATATTTATTTAAAGAAAATGCTTATATAAATGTTAATAACAACATTTGTATTTTCTAAAACTAAAATTTGAAGTCACTGAAAATAAACAAACAAATAAATTACTTGTATTTTCAGTAGCATACATGCAGTTTTTAAGGCCTTGTTTATAAGGGAACATCATTCCAAATGTTTTATGTGATAATGATTTATTCCTTCATAAATGCATTAAAGATCAGGCTTTACATATTGGAAAATGTAAATATGCATGTGCGATCAGTTAATGTTTCAGTTTAAATGTTTAAGCTAAACAAGAAAATTGTTAAGAGAAATAAAGATCCGGGGCCTCACAGTGGCGCAGATGGTAGCACGTTCACCTCGTTCGAGGCTGGTTCGAGCCTCGGCTGGGTCAGTTGGCGTTTCTGTGTGGAGTTTGCATGTTCTCCCTGTGTTGGCGTGGGTTTCCTCCGGGTGCTCCGGTTTCCCCCACAAGTCCAAAGACATGCGGTACAGGTGAATTGGGTAGACTAAATTGTCCGTAGTGTATGAGTGTGAATGGGTGTGTCTGGATGTTTCCCAGAGATGGGTTGCAGCTGGAAGGGCATCCGCTGCGTAAAACATATGCTGGATAAGTTGGCGGTTCATTCCGCTGTGGCGACCCCAGATTAATAAAGGGACTAAGCCGAAATGAAAATGAATGAATGAATGAATGAATGAATGAATGAATGAATGAATGAATGAATGAAATAAAGATCTAGTGTCTAGAATAAAAGTAACCAATTCTGCAAACAGAAGAGGCGGAGTGTGAACTGTAAAGCAAATAGGGGTGTCAAAAAGAATAGTTTTTTTCGGTGCACCGCGATGCAGACGCGGACAATTCGGTATAGGTTCAGTAATACATTATAACCGGTTAATACGTACTGACGTCATCTCATATGCGCTATGTCGCGGTAGCTTACTATGGCGAGGGAGGCGACCGCGAGTAACTAAAACGCTGCAACTACTAAAAAAAACAGAAACTCTGCACAATTCACGGTGTGAGTGTTTGCTGGACAGTTACAACAGAAGCCCCTATTTCACTGCGATTGAGAAAATGAAAGTAAACTACATTTCTTTCTCTCTCCCTCACTGTGGCCCTTTGACCTGCTGGCGTGACGTTTCCTCTCCTCTCGGCTGTTATTGCGATACTTGTGGATCCAGACACGAGCGCGTGTCTATAGAGCGAGTTTTCTCCGCGTCTATCACTGATCAGCTGTGATCGCCGCTACCGTTTATCAGTGCTACTCATCGGAGAACAGCGCCAGAGCGTTAGAGCCAATCGCAGCCCTTTCTGTTGAGCTCGTGACCAATCATAGGGGTGCAAGATCTCGTTCGAAAGGGCTCATAAAGCGAGCGGGATATTTACATTCGTTTATTTGCTATAAAAGCTCATATGTTCTGTTCATGTATTTGAGTTTTTAAAGGTACAGTTTATATATCTGACTGTTTGTATTAAAGGACAAATTGTATTACAAATAATATATTTATACATTTTTCTTGTGCTGTGAAGTAAACTATAATTGTGTATGGAAAGCATAGTCAATGCACCGTGATGCACCGAGATATCGAATTGAACCGAATCGATGGCATGATAATCGTAACCGAACCGAACCGTGAGACCAGTGTAGCTTCACACCTCTAAAAGCAACAGTTGATTTAAGACTCAAGCTGAGAGACAACAGACAACCACATCCCAGTGAATGTGCAAACAAAAGACACACCAACACCTAAAGCACAATACATGTAACACGAGGAAAGGCAGCAATCTAAACAAATAGATAGAAATCTCTAAGAGAAATAGAAATGTGCAACAAAGCACACAGAGCCAGTTTCTTGTCCTGGAGCAAGACACATTCCTGGCATGAAGAAAAGATTTCTTGGAAATTTGACATGCTGTCTGGATGAAACCCAAAGCCAGTGTAAGTATTGTTTATATCTGAACTTCATTCTTTTTTGTTTATATGCAACGTTTTTATTAAATCCATTTAAATCAAATAATTAAACCTTAACAAAACTAAGGCCACAACTACACTACAGCAGTGTGATTAACAGTTTAAAGGTCTTGACGAGTATGATCACAGCAAAAATAGAGATCTGCACAGTATGGCTTCATTAAGCGTTACAAACATTCAAACGATCATATAAGTACTGAAAAAATAATAATTAAACACAAAAGTGTCCACAAGTGATTAGAAAATTGCATAAGGAAGTATTTCAAATGAAGGCTGTACTGGTTACACTGTTAAACCAATAAACAGTGAAAGGTTATTGAAAATAAATAAATAAATAAACAAATAACTGCAAAATCATTCATTCAAGAGTTTCCTTCAAAAAAGTTGATTCTTCCAGTAATAAAAATAAATGAAGTAAAGAAAAAGTTATTATGTTAAGCTTTTTTTATAATTCATTGAAGTATATGTATTTGAAAAATGTATTTCCTGTCCGCATATACATACACGCATACATACATACAAGTATAAGATCAAATGTTTTTTTAAAGTACATCTTTAAATACATTAAACCCACGATTATCCAGAATCATGCAACTGCAATGTACACTGTCACACAATTTTCCCTGACAGGTCGGATTATGTTGTATGCGTCAACAGCAAAGCACAAGAGATTAGATTTTCTTTTTCACATGTAATTTAGGTCACTTTTAAATGTGCTTCTAAATCTGAAACGTATCTGATTTCCAGTCATCTGACCCACAGTAACCGTATCTTATTCCCTCTTTTCTTCAGAGTTATTTATCATTATAGAATAGACAGGAAAGGCCTTTTTATAAGATCATCAGTATATTAACACAGAAATGAGACTTCACCTGTAAGGATCCAGATGGCTCTAGATGTGTAATGTGGCACACTGACATTAGTTTGCCAACAAAAAAAAGACTTACAAGCAGAGAGAGAGAGAGAGAAAGCAAAACCCTACATGCAGAGTTCTGTAAGATCATCCTAAGGGTACAGAATTAGGCCAGTATCCTCCACTCATGTGCATTGAAAAACGAGTCATCAATTTTTAGAAACACATTTAAAATAGTGACCCCTGACTCTTATCAATTTAAAGACCTTAAAAACCTTGAAAAACACTGAAAAGAGTCCCTTGATTTAGATGGTCCAAACAAACATGACCAACAGCAGGCAGCATCGTCCTGACATGACACCCAAAGAATTCAGCCCAACTAAACTAAATAAAACAAACAAATTAAAATCATCTAATCTACTGGAATGAATCAGCGAAAAAACAAAATCAAACTTGAATGTTATATGGACCTAAAAAGAGATTATGCAACAGAAACACATTTATATGCTTTAAAGAACAGTAAATTAAGAACATGAAATGACGAAATACAGACTGTGTAATTATATTCTGACTGTACAGATAAGCGATACAGACAGAACTGGCAACCCAGAGTGAGGAGCAACACTTCCTCACCCGGTGCACAATCAGCACATTAGAGCAACATTCTACGCCAAATTCCAGCTCATTTACCCTGAATTCACAAAGTTAAACAAAGCACATTTTCAATATTTACTAATTGGAAAAACAGGCTGGAGCACAATACATTGATACCTTTCACAAAAAGAGAGAGGAGACAAAAACATCCGTGATGTGCTTACACACACCACACACACACACACATGCACTAATGCATGCGCACCAAACACACACACACAGAGAATTATAAATTGTTATAAATGAATTCTAAAATGTTGATTGTTTAATATACTGTTAATTATTGTTTTATTTGATCACTTACTACAGTTTCATTTGTTTTCATAGATTCTATTTAATGTAAACATCACAAATGCTTTGACAATTTAACAATTTAACATTTGTCATGCCAATAAAGCAAGTTTGAATTTGAATTAAAGCGAACTAGAACACGAGAGAGAGAGAAAGAGAGAGAGAGGGAGAGAGACCTTGTATTACTTACAGTACATTGTGAAGACTGAATGTCCCCACAAGTACTGTATAGCAATATCAGTCAATTTTGACTTTGTGGGGACATTTTTTTTGGTCCCCCTGACGAAAACAACACCTAAATCACACAGGACAGTGTATTTTAAAAATGTAAAATTGTAAAATTTCCTGGTTGGGTTTAGGAGTAGGGTTGAGATAGAGGGATCGAATATACAGTTTGTACAGTAGATTGCGTCATTAAATCAATGGGAAGTCCCTATAAAGATAGCTCTACACCTGTGAATGACTAGTGGAAAGAAGAGCAGACCCTTCACACAGAAGACAAACTTACAACATGAAGTCCTGCTCCCAGCACGGCTGGTCTCCTCGCACAGTGATGGTGGTACTCTTCACATTTTGCACTTTCAGTGTCACATAGGCATTGAATTTATCTAGAAATGAAGCAGAAAACACATGTTTAAATACATAGTTTCATTGCTTGGAAACCCAATCTATATGTAATTTGAGAGCACAGTGAAATCTGAGGGTAAAATTGCACAACAAACTGGATTATTGTAATCATAAAGATCCCCTTTCACATCGATCAATGAAAGTGACAAATTGCTGTAAGTGTTGACGATGTCACACAGTAATTTGAGCTGCACAAACACAATCCTGTAGGCCATTGTTCTTTTGGTTGTCAAGTACTTGCAAATGATGTGCATGATGTCACCATTTTCCCAAAAAATCCCATTTTTGTGGTTTACACAGAGATGAGAATAAAACAATTTTCAAAACCTTGCAACTTGACTTTTTTTTTTAAACAACAAAACAATACTGGAGTGATTGGATTTTTGTAGCCTATTGTCCACATTTAGAACCTTAATGAGGCCATCTATATGTTAAAATAAAAAATATACATATAAACATTTCTGCAAAAAATAAAAACAGTCATCTTGACCTGAGGGGTGTGTCTGATCAAATGCTCCCTATAGATAATGTTTCAAGTATTAAGTGCCCATGATAACAATATTATGCATGTTCATTATCATGATAGGTAACACTTTATTTCAAGGTGTCATTACAAATGTTCCATATACATATTAAAAAAAAACAATTAATAATGCATAATTACATGCAACTAACTAAATCTAAACCTGAAATATATCCCTAACCCTTTGAAAAATTATATTTGCTGTTTAAAAAAAAAAACAAAAAAAAAAAACAACTTAAAATCTTGTTTAGTTCAAAGTTGTGTTTGGAGTGGGTAGTCCTTCTGTTGACGGCTTCAGTGACAATATTCCTAGCCATGCTCCTTTACTGTTAGTTAAGGGAATGATGCAAAAAGAAAGCCCAGCCTCCTACTTAAATATTCAGTTTCTGTTGGAAGTACATCAACATACTGAAATAAAAGTCTCAACAACTTCCGGTTCATGTGGTCTTTAAACCAGGTGTGAACAGGGTTAATAACTAAAATAGTTTCCATTCCCTGATGTAGTGTGAACAGGCCAGAAAAAGCAGGAAACCTATGTGCAATACAGATATGTGCCTGCTGGTTGAACAGGTTTTCCTGGGAATCCCAGAGCACATGTGGCAGGACTGTGACTGAATAAAGCCTGAGCAATAAAGCTGAGAGTGAGAGTAAAGATTAGTGTGATTCCCTTCCCCCAGTGACAGAGAGCAAGAGTCCTGACCTCCATAATCTCACATCACATCCACAACACACAGAAAAAAACACCAGCTCCAGGGGAATTCATGCTATAAAACAAGAGTTTGTTGCTGTCATATGATAATATTTTGAGTTGAATTTTCCTCAGCTGTGTTTAGATTCATTTGATTATAGGCTGTAAGTTGTAAATTTCTGAGATAAACATAATTACAACCATTGCACATGTTTAAGCCTTCAAAACGCAGTTATGAGGGTCTGATTGGTCAATATTATAATCTAGTGTATTATACACTATCAGTAAACCGTAAGGATCAGTAATGATGATGGAAAATCCACTTCAAATCACAGGAACATTGCAAACTTTAAAGTACATTAAATAAGAAAACAGATCTTTTAAATTGTAATGATATTTAGCAATTTTTTAATCAGTAAATACAGCCTTGAACATCAGAGTGTACTCTTACTGATTCCACACATTTTAACGGTAGTGTATTCTAATATCATACTATAAGATTTAGTTTCTTGTTTATGTTTTTCCTGCTTGCATCTGAATATTAGTTGCACCACATTTCTTTGATATACATTACCATCATTTCATAAGTAGAACACCCCCCCCCCCCCAAATTTACAAAATAATAACATAACACTAACGTTTTAGAATAACGATCATAAGGAAAACATGCTAATAAAAATATGTACATTAATTATTTGAACTTTTCAAGAATTACAATAGTTAAAATTAATAATACAAAAATTAATTGAAGCATTATTGTTAAGTGGAATACTATTATGAATATTATTAATTCCACATTGAAAATAAAGATCCCTAATTACAAAATTAAATAAGTATAGAAAAATATAGAATTATATTTTACTTTTATTTCTATTATAAACATATTAGATTTTTCTTTAATATGTCTATATAGATTTATTCATTTGTACTTTAGTTTTTACATTAGATTTTATAAAAACTGAATGAAAAATGAATGCCCCTGGCTGAAAGAAATATTATCTAAATATATAAATAGTATACATTTTTATTGTTATTTAGTTTTTTTTTAGGTTAAATAAATATAAAAATAAAGGTTTTTATTTCAAGTAACTATTAAATTTTAAATAAGAATAACTAGGAATAGCGAATAAAATGAGCATCACAGCACTGACAAGTCTATGTGGAATACTTTCAATCATATTCATAACGACGGCCCTTCATAAGCATGAACACAAATGTAATGCAAATACACGTAGGCTCTATGAGGACAGCAGAAGGATTACGGAGGCAGTGACATAACAACACTCTTCATTTTTTTGAAAGCTGGTCAACACGTGCCCGATCATACAGTCTGCCAGCCAGTGCCACCCAGAAAAAAACAGCAAAACAGTGGATTTGCATGAACAAATATATACACATTCAGAAAACTCTATGAAGATCCAGAGCAAGAAGAACATCACAGGACTCCTGCTTTATTAATTATTAATTCATTCATTAAACATTGTTGCTAAAAGTGAAGCCCATGACATTGAAAAAAAAAAGTATGATTACTGTTTAGTTGACAAAAAAAAGTGCATCATGCAGATTTTCAATACAACTGTATATTAAATAAATATATTAAAAATAACAAATAATAACAACAATATATAAGATGAATAAAATTATATAAGAAAGAGTACAATTCTTTTTTCAATATTAATATTTGAATATTAAAATACATATTTTGTATAAAGCCTAAAATAAATAAACAATACAGTAACATATCAAACACAGCAAAAATTACAATAATAATAATAATACATTATTTAAAACTAATAAAATTGTAAAACTCCTAAAAAGCATTGTTATAAAGTATGTCACAAAACTACTATTACTACTACTACTAATAATAACAATAATAATAATAATAAATAATAATAGTTTCATTTGCAACAACAACAATTGTTGTTGTTGTTGGTTGTTGTTGTTATGCATGCATATGTTAACTCAAATGTTGATTCCATAATTGATTATAAGTTTACTAAAAGACAGCCAGATATCTTTGTCAATAAGTTCAGCTCATGAGAAGGCTGGAAGGACGTCAGCTGTTAAAACAGATTTGATCAACTCTCGTGCTTCATTCTACACTGTTTGCTTCCTTGTTTCAACAGGTTTCCACAGAGACAAAGACAATTAGACCTCTCCAGGACAACACAAATCAACACCGACAGCAGTTCAAATAAGACACTGAGGGCAAAAATAGCATCCAGCCTATTCACAATGATCAGAGATCAGCCGGAACGAGCAGATGTTTGACCAGCTTTAGAATTAAAATGGACAGGTCACCCAAAAACTACAATCCGGTTTTCATTTACTCACTTGTTCCAAACTTGTGTGAGTTTATGTTTAACATAAAAGTTATTAAACTATGTTGAAAACCAGCAGCCATTGACTTTCACAGTATTTCTTTCCAACTATGGAAGTGGTTACCAGTTTACATGCATAACATGCATCTTCTTTTGTATTCAACAGAAAATAAAAGTTTTGAACCACTTGAGGGTGCGTAAATGGTGATTTTTTGATGTACTATGTCTTTAAAGCCAATATGAAATCTAAAATACCTTATTCATTTACGTAGACAACAAAAACACATTTTAAGAAAAAAATCTAATCAAAATTCTTTCTTTTAATATGATTTCACTTTCCCAGTACTGGGTTGCAGCTGGAAGGGCACTGTGTAAAACATATGCTGGATAAGTTGGCGGTTCATTCCGCTGTGGCGACGTAAGCCAAAGGAAAATGAATGAATGAATGAATGAATGAATGAATATGATTTCACCGTGATAAATGTGAATGATTATGAAAATAAGCATGTGTTAGAGTAATAAGCACAAATCAAGAATCAAATATCCAGCAACCCATAGTATAAGATTTCAAGACAATTTAACTTTCTCTTACTATCCCCCGCAGTCCACATTATTTAATATTACCTACATTATGATGTAGCATCCATTAACAAAGAGTTGTAAATACTATACTTATATATAATATATAAGATACAACATTCATTCATTCATTCATTTTTTTTGGCTTAGTCCCTTTATTAATCACACAGCGGAATGAACTGCCAACTTATCCAGCATATGTTTTACGCAGCGGATGCCCTTCCAGCTGCACCCCATCACTGGGAAAAAGATACAACATAATACAACTTTATTATACTTATGCTTCAAAACACTAGTATTTACCATGATTTACTATATATTGTTTTCATGTAATTCATAATTTGTCATGAATCTGAGGGTTAAAATATGTTTAAAAAGAACCCTGAATATTGTAAATAACAATGTGTTACACTTTAAATAACTGTGTATGTAATAGAACAAAGCAAATGGCAAAAAATGTGTTTAACGTTTAATAACATTTTGAACCTCTTCCTAAAGATGTCATTTGATGCAACCAGCCACCTAGTTCGCCTAAACCTATAAACGGTACTGATCACGCCTTTTCTCTCCATGTCTGTTTGTTTGCTTGTTTGTTTGTTTGTGTTTAACACCATGCCAGGTTCTATGGCCATTTTCATGGTGAGAAAATGTATGCTGGAAATATAGATTACAGTAATGTCTATGTGAACCGGAAGTTGCTAAGACTTTCATTTCAGTATGTCGATCAGAATATTGTGTAGGGGGCGGGGATAAGAGAGGGTATTAATATGTCATTGCTATGAAAACCCTCAGGCTGTCATCAACAGAAGAACCGCCACTCCAAATGTGAAATGAGCATACTTTCATTGAAGATTACAAAAAAAAAAGATGGGTTGTTAGCCCAATGCTTAACCCCCAACCTGGAGGACCAGAATATACACACAAACACTACAGACAACTTAGCTCACCCAATTCTCCTACAGCACATGTCTTTGGACTGTGGGGGAAACCAGAGCACCCAGGGGAAACCCACGCAAACACAGGGAGAACATGCAAACTCCACACAGAAACGCCAGCTGACCCAGCCGGGGCTCAAACCAGCGACCTTCTTACTGTGAGGCGACAGCGCTACCCACTGCGCCACCATGTCATTGTATTTGAATTAATAGTGTTCAAATGAATGCAAAATAATAAACATTCCTCACAGAATTAAAGCCAACACAATCAAATAAAACATGCTTGATATTTAAAATGGTTTTACAAATAGAGCATGTGTATTAAAAACTTGTGCATCATCCTGGAGTCTCTCGGTGTCTGAAATGGTGTGTGCTCAAGCACAAATATGTTCTTTTTGATTGCTATTTTAAATTTAACAACAAAAATAAAGCCCAGAAAATTGACCAAAATAAAAAGAGAGAGAGAAACTCTAAATTGAGAAAAATGAAAAAAAAAAAGTATACAACTTTTTGAAGGGTACTAATATATAATTAGATAAGACGCAAACCAAACCCACAATCAAAATATCAAAGAAGGAATATTTTATTCTGGCCACATGTCATGTTTTCCGCAGACGGATGCTGCGGTTGACGAAAAACTAATCAATCCAACAATGAGCATTTCAAGAGACAAATCTATGACGTTATACTTCACACCTGGCCAGATCAACACAGACACACTTTTCATTCACAAGATGTTAATGGATAATCAGGAGATGTGCTGAATATTAAATTATGACATGTAGTGCAGAAGAAAGACACATAAAAAAAGGAAAGCATACACTGCCAATTTGTTCATATAATAGACAGTTCAACAAAAAAAATGTACATTCTGTCATCATTTATTACACCAAATTTATTATCAACCTGATTTTCTTCTGTTGAACACAAAATAAGATATTTTGAAGAATGTTGGAAACTGTGTGTGTTCAACAGAATAAAGAGCCATACTGGAGTGAATGGAGGGTGAGCACATTTTAATTTGTGTGTACTGTCCCTTTAGACTTGAAGAGACTTATGACTATTAGCAAAAAAGTCCAGTCCAGATTTAAGCTCAGCTTGCTGTTTGGTTTTGTTTTAGTTTCAATTAGTTAAATACATTATACTTCAATTAAAAAAAAAAATACAACAATACATCAGTGTTGGCATCGGTCATCGGCATGGAAAACACCAATAGAAATATTTTCTGATTCTAAATGCAACAATGATCTTGTTTTTTGCTACAATATGAACAAACCAACTTCAAGTCTTTAACTAAGAACATGATGGTTGAATCGTTTCTTCATGACTGCACCATGTCATCATACATTATTGATTCTGCTTGAGTTTTTCAATAAATTAGTCAAAGGTAGCATACAATTGAGAGCTGACATTTCCGTTTCAGGTCCCTGATGAATGTTGCATGAAGTACAGAATGGATCTGCAGTTTGGATTTGAGGCTCACATGAGGGATTTAACAGAGTTTCTGCTAACAGTGGGCGACTATGGAAATATTTTAATGTCATTTTTATGCAAGAAACTTTTTTTTCTACAGCCACAGTAATGTTTTTTTGCTACGCTTAGAAATGCTGCTATTCTATGAACAAAGGGACTGTTTGTACACAATGTTTATTCCTTCACTGTTTATTCCAGCATCAAGAATATTTTCATGACCTGTATCTGTTCTAATTCAGATCTTTAGAGATTTAAGTGTTGTTAAACTTTCTATCTCCTCCTTCATTTTATTGCATTATTATTAATATTATTCTGCTAATTGATAAAACTATACAGTAAAAAAAGCAATTTTGTGATTATTTTAAAGGGGTGGTCCACTGTGTATTTTTAAGGCTTGGTTGTGTTAATAAGAAGCAAAGTAATGTGTGCTCATGCCTCATTTGTAGAAAATCAAGTTATTTTTTTTCATATATCTTACTTTGATTATTTACAGCTACTCAGCTAACATGAAAACGTCATATTTCCTAGTTCCCCTGAAAGGCCCACCATCAAGAGGCTCTCAGCTAACATAATGCGCTATGATTTGCGGATCGGCCTCACGTCACGCCCCTACAAGCACATACGTTAGCGCTATGTAAACAGAGAAGTTGACTGATAAATGTAAATTTGTAGCTTAATTTTTAGCAGTGTGCAAACAGCATTTCCCGTTGTTTACATCCTTGTTTACGTCCTCGCTACAACATACCATTAACGCTAGAAAATGTGCATGCAATAGATCAATTTTAACAAATAAAAACACTTACAGGTTGTGGCTCACAATCCACAGCTTCGTCGGTTGGAGGAGTTTTTAGCCGAATCCAGCACTGAACTGGGAGAGATTCTAGAAGTTCTCATTTGTCAAATGCTAAAGCTATATATATGTATTATAATTCTCTGAAACATAATTAAAATTAAAATGTTAGCACTTCTCTCTTTGTGTCGTGTCCTTTGGAAGACCAAATACATAAACAGAACAAGCTCTGTGGAAATTTGGATGGCATTTTAGCTTTCTCTGCTACAACAACTATTACATTACAGCATCTCTGGCCATGCCCCGTTGCTGCGCAACGTGAAGTGTTTATGATCTCACTAGCCCAGATGTATTTTTTTGTAGTCCCCAAATTTGTTCGCTGTAGGCTTTGCTACGCTAACTCTATAAAAGCCAATGTCTCCCTGTGCATTGAACTTTGTGTGAATATAAACAACATCTCTGAATGTAATCTGCTCAGTTACATTACACATCAACTAAAGTTTTAAATATGATATTGTAGTGGACCACCCCTTTAAAATAACAGTTTTGCGTTTTAAAGGGGCTTAAATATTTTTCCTCAATTGGTACTGTAGGGGAATAAAATAATACAAATAAAATTATTTTTTATCAGAATTCAGGACACAGGCTTATAGAAATGTGTAAAAACATATAATAAACGTACAGCATTTTAGCTTCACTAATTCAATGTTCTGAGGTCTGACAAATATAGTTTTAAAAATAAAAAAGCCCAAAAAAGAATATTAGACACTCTTAATAATTGTGATGTTATTGAAATTAGTAGATCTTTAAAATTAAATAACAACTAATGTTTAAAGACCTCATTATTAATGTTTTCTCATTATAAAATAATCAAAGTGTAACAATTGGTTCTTCTATAACAAATGTCTTCTATGCTTTCAAATCTTATGCAACTGTTTAGACATTAATTAAACATTTCCTGAAAGCTGTACACTATACAAATAATAGAAATACAATGCAAGTTCCATTCTCAAATTTAATAAGCACTAAAACAAAATGCTCTTCCTACACAATCCAGCAATTTCACACCAACATAGCTCACAGGATCAAGCTGGCTCTGACTGAGCACTCTTAGTGATTTTAGAGAGGTAAAGCAAACAATCTCCAGCGCAGGAGCACAAAAGAGCCACCTGTTACAGAAAGACAGACAGACACAGACGCTGCAGCCGTATTCACTGTTTACTCTCCGACACAATAGAGGCAGTGACATCACACTGCCGGCTGACGGCTGTTTGTTCAAGAGATGGTGCAGGCTGATTGGGACATTCAGGATGGGGTGTGATCGGAGTTAAGAGTGTTCAAGAGTCCCGCGGGGAGAGAGCGACCTGCTGCTGACTCCTTCAAAAAAGGTTTTACTGTCCAATAGCAATAGACTATTTGTCAGACTAATTGTAAAATTAAAGGGATACTTCACCAAAAAATGAAATGTACACATCGTCATGTGTTTCTAGCATGTTTAAGTGTCTTTCTTCTGTTAAACACATGCTGATGGCTGCTTTTTGCTAATATTCTTCTTGTTTTGTGTTCAACAAAAGAAAGACATTCATAAAAGTTTATAAATCGCTTGAGTCTGAGTAAATGAGAAAATTGACATCTCTTAAAAAGGCAAGTCGCTGCAGGTGAAGAGGGCTAAAAAATAGTTGTCACCATAGTTTCCCAGATGATTTGTTGTTACATTAAGAACTGAAAATCTTTTTTTTTGTAAATTTTGTAAAAAATTTTGTAAACCTAAATTGGTTTATTTATTGGTTTTATTAAACATCAACTCATTTGCAATGATTAAGTCATGTTCCAAATTCCTGCTTTTTTATGGGGATTAAGAATCTCTTTTTATCATTGATAATTCAGAAAATACTGCAAACAGCCTAAATACATTTTCACAATTTTTACAATGAAATATTTAATTTAATCATATACAAAATGCTTATTTTGGATAATTTCTTTACGCTAAACTTAAAAAAACAAAACAAAAAAAAAGCAATTCATGTACTTTATATGGCAGTATACTGCATCTCACAAAAAACTAAATCATCTCTCTTAATATTTTTCCGAAAACAATCATATTTTTTTCAATATTGTGCAGCCCTATTCTGACGTAGGGCTGTTGACTATAATAATCATAATAATATATATTATATTGTAATTGTACTCATTTCATGATTATTTAAAATAGTTATAAGTGGGCCATTTGACAAAAACTTTTTGATTAATATAAAGGAATATTTCTCACTGTCACTTTAAGAGATCCCATTTACTTCCTACACATGCATTTTCACTCTTTATCCTCATTCATTACATAGCATTTGTATTTGGCCATTTAGGCATGTAGATTAAGCAAAACAATTTTACATACTGTAAATATATCACTTTTGTGCTTTTAAAACATGAGTAAATCTTATAACACTTATAAATCAAGTATATCCCATGGTGCAAAATTTACATTACACACTTTTACTGATTTCCAAATGAAACTGGGTTTTGCAGATGAACAAATGCAGACTGCTGGAAAGGGGGAGGAATATGATTGTATAATCTTTGTTTTTTCATAATCATTGGAGGCCAAAATCAAAAACAAATTTCGATTAACTGCACAGCCGTACTCTGATGTGCTCTAATGTACAATGTATGGCCAAAAATATCAAACACAAACATGTTTATTTACTCAGCATTTACTCGCCCTCAAGTGGTCCCAGACCTTTATGGGTTTATTTATTTTGCTGAACACAGAAGAAGATATTTTAAAACAAGCTGAAAACCTGAAAGGAGACTTTCATAGTATGAAAAACAAATACTATGGGAGTCAGTGGTTACAGTTTTCTTCAAAATATCTTTTGTGTTCAACAGAAGAAAAAAAACACAAACATGTTTGGAACAAGTGATGGGTGAGTAAATGATGACTGAATGTTCAGCTTTATGTGAACTATATTTTTAAGGCAATTTATCTAATATAAATAAAAATATATATTTAGTTGTCCAGAAAAGCAAGACAGTAACGCATGTTTTGAACAACAGAATTTGCATTTTTTAGGTGAACTGTCCCTTTAAGAGTGATAGATCATTGCCTAAGGCAGAAAGCACTACATTTACATAAATATTTTGACCTTAACGCCTCCTTTGAACACTTGCCAACAGTCATCCAAACAACCACAATATAAGACAACCATTACAATCCAAGAACTAATGCAGGACAGTAATGATATTCAGCACTATGAGGACACTTTCAGGGACACAGTATCGTGGCTTACAGGATCCATGCGAAGGCCAACAGTGTAGGGATTTGCAGATGAGGAGCGTGTAGGGATTTGAGCTTAACCTACACTGATCTTACACACTGAGCTCACGAGACACAAGCTCTGAACTCAGACAAGATAAAAGACAAGAGAACAGAATCAATTATCAAATGAAGCCAAAAACCTTAATGACTCCAAACAGTGAGCTGATGTTCTTCAAGGATATAATGTAGATAAAAATGTGATGTGAAATGGTAAATTTGTGAAAAGTATTGTGTGCAGATGTAGGCAAAACTGTTCATGCGGGTCTGCAAACATGTTTAACAAATAATTATTTATTACAGAGCAGTCGATGGCGCTGTATTTGTAAAGAAGCACTGAGCATCTGCGCACTAATGGGCCTGTAGTCCAATTTTTGGGTTTTGTTTACCAATTCTTTCTCCTGACTTTAGACTGGAGTCATTATACTGCACATGTGCATAAAAAAAACAAAGCAGATCAAGTACGACAGTAGGGCTAAGAAATGAACACGCAACTGCATTAGCAATTGAAAAGCAACAAATTTGCATTGTTAGATTTTACTTTGGTTATATACAGAAGTAGTTTTATGATTATAGTAGTTTATTACCACATTGTCAGAATATAAATGTCCTTAATTTTATTTAAATATTTATTCAATTACATTACATTTATTTAAATGTAACTTATTTACATTTTTCTATTATTATTCATTCCTCTTCTATACATTCTGGATTCTTATGTTCAATCGTTTTGTATATC
>CAIGQW010005633.1:3298363-3309496 GCA_903798125.1 Danio choprae | reverse complement strand
ATATATATATATACATATATATATCAGACTAGAATATTTAAAGATTTCAAAAGTATCAAGAATGTACTTAAGAAATAGTTGTCTTGCACTGACTAACCTACAAGGTGTTCTCATATTTTATAATCAAATTTATCCAATCATAACGTGCTAAAATGTGAATACTTCCTAACTAAAATGTAAAGAGACCCGTAGTGGAGTACTGTAGTTTGCTGTCAATATTGCAGGATAGATTTGTTCTTGAAACAATTGTTAAAATGGAAAGGATATTTAAAAAAGCTTACTGCTATTCAAAACTGTTACTTTTCTTGATAATAAAGAAACTAAACAAAGGATATGTCTACATTATAAAAGAATAATAAAAGTAAACAAAATAAACAAGCAAAGAAGAAATCAAAAACAGAAAGTCAAAACAAACATGCTAAAAACAAAAAAGTGAAACAAAAGAAAACAAAAACATCCCCAAATAAATGAACAAAACAAAAAATAAAGCAAAAAGACACTGAAAAACAACAGAAAAACAAAAGCAACAAATACACAGAAGTTAAAACACAAACTGAAAAAATAGAATGATAAACCGAAGCAGAAAAACAAACCCTCAAGTGCATAAGCATGTAGTATACAAGTAAGCACATAAATATGCTGGTAGGGCAAAAGCAAAAAAAACGATTGCGGAATCCTTGTGCGTTTTCTGAAAACAAATCTGACGTTTTGAACAATACTCTTGTTTCTGTGTAAGACTTTGGCCACACAGCCATACAATAACTATTATGGGATTGAGCTGTGATTTAGAGCAGATTACTTCTGATAGCTGCTTGAGCCCTGTGTGCTGGATGAATATGCCAGATGGATGCTGGGATTGGATGCCAGGCTGCAAGACATCACAGTGGATTACAAACGCACATTGCTGTAGCCTCTCACTGGAAATCAGAGGTAGCGGACACAAGCCTCATGAGACATGACGATGTTAAGAGTAAGACTGAGAGTTTAACAAAGTACTGAGAAACATGAGTGCAAGAAACGTGATAGACAATAACCCTTTGGTGTTTTTCTTTGGAAGTCAACGTGATGGAGGATATCAGTGTGTGTGTGACCATTTTCCACATTTCTAGACGAGCGGAAACTGCTGTTAGAATTTTATTGAGGCCTTAGGGTATGGGTCACTGTGTCAGTGGAAACTCATTGTCACTCATTACTGTGGGTGTCAATAAAGGAAAGCGATGCTATCAGTTTAGATTTAAGCCTTCCTGTGATATAGTGTGTAAATGAGCTTCACAGAAACGTCATTTCTGAAGCACTGAGTAGCCTAATGTCCTCACATTTATTCCCAAATATACCAGATCTTGTAAAACTCCAGTTCCATGCTGTTTAAATCAGCTTAAGCTATTTTAGCTGGATGAAGATGGTGTCCAAATCTGGCTACTTAGCCTGACCACTGACGGCAAAAACCCTCTAAAACCAACTAACTTTCAAGCCTGATGGAGAAACCACTGGAAAACCAGCAATCACAATTAAATCACATCCAAATAAAAGATTTTGACATATGTGTGTGTGCGCTGTGCTGTGTGCATATTTATTATGTATATATTTGAGAAAATTTTTATTTATATGAAGATATAAATATATACAGTGCTCAACATAAATGAGTACACCCCAAAATGAATATTTCTATCCATTTCTCAGTGAATGCAGGTAATATATTTTGGTGAATTTGAACAAAACAGATTTATTAAACAGATATATTTATTAAAATAATATTTTAGTCACAGAAGATCTTAAGAAACAGAAAGATAATACATTTAAGTTCATGTGAAATATTGAAGGGGCTGCACGGTGGCGCAGTGAGTAGCACGATCGCCTCACAGCAAGATGGTCGCTGGTTCGAGCCTCGACTAGGTCAGTTGGCATTTCTGTGTGGAGTTTGCATGTTCTCCCCGTGTTGGCGTGGGTTTCCTCTGGGTGCTCCGGTTTCCCCCACAAGTCCAAAGACATGCGCTTTTAGTGTGAATGAGTGTGTATAGATGTTTCCCAGTGATGGGTTGCAGCTGGAAGGGCATCCGCTGCATAAAACATATGCTGGATAAGTTGGCGGTTCATTCCGCTGTGGCGACCCCAGATTAATAAAGGGACTAAGCCGAAAAGAAAATGAATGAATGAATGAAATATTGGAGAAAAAAATGACAAACTACTAAATTTTATAAAAAAAATTCTTTCTCTTGAATTTATTATTTTGTTTTCCCAAACATAAATTTTGATGTACAAATTTTGGCTTATTATCATAATTTATTTTGCTAGATTAGCTCCAGATTTGGCTTCAGTACTGACTAATCGAATGTATATGCACAAATATAATATTGTAAAGCTTCCAATAGAAAATGATTTGTGAGGGGTGTACTCATATATGCTGAGCACTGTATATGTATATGAAACAAAATATATATATATATATATACACATATAAATATCTGTTTTTATGTATGATTGTGTATTACATATTCATAGTACATATACATAATACACACATATATCTTATGGCAAAACAAACTTTTATTTTGGATGTGTAGATTAATCACTATTAATCTTTGCCCAGCACTACTTTTAATTTATGTCAAGCAAAATTGAAGAACAAACATGCTTGTTATTTGGAACACAATCAAGTTGAAACTAATGTTATTTGGGGTTCATTTCATGAGAACAGCTTACCAACGCTCAATCTGACCGGTAAACACCTTCAAACCATTGTTTTGTGTCAGTTACATAATAAGTGGATGTCGCTCTGTGACTCCTCCTATGGAGATCTTCTCCAGTTAATTTCTTCTGTCGATTCAGTGACAGGCGCCAGTCATACGCTGCTCATTTCCATATCTGTTCTGTTCATATTTCTTTTCTTTATAATACTGCTCCCAAGCAGCCTCTTGGACAAAGTTGCTTTCTATGCATTTTGAAAGCTTGCTAAAAATAGCTAAATGACATATAATCCACAAAAGTGATTCTGGGATTATTTCTTCAATTTCTAGAGCTCTTTAATATCACCAGGTAAAGCAGGAAATGCAGCGCATTAAGCAGGAAGTGGAATCGATGCGTCATAGTGTGACTGCTGGTGTGTATGGTTTACTTTCAACCCCGCAGTAGCAATGAGGAAGCTGGATGACTGGACGGAGAGAGCAACAGATGGCCAGAGGATTACATTCACAATCCCCCCACTCAGTCCAGCACTCCTCAACGGCAGACACACTCACACTCTATACCTCTGGAGCACTACTATTAAACCAGTTACATTCTAATCTTTTTAATATTACATTTTTTCTGACATTTAAAATAAAACGTGGTTTTATCGTAGCGAATTTACCTACCTTGCCTTACTTATAGGGGTAGTTCAACCAAAAAAGTAAATTCTTTTATGAATTACTCAACCTGATGTTGTTCCAAACCCCCTGAGATCTTCAATCATCTTCAGAACACAAATTAAGATATTTTAGATGAAATTTAAGAGCTCCCTCTTCTTCTATATACAGCAATAGGCCTTTGCGATATGACAATATATATTGTATGGACAAAATAAAAAGTCTATCATTACATATTAGTTACATATTATGCTCTATCGTTTATATTGTGGTGTCACAAAATACATTGTTTACGGTAATACATTTTAAATAATTTATATGAGGCGGATCATACACGTTACTATTTAGATGCAGAGAGAAAAATGAATAACAGCACCATGCGAAAGTTGCAGTCTTGAAAGTACAATGCTTACATTTTGCATTTTATTTAGCCATATTTTATGTAGGGGCTGTAATCATTAGTTTTTGAAAAATGTTATATTTCAGTAACATGTATTTTATATTTCTACATTCTTGAATCAAACATGTGCCCTGACTTCCAAATCAAGTGAGAAATATGACCACATATGAATGACCGTTGCTGTCTATGTATATGAGGGTGAGTAATTAATAATAAAATTTTCATTTGTGGGTGAATATGAAACAATATAGGGTGTTATGGTGGTGCAGTGGGTAGCACGATCGCCTCACAGCAAGAAGGTCGCTGGTTCGAGCCCCGTCTGGGTCAGCTGGCATTTCTGTGTGGAGAGTGCATGTTCTCTCTGTGTTCGCGTGGGTTTCCTCCCGGTGCTCCGGTTTCCCCCACAAGTCCAAAGGCTAAATTGGCCGTAGTGTATGTGTGTGAATGCAAGAGTGTGTGGGTGTTTCCCAGTGTTGGGGTTGCGGCTGGAAGGGCATCCGCTGCGTAAAATATGTCCTGGATAAGTTGGCAGTTCATTCCTCTGTAGCGACCCGATTAATAAAGGGACTAACCCGAAAAGAAAATCAATGAATGAATTGGTGAAACTAGATTTTGATTAAAGATTACTGAAATAAACAGCTTTTTTCAGTGGATTAACTTGCATGGATTAATTGATTACCTTAAGCCGAATAATGTGCTCTGGTAAATTTTGATTTGACATGTCAAGAAAAAAAAACATCTTATTTCATAAAAAAACATTTTACATTTTATTTCTAATGTGTGACAATTGTTTACTGGGGACAGGGATTTGCCACCAACTACTATCAGTTTTAGAACCATATTTATATATGCATAACAGACCTATAACCCAGAAAAGCTACAAGCACAAAAACAGAGCAAAATACAAATCAAAACTTGTATAGAGATATCCATTTTGGTCAATGATCACATGATTCATTCTGTGCCTAAAGTAATTAATTCTGCAAAACTGCTGAACAACTATATCCAAATGTATTCTCTGCTTCCCATAAATGATTTAAACACACTTGCATCATGAGGTACCTCCTACATCAGAGGTCACAATGAGTAAGCAGCAAGTGAATGCATTAGAGATGTAAAACTCAGCCATGCATGGATGCTTCATAAATACAATCCATCAACACACATGCATACAAAGCCGCCTGTTCAATAACTCCTTTATCTTTTTAATTAAACATAGTGACCACAGGAGAACAGCGGCCCACGTGACTATAATAAAGACGATCTGATGTCAGTAAATGTGCAGCAATTAAATTATTCTCCAAAGCCCAACATACAGGTCTATAGTGACAGGACCGAAGTGGTTACAGTAACAAAATGCAGGTCCATCTGACCCCATAAGAGCACTTTGTGTGTCTGTCTGTATAATGTGTTTGCATCGAAACGGCTCATTTGTGTGTGTAATGACATCACCATGGAGATGCGCCTTTTGTCTGAAGAGCAATAAATAAAGAAACAAAACCGTTATCCTGATGAAAGAGGCGGACGGTGAGTCAGGAAGACCAGAATGCTTCTTAGGTTAGTCTAAATACAGATAATGCATTACAGAGGAGGACATACAACAGTGCTCCATTCACGCAACCAAACCTGCACTGGGAAAAGAAGAGAGAAGCTCCTGTTCACTGCTCCCTTAACTGGGAAAGACATCTGTATGAGCTTTTAAGATGTTCTCCAAATTAAACACAGACTGCACTTTATTTGTGCCGTTAATAATTCAAAATAGATATCCACGGTGCAAAGACAAGGAGTGCCTTTTTGTTGACTGCATCAAATTAAACTTACAAAAGTGATTTTATATACATTCATTCATTCATTCATTTTCTTTTCGGCTTAGTCCCTTTATTAATCTGGGGTCGCCACAGCAGAATGAACCGCCAACTTATCCAGCATATGTTTTACGCAGCGGATGCCCTTCCAGCTGCAACCCATCACTGGGAAACATCCATACACACTCATTCACACTCATACACTACGGACAATTTAGCTTACCCAATTCACCTGCATCGCATGTCTTTGGGCTTGTGGGGGAAACCGGAGCACCCGGAGGAAACCCACGCCAACACGGGGAGAACATGCAAACTCCACACAGAAAATGCCAACTGACCCAGCCGAGGCTCGAACCAGCGACCTTCTTGCTGTGAGGCGATTGTGCTACCCACTGCGCCACCGTGAGGGATTGTATATACAGAGAAAGCAAATTATACAAATAAACTGTCTACTTTTTGGGTTCAAAGAACTTTTATGGAAATGTCACAATATACGCACTTCAAATTAAAAACATGAATTAATTTTAAGTATTTTGGGGCAGCACTATGATGCTTAATGTATTTTAGTCTGTTTTAGTTGTATCTTAATGAAATAAAGAAACTTTCGAACTGTAATTTTGAGTCAGAATTATCTGATCAAAATCACAACAATTTCTATTAATAAAACACACTGTTTCCCCTAAACATCTTAAATGTAATGACAGCAGCTCGCCATTGTGCTTTATTGCCAGTTGTTGAACTCCAAGACTGGAAAGAGCAGCTGCTAAATCTTCGGTACTCATCTTGCTGGACCTGGGACACTTTTAACCTCATTACCTCTCAGGTAAATCCTTCAGTGCGTCTTAGGTGTGTAAAGAGTCCAAGTCCCAACATCTACTTGTGTGCGTCAGGGCTCTGTGCTTAGACCAATTCTAGTCTCTATATATTATTCTGAAATTATTCCAATCACTGCTTTGCTGATGACATTTTACTCTACCTCTAACTCATCTCAGTATGTCAGAAAGTCTATTCTTGCTGGATGAAGGACCATCACCTTCAAATCAGCTTTGCAAAGACAAAACTCCGCTCTCTATCCAGCTAGACACATTAACTATGACCCCATATAACTTGTTATCAATAGTTTCTCACATTAAATTCGAGGCACTGGTGTCTGCCAACAGAACATCTACTGGCTTAGCATCCCTTTAACTAAATTCACCACTTCAGGCTCATGTGTCCTCCAGAAACGTACTCTCTGCAAGTGAATACCACATTTTAGTGCCGTCGACTCAATTTCACAGACTTTTATTTTGACTGTTTCATTGGTTATGTTCAAGTAACAGCTGAAGACTTTTTTGTCAATACTTCAACTAGTAACACACTTTTATATTCCTATTTTTTTTTTTTACTTGTGGTAACACTTTATTTTGAAGGTGTCCTAAATGCGTAAATGCTTTTTATGTAATTCCATAAAATTATGGAAATCCTCTAGTTCCAGTTATGCTAACAAAGAAGAACAATTAGGAAACTACAGCACAACTGAAACCATGCAGATTTCTAAAACTGGTTTCCTCCAACGAATTCAAACTTTTTATGCGAGTAAAAGGGAAATTTGAGGACACTGTATATCTGTGGGAAAAGGCTTTGAACATTTAAACCTTAAACCAAAAAAGAAAAACAATCTCTCGTGAGGCGCACTCAAATTTAATAACAGTTTGGTTCCTGCACAAACATTTCCTTAGTCCCTCTCTGAATAATTGACTTGTCTGGAGATCCTCAACATGTTTTATTTTCTGCAAGTGTTTGTATCTGTGCAAATCTGCTCGTCTCCACTGATTCTGTTTTACTTGCATAACTTCAGTTATGTCACTGTAGATCAACACAGGTTCCTGAGGAAAGGAGGTGATGGGGGTAGTTAAAGGCCTGTATGGTTTCCTTTCAGCAAGGAAGAAAAAGGGACTTCCCCTTAAATCAAATCGAATGCCACACCCATCTTTTAAAAACCTCATGATATGGTCATTGTGATGCAAAGAAGACCTGTTTTCTAAATAGTGTGTGTTTGTTTTGACACCTAAAATGCTGTTTTTGTGCAAATAACCTGCCAAAATTCTTATTTTATTGTTGACAGTGATGAGTAAATGCCCCTTAAAACTTGTTACTAACTTTGCTCAGATGGAGTACTTTTTTTAAATTAGCCAGGTTTCCATCCTAACACGAAGCAATTATTTTTTCAAAGTTGACAAAAAAGTAAAAATCCCAAATGCAAATTAGGTGAGTTGAGCGGATGACTTGCGCTACTAAACTTGAAAACAGAGGCTTAATCCAGACACCTTTGAAATGAATTGATCCTCCGTGTTTTAACAATCCATTTTGTCCCAATTTCTGTACCATAAAAATTGTGCTTTCAATCTCACAAGTGAAAACATTTGAAACTTCTGTTTTAGGGCTGATTGTATGGGGTAAGGTTATTCAGAGCAGACTAATTTAGTCTGGCTTTTATTTGAGATTATGTCTTTAAAGCGTAAAGATAGTAAAGATATAATGTCAGAAGCCCTGCTTGTACACTGTACTGTTACAATTTCCTTGTGAATACTTGTATGCCACCTTAGGGCATCATCAAACAATCTGTGTAAAGATTGTGTTATAATATTGTGTTAAATTATGGTTGTACACTTATTTGCTGGTCAAGACTTTGAATCTAAACCACTCCTAAGTATAATGTACTCCCACTGTAATGGATAGGTTTTTTTGTTTTTTTTGTAAAGAAACGTATACGGTTGGTTTTATGTGTCTTTTTTGTCAGAAAGTTTCATCCTGTTTAAATGACATTTGCCTGTGCTTCTTCATTAACGTAGATGTTGATGAGCAATCAGTGTACAGATCCGTCCTCCCCCACACCCCATTCAACCTTCAAGCAAAGAGTGCACCATAGATGTTAACCAGAGACACTTTCACCAAAGACAGCCAAGCCAGCACTACCACTGGAGCAGATTGAGCATGGATAAGAAAGAAAGGAAATTATGGGGATGCTGGTCTGCCATTGGCCAGTGACAAGAGATAAAAGGAGTATGTGGATGTCTGAAGGAGTATGAGAGCAGGTGACACACAGAGCGTTTCATCTGCTTTCCTTCAAGAGCATCTGATGAGATTCTGATTACAGAATACAGCATATTGAAAATTATATTTAACAATAATTGGTTTTAATTAATAACTCAATGATATCACAAAGATTATAAGGTGTTTATACTAATATTCACATTTATTCATTTAGCAGACGCTTTTATTTAAAGTGACTCACAAATGAAGATAAAAGAAGCACTTGGAAATTACATGAAGGTGTTAAATTTTTATATTTATTATGTTTATAAAGTTCTCCTGGTGTTTGCGTGGGTTTCCTCCGGGTGCTCCGGTTTCGCCCACAAGTCCAAAGACATGCGCTATAGGTGAATTGGGTAGGCGTAGTGTATGTGTGTGTGAATGAGAGTGTGTAGATGTTTCCCAGTGATGGGTTGCAGCTGGAAGGGCATCCGCTGCGTAAAACATATGCTGGATAGGTTGGCGGTTCATTCCGCTGTAGCGACCCCAGATTAATAAAGGGACTAAACCGAAAAGAAAATGAATGAATGAATGTTTATAAATAGGAGCGACGCGGTGGTGCAGTGGGTAGCGTTGTCGCCTCACAGCAAGATGGTCGCTGGTTCGAGCCTCGGCTGGGTCAGTTGGCATTTCTGTGTGGAGTTTACATGTTCTCCCTGTGTTCGCGTGAGTTTTCTCCGGTTGCTCCGGTTTCCCCCACAAGTCCAAAGACATGCGGTATAGGTGAATTGGGTAAGCTAAATTGTCCATAGTGAGTATTATCTATTTATTCATCATTACTTTTAATAATTTATAAACAATAAAATTAGAAAACATGATACACATTTAATGTTACTTAATGTTAGTGTGTTTACGTATACTATAAATATTGAATAAGTACAAGCATATATAATAATAACAATAATAATCAATTTTATTTATAATGCGCTTTTCTAAAACCCAAAGCGCTAATATACACTCTCTATATACAGCATACAATTTAAATATATAACATATTAATAATATATACAAATACTTTCATAATATGAAGAGTCCATAACAAAACAGATTGCTCCATTCTTTATTTTAACAAATCATGTTTTTATTTTTAAAACTTAAACTTAAAATAAACTGATTTAAGAAAATGAATAACTATAAGTTATCAGTTTTGCAAATGAAAACTTTATATAGCTATAGCACTATATTATGTCCAAGGCTAAATTGTTTAATAAATGTTGATATGTTAAGCATTTTATATATAAAATACTTAACATAATTTTTTAAATAAATGTATAAGTGTATAAAGCCTATGTGTAACTTATAGCTATAGCCTATATAAATATTTCAGATTGCTTTCTTCCATCATACTTCTCGTTCATCAGTTTTATACGTCACAATCGGTTCAAAAATGTTGATTTATTGTTACACGATCTTTTTTGGGGTCTGCTGAGCTGTATTACATCATGAGGCCAAACAGCTGCTTGACGGAAACTACATCATATCTATAGCCAACCTGAAATTATGTAACACTTCCACCTGTTTGATCATCGACTGACCCCATCAATATATTTAAACAGCATCCATATCTAAAACAGCAAACATTGCAGAACAAATCAATAATAAGATATGTACATTTCCAGACGCTCGAGCCTCCAACGTAAACTTTTCAAGAAATAAAACACCTGTTCGCCGCACGCTGCCAAGTGCAAACACACAGAGAACGTTCAGAAAACATTAAAACAACATCTAAAAACAACACTTACCTCTCACGCACAGGAGAGACATGGCAAGCGAAGTTTTTCCTCTCGGTTAAATCCTGTCAATAGGCTAAAATCGAAGTTCTCAGCTGTTCGGTGACATTTCAAACGGTGTCACAAGTTAGTCCCTCGTGAAAAGCGCACTACTGAAGGCGCATGAAGATGCTCGACGCAGAAACTCAACACTGTCCGACAGGTGACGCGTCCTGATTCTGATGATGTCCCATCGCCATGATACAAATGTATGTATGTGGAGAAACTCACGGGATAAGAGGCGGGGCTGGCAGGGATTTTTAATGACGCCAGGATTGCCCCTGACCTGGAGGGCGGGGTTTGCTGGACAATTGACCAATGGGTGAGGCAAAGGGCGTGATTTGTGGAGGAACAGGTGTGACGCTGGACGTTATCATGTTCAGAAGGTGTGGATCAATGTTTTGGCGATGTGATTGTTGTTGTGGTGTGAGATTCAGGATTTATCAATGAACTTGTCCAGTGGTCAGAATAAAGAGCTTTTTGGATTCAATGATTATTGTAAGCAGGATGGAAAGTTCTTTTAATGATTGACTCTTGACTAGGTTTTGCATTGATAGATGCAAGCTACTATTAAAACGACCTTTATGGTTTTGTTCACTAAAGAAAGGCTACACATAGAAAGGATTTTATGGTTAACAAAGATTTAACGTTTGTGACCTCTGTTATTTGTTATGTCTACTTTATATCAGAAAATACAGAAATATTTAATTATTTCTACTTCTTCTTGTTTTTGTTCTTATTAT
>CAIGQW010005633.1:3267963-3289437 GCA_903798125.1 Danio choprae | reverse complement strand
ACACACACACACACACACACACACACACACACACAGAGTAGTAATCAATATTATTGCTTTGTTCCTTTTCATTTTTAAAGGCAAGGTACAATGATAATCACAGTGCTTCTACATACAGTATTCTGTGGACAATATTTCCACAATCTATAAGAAAACAGCTATTAAATTATTATGGCAACATTTTACAGTGCATCCTGAGAGGCTCTTAACCTTGTTATTGTCATTATGGTATTTGTTATACAGACCTTATAACAATATTTCTTCTAATGTAAAATTATGGTAATGAGATTATATAATAACCTGAGAATAATGCAAATGTCATGACGTAAATATGAATGACAATGTAAAATTAGCCTCTACAAGTTATTTAAAATACATAATCATTTGATACCGTGTTTATTTAGCATTATTTTTATACTATTTATTATTAAAATATTTTTTTGGTTTGTTTTATTGTTTCTATTTTTAGTTGTTGTTTTTTTTTATATATATTTATATATTGTTTATATACAATATTTTTAATTTGTGTTTCATCTAATATGAACATTAAACTTCATTTTGGTTTAATTTAAATGATTTATTTATTGCATTTTTATTGCATTTATTGCATCAGTTGCACCCCTGTTGATTTGATGCAGTTATAATATAACTTACAATTAATTTGTAAAGTGCAACTGTAGCACAGTAATAGTTATTATATTTAATTTTGTAATAATCCTGAGATCATTTCACACTTCTATAATGTTATTTGTTTGATGCATGTGCTGAAAATAATATTAGAAAATAGTTCATTCAAAACTAAATTTCTTATTTTGCGCTAAAGTTCTCAGATATAGCTTTGTGAGACTCACTCACAGATTACATTTCACTTTAGGCTGGGTTCAGACTACACGATATCAGCCTTATTTCACACAGTATGTCAAGGTGATTCATGGACTGTTTTATCTAAACAACAACCAACATCACATCTGGGACCGCTCACAACATCCCAATATGAGAAGCGAAAATGATAAAAATGTTTTGGTCCTCTGTGTTCTCACATTTAAATATTGTGGTCCTTTTTTCTGGTTCTGCCACACTTGTGACATTAACCAATAAGAGCACAGAAGCTCTTCTGAACACAGCTTTCAAACAAGGTGAAATAAAATGGAGACACTAGATTGAAATTAATTATGCAATTAACGAAAGCTTGGAGAAAAAACAGCTAGTTCTAAATCTAAAGTGATCGATTCTGCATCAATTCTACGATTTTCAAAATGCACCCCTATTCTCTATCATGATTCTGAGCTTAGTTTTTAACAGCAGATGGCGCTGTATGCTTTACAAACAGCTTTACTTTGGGTTTGCATCCAATGCCTTACAAATACACTTGAACATAAAATAATCATTGAGAAAGTTCGGAAACGCTTAAGTGAATTGCAGGAATGTCCATCGTTAGCTGTGTTTACATTAATCTCATGACATAAAAGCCAACTTACATGACATCTGAATGCACAAGCACTCTTCCTTGTGACCATTTCAGTGTACGGCCCCATCTGCTGTTAAAAACTAAGCTCTGAATCGATTTATAACTCCAGTACTAAACATCCTACTTTAGTAGCAATTGTTTGTTTATGCTGTTGTTTCTGGAAGAAAGAAAGGCCGATTCTGCCTTCTCAATGACATCACGCACATCATTTAAAATCACAAGCAATGATTGGTTGGTAGTTTGATATGTTTTGTCTACAACATAACAACAGAAATCAAAAAAAAAAAAAATATATATATATATATATATATATATGATGATCCCAGCATTTTCTGCTCAAGTGGTTTTAAACTTTCATTAATTTCTTTCTTCTCTTGAAGGTAAAAAGATTTTTTGAAGAATGTTGTAAATAAACAGTAGGATTAGAAAATGCTATGGAAGTGTATGGCTTTTTATTCTTCAGTATGTCTGTCTATGCTCAATAAAAGAAAGACACTAAAGCAGGTTTGGAACAAGCAGATGATGAGTAAATGATGACGGAATATTCATTTTTGGGTGAACTATACCTTTATACACTGCAGATTGGACATTGTGTTCATGCGCTCAACAGAAATCACTGTAATTGGCTACAATGATCATCGCTTCACAAACTTCACTGAGCGCTTACACGAATACACTGGTAGTGGACTATTTTAAAAATGCATCTTGTAACTCTGTTAGCACTCAGTGAAGAGAATGAACCGTTGATCGTAGCCAATCACAGTCATTTCCGTGGAGAATTTGATCTCATTCGGCCATTCATTCATGTTTAAATAAAAATCAATTACTCACACTTTACTGGTTCCAAACATGTTTGAGTTTCTTTCTTCTGTTGGACACAAACAAAGATACTTTCAAGAAATCTGAAACCTGTAACAATTGACTCCCATAGTATTTGTTTTTCCTACTATGGAAGTCAATGGTTAAAGGTTTTCAGCTTTCTTCAAAATATCTTTTTGTTTGTGTTTAACAGGAGAAAGAAACTCATAAAGGTTTAAAATCACTATAGGGAGAGTAAATAGTGAGTCAATTTAATTTTTTTTGGTGAACTAGCCTTTTAAGAACCCACTCAAATGTTAACAAGAAATTTACTTCTTTTTTAAGTACCAAATGATAAATTGCAGTCTGTATTTTTAACAGCACTACCTGTACCTCCATCAAAGTTCTCCTCTGAGTCTGGTGTGCAGGTCCTCTTGGTCAATTTTGGCCATCTGCTCGTACCAGCGATGATGCGCCAACAGGGCCAGATTACGGGCAGAAATGGCGCTCATCTCCATGGCACTGGCCGCCCATTCCACAGCATTGAGGTAATAGAGGCGATCGTGGAGGATGAATGGAGGCGTCCTGCGCTGCGGCGGGCTGTATGATGGGTATGCCAGCCAGCGCTTCTCAAACACAGAGTCCAAGGACAGGAAGATTTGCTGTAGGTGTTTCTGGGAAAGCGGCTGGGAGGAGAAGATCTTCCACACTTTGCTTTGGGTGGCAGAACTGCGGGTGTAGCCCTTTGGGATTTTCACCGGGTCCAGAGAGCTCAGGCTGTGGATCTCCGAGGCTTTTTTGTCCAGTGTGAGGACGTCTGAAATGTAGAAGTCTTCTGGCTTGTGTGTGGTGCCCAGGTAAGACACATTGAGCAGACCGTGGATCAGCGTGGCCACAGTTTGATGGTATCGACCAGGAAAGTGGGACGGAATGGGTGGAGAGAAGCCAGAGAAGTTGATGTCCGACAGACCCTGGTGGAGAGGAGTGGCGACTACAACTATGTCGTAGGTGGAATGGGCAGCACCAGACTCTCCAATGTAGTTTACTTCATAGAAACTTGTGACAGGACCTGAATGTGAAGCAAAAAATTGGTGAGTGGAAAATTTGACAAGACTGTAGATACATGCACAACAGTTCAGGGGTTTGGCTTTGTGTTTTATATTAGGCTGCATGCACTTTGCTGCGCATTTTGTCAGTAAAGCTGGTTCTGTAATCAGCAGTAAATCTCCAGTGCCTACTTTCAGTTGGAGCAGCGTTTACTACACAAAGCCATAGTTCACTGACTTGCAAAGCCAAAATCACAGACAATTTAATTGACATGATTCTGAAATCAACGATAATCCTTCTGCGATTTGACAGCTGTTTGCATGGCTTCTCTTTAATCTACAGCTCTGTGTTGCTGCTACATCTGAAAGTACATGAATATTCATTCAATAACATGTTTTTACTCCAAAAATCACCTAATTTTGATTTGCAAGGGGCGCCCTTTGCCCTTCGTCTGAGATTTACTAGATTACAGAGCTGTGCTCCCCTGACAAGATGTGGATGACAACAGTGGCTTTTTTTTAAATTATAATCTCAATTTGATTTCAATTAATCATGCAGCCGTAGATTTAGATGTTTAGCTATATTTCCATGCTATAAAGAGAAGTGTAATTAAAGTAACATTACTACTCCTGTTGTCTATTCTAGCGGAGACCCAGCTGACATTACCACTACACATAGCCTGAATATTGACGATAGCATCCAGTTTGCAGCATTGAAATGCAGTTATCAGCTGCTAATGTCCTTTATATGCACACGCTTGTAACAACTATTTTATTATGGGATATGTTAGCATGATTGCTGAATTTATTGCTTTTGTTTTCAAGTTTAAGATGCAAAAACACAAAGAGTGTAAACTGCTTTTTCATAGTTTTATATTTTTACAATTTAAAATAAAGGCTTTCTATTTCAATAATTAATTAAATATAATTCATCCTGGTGATGTAAAGCTGCATTTTCAGCATTATGACCGCTCTCTTCAGTGTCTCCAACTTTCAGAAATCTTTCCAATATGCTGATTTGATCCTCAAGAATCTTATAAATAATCGTAATGATAAATGTGCCGTTTAATATTTTTGTAGAAACTGTTTTTTCAGTTCCATTCTCTATATATCTATATTTATATATGAATAGAAAGTTTACATTTACAAGATAAAGAAACCTCTAAATATTATAAATGTTGTCACTGTCACTTTTAATGATTTTAATGAATCCTTGATAAATAAAAGTGTTTTTTTATCTCTTTTTTAATGTACTGACAAGAAAAGATTTAGTATAATGTTCAAAGTAAATTGTACCAGTTTTGGACGGTCTGGTCTTCATGGAGACGGCAGTCACACGAGCTGGAACAACTTCAGCTTTGCTGTGGTACAGAAGACCAGAACAAACCAACTTATTCCCTCCATCCACTGCCCACAAACCTGAGCTGGCGCCTGCTAGAGAAACGGCACCTACAAAGAGAATGAAAAACATATATTACATCATATTCAGAGATCACTTCCAACCAATTTTGCTGTAGCATCAGCACATAACTATACTAGCTAGGAAGGACAAAATGCATTGTTAATCATTAGAAACATGCATTTTAGTCAATGACAATTAATTGTTTACATGATTATAAAAAGGAAAATCATTTTAAATATCTAGAAATTAGATATTTATCTTTTTTTCATTGCATAACTTCAAAATGATAAAAAATGTACATAAAATTACTTTAAATGGCAATTAAAAATATCATGCGGTGCAACCATCCAAGTAAATACTATTAACATATTATATATCCTTCAATATACATCTAAATATCCTCATATATACATTTCCAATCGATTTGCATACCTACAAATCCATTGATTCGAACAGTCTGTCCATAGTTAACTCGTGTGACGGGGGTAACAATGTCATTGAGGAAGACCTGAGAGAAGCCCTCAGCCAGCATAGCCTCCTCCAGCGTCTGATTGACCAGAGTGAGAAACGAGTCTCCACCCATGGCATGCAGCATCTTCTCCACGCTAGAGAATGAGTAGCCGAACTGCTGGTACTGATATATCCTAAAAAGAACACAGAAATAAATGACCATCTTGATGCTGCTGCAAATCTGTAATATACTCTTTGTTAGTTTTCAGAATGCAGATTGAGAATTTCGAGAAAAAAGGTCATGCTCATACCCGTAATGACTATGTAATGACAGTGATTAGTGACCAGTATTAAAGCAATATAAGTGTACCATATGTACAAGGTATTCATAAATGTATATTTTATTTATAATAATATCTTGTATTTTTTATACAAATGATAACAAAGAAATAAAAATAATTTAAAAATATGTTTAATAATAATAAGAAGAAGAAGAATAAAAATAATAATAATAAACTATTCACACAAACATGCAGTAGATAGAATAAAAATATACACCATAAAGTTGAACTTGGTCAAACACAAAACATTAAAAATGGAGTGGAAAAAATGGAGTAAGAGTCAAAATGTTCATGAATCATAAGTGCCCTACTTTCAACTCTTAAAAATATAAATAAGGTAGAGCCCCCTAAAAAATATTCATGAGTTTGACTATTGGACTTCTACACAAATATTCAATTTTCTGCATGGTTCACCTTGCATCAACCTGAAAAAAATCCCACAAAGTTATCAGCACATATTTCACGTATGAAAACATGACATAAAATAAAATTAATGTTCTTCTTTTCTCTAAGAAAATATTATTTTCCTCTCTTATGTTTCTCTTATTTTATATCTGTTCACTGCAGCAAAAGCCAACTGTCATTCAGACTTTCATCTGACAACCAAATGTTTGGTTGGCTCAGTCAAGAAACCAGAAATTCAGTTCCAGTTGTTCTTCTTTTTGCATTTCTATTATTCTTGATTAATCTCACAATTTGTGTGCAATTTGAGTGAGTCAAAGTGAACTAATGGCTCTAATGGCATCTTATGAACAGACAATCATGCACAGAGGCAAGGATTTTCGTTAAATAGCCAGATCATTTATTTTAATATCTCTTTTTGTGGTCTCGAAAAATACACCATTAATCCAAACGTTTGCTTTTTTTATGCAAAATTGCCAACACACATCTTTTGAATGAAAGAAGATATTATAGAGTATTAGAAAACCATAACCATTGACATCCATAGTAGGAAAAACAAATGCTATGAAAGTCAATGGTTAAAGGTTTCCAACATTTTTCAAAATAACTTTTTGTGTTCAACAGTAGAAAGAAACTCAAACAGCTTTGTGACTAAGTGAAGGGTGAGTAATGACAGAACCTTCAGTTTCTGGTGAACTGTCCCTTTTAGGTGTCCTTGTATTGACATGAAAGTCACCACAGCAGACAAACCTCATGAACTTGTCCAGAATGCCCTCCACCCACATATGCATTCGAATGAAGTTGAGTCCGTATCTCCACAGCATGCGTATGAAATTCACTAAGAACCAGTCGCTCTCTTCAAAGGTCAGTTCCTTCCCGTCAAATATCGCCATTTTAGAAGAGACATCTGCACGAGCAGACAAACCTGAGCAGACAATATATCATGCAAAAGTACATTAAAACTGTCCAATTGTGCATTTTGGAGAACATAAGACAATAAAAGGATAGTTCCCCCTCAGGCGCCATTTACATTAGTGTGTTTTTGTTTTTTAAAACTTTTATTCTGGCAATCTTTAACCCACCAAAATTGAGCATTAAACAAAAAGCAGAAGACCTTGTTTAAGTTTGAAACACTGGTGATCCATTTCAGGTAAAATAAAACAAAACACAGCCATTTGAAAATGAAGGCATGGCTATCCACAATCGCCCTCTGACTGGTCTTCTGGACTATTGTGTATCGTTCGCTGATTCGTCAAACTCTCATATGATCATTACACAATGAGAAGAATGAATGTCGCCAAAATATGAATAAACTGTAAGTGTGAGTGGTCATGTATCATGTGTTTTAAGTGTTTTAAGAACGGAGATATGCATTTTTCTGAAACACAGTAAAATCACCAGTCAGGACAAGAAGTGTTTTCGTTCCAAAATGCCACTTTAAAACAAAAACACACTAGTGTGAATGCAGCTTCAGGCCATCCAAGATGTAAGTGACTCTTTTTGTCTTCAGCAGAACATTAAAAGAAGATGTTTAGCTGAAACCATCATCATTGGTGATTCATAAGATGCAAGTCAACTTTTTTGACTTTGACGTTTTAGTACCAATTCTCACTATTACCTACTGGCTCATTATTACATGCCTATTATTAAGATACTGGCTGTTCATTAGTACTTACAAAGTGTGATGTTATTCACATCCCTAATCCTACCCAATACCTAAACCACAACAACTAACTACTAATAAGAAGCAAATTAGTAGTTTATTGAGCTAAAAGGATCAGTTAATGGTTTGTTAATAGCTTGTTAAAATTGTGACCAAACAAAATATACAGATAAAATAAAAATAAAACCCATGCCATGATTGGTCTGATTGGTCTTCTTGCACAGGCCAACTGTCTGCTTCAGAAGTACCTCAATATATCATTAGAAGCCACAGGTATAAATTCAGTTTTGCTTGTATGTCTTTTTTTTACCCTCACAGAGGCTGTAGTCTTACCAAGAAACTTCTTTAATCCTTGTGTATTGATTGGAATTTCTTTTACTCTACCCAACAGGGAAAACCACAATCAATAAATAATAAATAATAATATGGTGTCATAGATTGGCAATCAAAAATGTTGCTATAAAGGAAGTCAATTGGCAAAATCAGCCACGAAAATAATAAAAGGGTAGTCAATTTGCCCAGAGTTTTTGAAAATCTTCAAAGCATTTTTCCAAAATATGTGTCACCCAGAGTGGATGAAAACATCCCCAACAGCACACAAGGGTTAATACTGTTCTGAAGAAAAAAAAGTCCCATACATCTTGGATGGACTGAGGATGCATAAACTAACAACAAACTCAATTTTTTGTGTGAACTATTCCTTTAAAGAGAGAAGTAGATACTGACCAAGTTTGTCCAGAAAGTGTTTCATGTGCAGGTTGAGCGGGTGAATGATGGATCCTCCTGTCTCATACTCGTGTCCTCCAATGTTCTCAGTGGCCAGACGACCTCCAACAGTCCCTGACTCAAACACTTCGATCTTCACAGCAGGTCCGAATTCCTGCCTCAAGAAAAATGCTGCTGCCGTGCCTCCAATACCACCTCCAATTATTGCTGAAGAGAAAGAGGACATTTAACAGAGCAGATCCTGCCAAACACACTCATTAACCTTATAGAACCTTATAGAATCATATTTGATCAATTTCACAGGCTACAAATTATCAACACAATCAAACAGAGCAAGGAAATAACTCAATATTTCCTATTATATTTTTTTCTTATTTCTATTAGTTTGGTAAAAATAAAAAATATATAATATGATCATTATTATTAGCCCCCTTAATCATTTTTTTATTGGCCTAAAAAAAACACTGATGTCCAATGTCTTGCCTAAGTAACCTAGTTAAGCCTTTAAATTAGTAAAATTATATACTGTCATTATGACAAAGACAAATTAAATTAGTTATTTAAACTATTGTTTAATTTTTTTTCTCTTTCCATTAGGGCTGCACAATATATCATCAATGTGATCATTCGCAATAGTTACATCGCAGCATATGCAATGTGGAGTCTGGATTACAGTGTATTATTTGCATGTGTTATTTATATTTATTTTGAATTATTTATATTTAATGAAGACAATATTTTTTTGCATGTGATTATTTAATTACTGTACCTGAGTACTGTAAAACACTGTTTATTCCATTTGTGTCTTTTTCTCTATTGCATTAATCTATCCTCGTTTTTTTATATGTTATCCATGATTCTAAAGTAAAATGATTAATTCTTTCCAAATAGAGATATTCCAGTCATCTGGTGAAGTTGTATTCATATCGCAATATATATCGCAGAAAAACAAAATATCGCAATGTTCAATTTTTCAAATATCAAGCAGCCCTACTCTACATTAAACAGCACTTGGAAAATATTTGATAAGAATTAAGATTTCAGAGGAGGGATAATAATTTGTATAGCTAAAAGTCTTTCATATCTTAGTTCTTACACAACAAATGAATGCTGAACTGTATCATACCAATTTTCCTGGGTGCTTCTCTGACTTCAGGGGCAGAGGCAAATCCCCTGCGTCCAATTTGACAAAGGCCGAGAAAAAGGAAAGCCTTCACTGACAGGTGTCTCAGAGCCATTCTAAAGATTTAGTGTTTCACAAACATTAACATCTGAAAAACACATTAAATGAAAGTAGGTGTTAGATACATTAACACAATCACAAAGATTTACAAAACATATAGTGCAGATTGCTACCATGAATCATATTTTATTTTCTGCTCAATGGAGAAATGTCTTCCATAAAAATAAATAATTGTAATAGCTTTTCCTGTGTTTTCATAACAAATTACAAAGAACTAGTTGAAAAAAATGCAAATACATTACTATAACAACATGGATGTGATTGTTGACATGCATATTACAAGTTGTAAACCTTCTGACTCAAAGGCCCAGATTTTACAACATACTTTACAAGCTGTAACCATGAATAAGCTACTTGTTTTCAGACAATGTGAACACATAATAATAAAACATCATAGAAATTATGGTTCATTTTAATGTTATTGAAGTTTCAACTGCTATTGAAAAAAAAACTTTGATTTTAGTGTTCAGTAAAGATTTAATTTTGATAAGATTATAAACAATATATATAGGGGATAGGAATCATTTCAGCCTTGACCGTATACACACACACTTGATCAGTATCTAATGAAAATGAATAAAGGCTTTTACACTTAAATGCAAGCACATGCACACACAAATCCGGGTTGGCACTGTAACCCAAACAAACAAAGCCTTACTGATATTTATTAGTGTGTTTGTGTGTGTGTCAACCTCAAATCAAAAACAACTTAGATTTTTTAACAGTTGATGAGTCAAATATATGTAATTTTAACAATGTATGTACCATAATTAATTGAAATATAGTACATTCACTTCATTGAAATAAAAACCTGTTAGCTAAAATATATTAAATGCTATTTATTAAAAATCAACTTTATTTTGTGTACGCGTTATTAAATCTGCAACCTAAGCAAGTTTGTACACTTCTGCTTTTCGGCTGATCAGCAAAAGAAACATTTAGATTTGACTTAATTTTTTAATCTGCTTGATCAAGCTTAAATAAGTTAAATCCAATGGAAAAATTCGACAGCCTTCTTCTACTCTTATAAACAACAATAAAACGATAATATTTTATTAACAGCGCTGACAATAAATGACGTAACGTTAGCCATGTAGAGCAAAGTCTCACCAAAAGAAATGTTAAAGAAGTTATACTGTAAAGTAAAACTCTCATGCCACCATCATGCACGTCACGTCCACGTTTACGAAGCTGTCAAAACGCCACAAATCTCACCTCTTTAAAGCCTAAGACTGAAAGTTAAAATCATGCGAAAAGGGAATAAAGTGCGTAAAACAAATGCTTGAAGTCCAGCAGCCGCAGATTCGCCCTTTGGATGAAGTACGGAACCGGAAACAGGTCGCAAATTTGCGGAAGTGGAGTGGTTGTAGTAGCAAGCATGCTTTAGGTGTAGTAGGAGGTGACCTTACTGAAGTATTACTGAATTTTTGCTATTTGGTTTCAGTTCAGGAAGACACATTTTAACGGTTTTGTAATGATTTCACTCTTGGTTAGTCAGACGTGTTGATTTTGATTGATTAAGAGTCGCTGCTTGAAGGGGAAACTATATAATATAATTATAATGGCAGAAGCTCAGCAGGCTCGAGTGCAGAATGCAGTGGAGGAGATGGTGCAGAATCTGGAGAAAGAGCACATCCGAAAGATGCAGGTAAACCCCATTTTCTTCATTTCTTTAAACATAAAAGCTGTGTGAGAGAGAGAGAGAGAGAGAGAGAGAGAGAGAGACCAGATGCTGAATATTCAAGAGAGAGATCTGTGAATCCTGTTGCTCCTGGTCAATTACACAGGTCATAATGAATGGGAATATTTGTTTCAAGGTTATAGTGTGCTTTGAGAGAGAGAGAGAGAGAGAGAGAGAGAGAGAGAGAGAGAGGGAGAGGGAGAGGTTGTCTGTCGTCTGTCTGTCTGTTTGGGGACAGTAGTTTTTTAATAATTATTAAATTAATCTTTTTTTATTTAGCAAGGATGCATTAAATAACTCAGATGTGTCACTTAATTATTCTCAGAATAGAGTTTCAAATAAACTTTTTTCCTGAGTCCTGAAAGTAATGAATTCCAATTTAGCAAAAATATTAATCTGTTCATGTGTTCACTGATAACATGTTTCTTGAGCATATTGTTTAGCGTATTAGAAGGATTTCTGATGGATCATGTGAAAGAAGACTGCGGTACTGATGCTGAAAATTCAGCTTTGTCTCACAACAAATTATATTGAATTAAATGTTATTTGACACATTTACAGCCTTCATTCAAAAATGTAATGTAATGTATAATGTATGTATATAAATTATATAATATTAATTGATTATGAAGGATGGCAAACACATGAAAAAATAACTAAAGAAGTAATTCCAAACCACAGTTCAGACTTTATCATAATTGTGAGTTTATTTTTTTGTCATTTAAAGAAAAAAAGAGACGTTTTTACAAAATCGCTCAAAATAGTCTTTTTTTTTGTTTTGTTTTATTGTCTCAGAATTTCCCACAGTTCCTAATTTACTGGCTTTCTTGCAACATTAGAAATATAAATAGCAAGATATTAAATCAAAATAGCATTATATAGTGGCACTGTTTTTTTTTTCACTGTTTATAATTTTTTTAACCACTTATTAATTAAATATTAATCAAGTAAATATCTGTTTAATCTTTCAGGGCCGCATGTTTCGCTGCAGTGCCGAGTGTTGTGAGCATCCTGGAAACAACATGAATCAGGTGCATCAGTGTATCGAGCGCTGCCACGCACCTCTGGCTAAAGCCCAAGGTCTGGTCACCAGTGAACTCGAGCAGTTTCAGGTCAGTCCGCTGCACTCAGGTCATTTATAGGAGACCTGTTATCTATATCATCAAACACTGTTTATGATATGAATGAATTCAGATGTCTCATTTGTAGCCCTGGGATATTGTACAGGAATGTACATGTCACAATATCCTGAATTTAAATAATTTCCACCTAAGGAGTCCAGACCTGGTCTAATATGCTGATACTCATGAGATTTCTTTCTCAGCAGTTTTCATTCACAGACACAACCCCAACATGGTGAACTTGTGTGCTTTTGACATGAACTGTGCATTTCACAGTTGAGATGAAGGTTTCAGTTTAATGCTTACCAGCCCACACAAGCACATGTATTTTATATCTATATTTTATACCTGTATTTTGAACCTATATATATGCATATTTTGCACAAAAAAATGCATAATGGAAACGCCAGGATGTGCATAAATGTGCACAAAAAATTTATGCTCACAACTGAGGATAAACTTTTTTTTAATCTAATATAAAAAATGCACATAAACTACATTGGAAACACATTTACCAAATAACTTTAAGAATGCGCATCAAAAAAGTAATGGGATTTTGTTTTAACAGGCATGCGTAGTTAGTCAAAAAAATGCTAATTTATATAGCGCAATGGCAATCTGCTTTTCTGTCAGAACTGGTGCATGATGGGATGACCTTAATGAGCAGACCGACCATATTGTAAAACATCTGAAATGTTGTCTTTGTCATTCTAAAATCTCTGTCTGTCATCAGAGTCCAGTTATGACTGCATTTTTTTTGCATTTCGTCTTCATCTTTTGAGGCGCAAGTAATTTATCATATAAGAAAAAAGGCTCACAATGGCTTCTCCTAGCGCATAAAGTTCTATTTTTCTTTTTGAGGAAATGACAATTTTGTTCTCTTTCATTCATTTGTTGGAAACAGTGCTTTTTTCACAAGCTTTTTTGCAATATTCCAAGTTTTGCACATAAATTTTAATTCACACCTTTGGATGGAAACATAAGTGTAGTGTCTGACGGACGACTTTCTATGTACGCACTTCCTGTCTCTGTGATCAGAAAACAGTTTATAGATAGTTAAAAATAGCCTTTTTCTAATGATTTGTTTGTTGTTATTAGACTACAGCTTTTGCAGTGTGTTAAAGACTCCGCCCTCTTCTGGAAAGGGGGCTGGGAGCATCAGCTTATTTGCATGTAAAGAGACACACAACAGCATCCACTCAAAAATGCCCATTTACTGCATGCTATGATTAAGGACCAGTAACATATGTTCACATACACATTGAAAAAAGCATAAAAAGAGTGGTATGATATCCTTTTATTTACCTGCAGGACCGTCTGTCGAGGTGTACAATGCACTGCAGTGACAAGGCGAAGGATCTGTTTGACTCGGGGGCAAAGGAGCCTGCTGTTCGGGCGCTGATGGACGGCTGTGTGGGCAGTTGTGTGGACGAACATCTAAATCTGTTGCCCAGTATGACACGCAGGCTGAAGGACAGCCTGAACTCTATACCTCAGTAAAGGAAAGCCTTCTTGTGGACTCGTGAGTTTGCTAGATGAAGGAGTTTGCTGTTGCTCGTTGTGGCATTTTGATGAATGGTGTGCGCTGATTTCTGTGTCCATATTGTTTGTGGCTTTTGTACAGACAATAAATAATGTGATGAAACCATCTTGCTCTTTGTTGAATGTGGAAAACATAGGGTGAGTCTCATGGAAACTGGTAAACATGAACTTTCACCAAAAATATAATAGAAAATAAAATATTCACAGCGATAGTGTAAAATATTACTTGTATAAGTAATATGGTAACACTTCACAATAAGGTTGTATTAGTTAATGCATTTACTAACAAGGACAAAAAATGAACAATACATTTATTACAGTATTTGTTCGTGTAAATTAGGACAGAAATAAAGTTGTACATTGTTTATGTTAACTCACAGTGCATTAACTAATGTTAACAAACATGAATTTTCATTTGTTTAATAAATGTTATACAAGTATTGTTCATACTTAGTTCATGATAGTAAATACATTAACTAATGAAACATTATTTATAGCGTGACCAGTAATATAAATAATAAAACATTCAAATATTTTCAACAATAAATATGGTAATATAAATTGTTTTGTGTGTGTATATATATATTAAATACATTATAAAATTTATTATTCTGTATATAAGTACATTTATTTATATATATATATTTATTTATATATATATATAATTACTTACAGTGGGGGAAGTAAGTATTGAACGTCACCATTTTTCTCAGAAAAAATATTTCTAAAGGTGCTGTTGACGTGAAATTTTCACTGGATGTTGGTAATAACCAAAGAAATCCATATATGCAAAGAAAACAATATTAATTAGTTTACAAATTGAGTTGTGTAATAAATGAAATGACACAATAAAAAATATTGAACACATGAAGGAAGGGACGTGTAGAAAGGCAGTGAAAGTCCAGACAGCTGCTGAAATCTCAGTAGTTCTTCAGCAGCCCTCTGCCCTTCGTCACTGTAAATTAATAATAGCTTCTTCAGTCTAACATCTACATTACCAAGAGGATGAAGGTGAAACAAGGTGGACATTTCAGACAATGATCCAAAGTATAGCCAAGGAAACTCAAATGGTTTCAGAAAAAGAAAATCAACGTGTAGAATGGCCCAGCCAAACATCTGACTTGAATGTAATAGAAAATAAAGATCGAATTTGATAGATGAGACCCACAGAACCATCAAGATTTTTACACTCTGTTGAAGTCTGAGAAAAAAAAAAAAATCACACCTGAGCAATGCATGTGACATCATTCTCCATATGAGTCGTCTTTAAGCTGTCTGTAAGCTTTTATATAAAATATTAAACACATTTCAGTAGTTCAGTACATTATCCTTGTATTATTCCATTGGTATTACACGTAAAAAAAATAATTCAGATTTTCTGTGTTTTGTTATATTTATGTTTGTATTGTTTGGGTTTTTACCAAAGTCTGGTTTAATGCCATGTCAACAGCTCCTTTATAATATTTGTCCCAGAAAAAAAAAAAACATGACATGTTGTATATATTTTCTGTATATGAAAAGTCTATAATTATTTCAAAATAAAAAAGAAATAACCTTGTTCAGACCAGTCTTTTATTACTTGCACTGAAGTAAGAATGAAATGTTTTTTTTGTACACTGCAATCTCAAAAAGTGAACTACTTCATCAGTGCTGTTTTAAAGTACTTTTTTTGTAAGAATCATACTGTAGTTTGGTCCAACAAGATCTACATTTAACCAAAGACAGAGTGTATAAATTAAGATAATCTGTACTGCTTCATTGGACACCGGTGGAAATAGCTTAATAAAATATCCTGTTGGTAAACCAACACATGCCAGTTAAACCTTCACTGTTCCTACATCAGCATGCATTGACAGACAACAACCACGCGTTTCACTGTAGCACCAATTTCAGATGATTGTTAACAGTACAAAAATCAATATATTCAGTCTTCTTCAATATTTATGTTAATTTAAAGAGAATCTGGCAATGACTAATTAACAAGCAGCCTAACATTATATATATATATATATATATACGCATAAATACAGTATATGAAACTTCCAAACAAATATTAACAAAAAAAAAAACAAAGTACAAGACTAAGAGCACTTCCTCTTAGCGCTGATGCTGATGTATATACATTAACAGTCAAAAGTTTGAAAGATCTTTTTTTTCTTTTTTCATGTTTTAAAAGAAGCCCATTCTGACTCACAAACACTGCATTTATTTGGTCATATACAGTAAATCTGTAAAACTGTGAGATTATTACAATTAAAGATTACTTTTTCTTATTGAATGTACTTTAAAATGTGAAATCTTGTGATTCAAAGTCTTCAGTGTCACATGATCCTTTAGAAATGATCATAATATGATGATTTGCTGCTCAGAAAACATTTCTTCTTCTTCTTATTATTATTATTATTATTATTATTATTATTATCATCATCAGTGTTAAATTTTGGGCTGCTTCATATTTTTGTGAAAACTGATCCAGTACCATTCAAAAGTGCTATTAAACTATTTGTTTTGATAATTTGACTATTTGATAATTCACATTAAATTGATCAACAGTATAAAACTGAAAAACATCTGCAATTATAAACAACTATTAATGATCGAGGACCATTAATAATAGAACAGAATATTATAATGATTTCTAAAGAATCATGTGACACTGAAGACTCTGAATCACAGGAATCTATATAATTCAATCTATACATTCAATAAGAAAACACTTATTCTAAACTAGAACAATATTTCACAATTTTACAGTTGTTACTGTATTTTTATCAAATAAATGCATCCTTGGTGAGCAGAATACGCTTATTTTAAAAAGCCCCAAACGTTTGACCTGTAGCAAATTATTTAAAAGGCACCTGACTATTTACAAATGAAAGAGAAACAAATAATATACATTAGGCTCTGAAAGTGCGATGAATGCTAAAGAGTCAGGACACAGTGCGGGCGCTGCTCTCTGGTTCAGCTGTTTCTCCTCTCCTCTCGCTGGATGGTGAAGTGTACAGGAAGTTACAGCACACGTATAGAGGAAAAGACAAGAGTCGACTGTCCAGATTCATCACCACATATTCCTGCCGTTGTAAAATACAGCAGGTGAGGTCAAGGCATTGAAATGAAACGAAGAGCCGTATTGGACATTACTGAAGAGGTTGTACCTGGTCTTTTTCGAGGCTTACCAGCTGGTAGCCTGTTGAGCGACTGCAAACCACTTTTCCACTGCTGTCAAATGAAGCAAGGCGCAATCTAAAAAAACAAACATCATAAATAAATAAATATTATACTATATATTTCATTTGAATGGTTCCCACACTGTGTTAATATATGTTTAAATTTTTCTTTTATAAATTAAAAACAACTGTGTGTATGTATGTATGTATATATATGTATACATGTATATAAATGTATATGCACACACTGTAATATACTGTAATATATACACGCATTCATCTACGCATGTATATTTTTGGTTTATTATGCAACTAAGTTAATGCAAATAATGTCATGTATGATAAAATGGGAATGGAAATATTAGTGATGCCATAGTAATAAACTTTGTCACAATAATATAAATAAAACACTTTGTATTTTTTGTATTTGTATTTTTGTATTGTGAGAAATAGATATTTTTACAGTGAAATCTTTAAAAGTGAACCATTTCAGCCAGAGCTGTTTGAATCATGTGATCATTTATTAACAAACTGTTTACAATTAAATAAATTAATAATACATTAGTAATTGTAACTGTAAAGTAACTTAACTAAACTGTTTTAAGTACTAATTATTACAATCCTCTTTTGTATGATCTGGATAACTGAATAAATAATATAGTAAATTATTTGTACAAATATATTACTATTAATTAATAACCCTGATTATTTCAAAGCTTATTTAAGCTAGATTAAAAGATTGACTTTTAGAAATACATATACTTTTATTATTAAGAAACATGGAATACACAAACTTGAATGATTACAAGCAAACATTATTACTACTATTCGACAAAAGTGGTATGCTGTCTTCTTTACCCTCTCATACCTTAGATGACATTACACTGTATTAAATGTTTTGTATTTGTAAATGTATTAATAAGCCGTTGTGTATCATCTCACCGGTACGCTAGATGTCGCCGTGGCTGTAAGCTAACAGCTCCTCCACACGGCTGGCTCAGCGTGTTCCTCTTGAAGATTATAAAGCGGTTTGTGTAAGTCACCAGCAGGTCAAAACCATAATTAAACCCTGTCCATCGCCAACAATACTGTAAAAATACATTTTAAAAAACCATCATACATTTCATCCAATGGCTTAAAAACCAGCAGGAAAGCTAGAGTCCAACTCACATCTCCATCTTTGGTCAGTTTACGTCCACAGCGCATACTGTTGAGCTCAAACTCCTCTTTATTGGCCTCTTGTGGTCTAAAACGATAAGATTGGCTCATTTGCAATTCAAACACAGGTTTAATGTTTAGCAGTGCAGGACGTTTAGATGTTTCCTCACCCGTTATCATTATCATGTTCAGTCCTCAGCATGGTGAACCACTGCTGCTTGTATACAGAGCTCAGCCACTCTGAAAAATGAAGGACAAAAGAGGATGTCAGGTTAATATTTGCCACACTAATATCCTAATGTGCCTACTTATACTACCTCTTAAAAGTATGTAGTCTTTGTCAAGAAAAAGTAGGCAAACTTTGGTGCAAACTATTTCCTTATTAAGGAACTCTTCTTTTGCTTAGCGGTGTGCCTTGTCAACCATTTTGTCACATCCTCCACATTTCTATTAGAATTAAGTTCATCCTGTATTAAAGAACAAGAATCCTGTCATAAAAAGTAATCTACTTTTACACAGAGAGAGAGAGAGAGAGAGAGAGAGAGAGAGAGAGAGAGAGAGAGAGAGAGAGAGAGAGAGATGCTTTGTGAGTGTCAGAGAGAGTGTTTTGAGTTTATTTTCATATCTGCTTCTCTGGCAAAAAAAAACTGATACAATTTACAATCACACTGTACAATAAGGTTTCATTAGTTAGTGTATTTACTAACATGAACTAATTATGAACAATAATTGTACAGCATTTATTAATAATCATAGTTTAACCTTTCCTAATGCATTATTGAAATCCAAAATCATCCAACATTAACATTAGCTAATGCACCGTGAGTTAACATGAACTAACAATGAACAACTGTATTTTCATTTACTAATATGAACAAATACTGTAATAAATGTATAGTTCATTGTTTGTTCATGCTAGTAAATGCATTAACTAACATTAACTAATACAACCTTATTGTAAAGTGTTACCAATTTTACAAACATTTGATAAATATCATGTTTCTATAATAAAACAGACACAAATGATACATAAAATAAGATAAAAATCGAAATCTTTTTAAGATTTACTTTTGATAAAAATGTTCTACCATTTCTGTAGGATTCACATTTTAAAATGTTTCCTTTAAAGTTTTTTTTTCTAGATAAAATTCCTTGTCTAATGTTTTTAATAACATTAAAAATAGAGCATTAAAAAGTATATGTTTAACAGTGTGTTTGCTATTGCAATATTGACATTTTGGAGGAACTACTCCTTTGAGTAAATGTCCATGAGTGAGTCTCGTGTGTCCAACAATACAGCATCTTGTGTAAACAACCTCATCATGTCTTGAGTTAAAAGAATACATTTTCTTCCTAATAAGGACTGGATTTACAAATGTTTATATTTTTGAGCACTGATCCTATTTTGCTTGCAATTTGTTTAGAATATAGCTTTATGTAAGTGGCTTTAAGTCTTCTTGTGTGTTTGCACAATTATACATGCAGACAATAAAACAAAACAATGTTGTTGCAGATTAAATCCAATATGTGTAAAATTAAATAAATATTTAATATAATGTAATGCCCTTACTTATGACTAGGGCTGCATGATTAATTAAAATAACAACAATTACTTTAACGCATGTATGTGGTAATGTAATAGACTGCAAAGGTATTGGTCTTTGTTACTGGGGGAAATGGAAAAGATCTTTAACGTGCAGCTGGATTTTGACCCAGTTTCATTGATTTTGAGTATACCTAATGGATGTATTTTTTCATCAGCTAATAAGAAATTGTATACTAGACTAACCTTTGCTGCCAGAAAGATTATTTTACTTAATTGGATTAGTGATAAATCTTCATCACTTAAATGTTGGCACAAGATATTTTTTTAGTTAATTCCCCTGGAACTTAATTTTGTTGTAAATTTGTTAATTTTGTGTTTTATTACATAAAAAAACAGAATTTTTTTTTCAAAGTTTGGACTCAATATTTGGATTATTTGTAACCTACTCTTTGCCCTGTCATGCTAAAAGGAATATTGTAACTGTGTTATTATTTGAAAAATAAACAATGTTTTTAGCCCTTTTTCTGATCTGTTTTATTTGGGGTAGTCCTGTTTTATATATAATCTGAGGTTTTTTTTCCTTTTTCCTTTTTTTCTCCCTTGTTTTGTGTTGATATTTTTCTTTGTGTGTCTTTTGAAGATATATTATTGAGATATATATATATATATATATGTCTGTAAATGTCTATAAATGTCTGTATTATTGTGAATATTCAATAAACATAATTAATTAAAAAAATAACAATAGTAAATGCAATATCTATACAGCAGAAATATGCAATCAATTAAATTTAGTTTATGTGTTTCATCATGCAAATAATTTATCTAAATTTGACCAATAATATTGGGGTCTTAGGCTGTGTGTCCACCGAAGCATTTCTGCGCTGCAGCTGTGAGCGCTTTTACTGCGCAGTGTTTTTTTTCCAATCGGTTGCATGATAAAGCCTAGCCCCTCTTTATTGTTATTGAAAAAATGCAGAGTGCTCATCGCTGACTGTAAAACGCCTGCTCAGCACCTTGCTAAGTTGCAGCCACTCAAAACTCAAAAACCGTGGCGCTACCATTGACATGACAGAAAACAAACACTCAGCTTGAGAAGGTGCTACTATTGACTGTAGGTATACTATTGACTAGACCGGCCTAAAGATGAACCTACTGCCTAAAAATTAATACTAATGTTGGGATCAGAGACAAGAGAGGAAAATAGAATATGCATTATAATATATAAATATAAAAACAACACATAAATATAATATAACAAAGAAAAAAAATATATTGTAAATCTAAATGGCTTTCTGTAAATCTGACCAGGAGGTAGGATGTTGTCCCGTTCAAGCATGCGGGCTGAGGCCAGGTCATTGATGATGTACTGCAGGCGGATGTGTCTGAACACGGGGACAAAGGGCATGCCGTCATCTGTGTTTAGAAACGGCTCCACTTCTCCAGCATCTGCGAATGAGAGTGACAGTTGTGGGGAAGATTACTGAGATGTATTCATTTATTTCTATATATAAAACGTACCACTTCTTCTTTTACACAGCCAGGCGTCTGCATCCAGCAGAAGTTGTTTGATTGGACCATCCCAAGATGGATTAAGCTGCAAGAACATCCACTAAAAAAAAAGAAATGTAGCTTCAATGTTCATAAGAGACCTCTCATTCACTACATGTATGCATGTTTGTGCATGCACACACACACACACACACACACACACACACAC
>CAIGQW010005633.1:3238463-3267563 GCA_903798125.1 Danio choprae | reverse complement strand
ATATATATATATATATATATATATATATATATATATATATATATACACATTTTTTTTATTGCACTTGAATATTGTAGTAGGCAAAATAAATCACATAAATACATCTCAATAAAAGCTGCATTTATATATAAAATGTAATAATAGTTAATACATTTTCAATGTGATATTTATTTATGCATGGAATAAGTGAGCATGTTATTTTAAATCATCTAAACATTTTCAAAGATCAACAACAATATAAAAGCTATTCTTGAATTGTTCCATTGTTTCAATAAAAAAAACATTTCTGCTTCTGAAATAGCATTGAAAATCTATGAACATGAAGCAGGTTGTATACAAATGTTTTTCTTAGTGAATTTATTTATAATCACAACATCACGTCTCCTACCTTCTTCAGTGCCGTGTACACATCCATCTCCACTTGCATTACAAACAGATCCGAGGACTGAATGAGTTGCTCCATAATTTCTCCCCTACACACAGATGTTCAATGAGATCACGCATTTCTAAACACCAGATCCTTCATATGAGGTCAGAGACGGATGTATATATTAGTACTGTACCCGAGCTCCTTCATTAGCTCCACATTCTGATGTGTCATCAGGTTATTGAGAAGCCACTCTAAACATCTGCAACATGCAACAGCCTCAGTAAAGTGTCAAGTGTGTTAGAGAATAATGAAACTCTGAGAGGATTACTGACTTTTTCATGACGGAGTCCAAGCCGTACATGGTGGCCGAGTTGTAATAGCTGCACACGGTCTTCACGTTCACATTCTCCTTCATGGTCTCTCCACACTGCTGGATCAGGCCATCCTGAAGAAAACAGCAAAATAATAAAACTCAAAACACAATCTACAATCACAGCACAATCATCCCTAAATGTGTATTGGGTGGCTATCAGGGTGTTGCTATAAGGTTGCTAAGATGCTACAATTTAAAGTGTACCACAAAGATGTACTACCAAAAAAATGTGCATTTTTGTTTGATGTGTGAAGTAATTTGAACTGAAACATGACAGGGTGAGATGTAGAGTAGCTCCTCCCCCTTTTAATAAACAGCCAATAGCCTTTTGTTATTATCACAGCTCTGTCAGTAAGAGTAGTCAATATATATGCATAACATAACAATAGTTATAATAACTAATTTCTAATAACTAATTTCTTTTCTCTTTGCCATGATGACATTAAATAATATTTTACTAGTTATTTTGCAAGATATTGGTATTGAGCTTAAAGTAAAAGTTTAGAGCTTAAAGGACCAAAAAATTGACCAAAAAAAAATTACCAAAGAAAATTTTTAAATTGCTTTTATTTCAGCTAAACTTAAAAAAAAAAAAAACATTCTCTAGTAAAAAAAGCATTATAGAAAATATTTTGAAAATATCCTTGCTCTGTTAAACATCACATTTGGGAAATATTTAAAAATGAATACAAATTTCAAGGGGACAAAGGTGCACTACGCAAATTTTGCCAAATTATGTTGATATTTAAAAGCACCAAAACAAACATGCCCATAACCCAACAAAGGGTTTTGCATTGCACAAAAGCAAAATAAGGGATTGAGCTGGGATATTAGCCTTGACTCAGTTGCATGAACGTAGGCTACATTAAGCTAGAGATTTATTCAGATTCAGATTTATACAGAGATTTATTCTTCGCAGCTAGCCCGCTCCAGATCCATGAACAATAATTTGAATTAAATATATAAAAATGATGCAAGTTTTGTTTACGCTGCAAAAAAAAAAAAAAAAAGGAAGAATAGTGGCCATTTATTTCATTGCATAGATAAATGCTACATCTTTATAGAATCACATAGTAATGATGTCGTATTTAACACAGATACTCACCAACTGAAGCATGCAAGCAGCAGCGAGAATATTAACAACTCGACTCGGTTTGATCAGAACATCATCCCTGTAGAGCGAACCAAAAACCACTTGAAGAGCTGCAGATGGAGAAGAAAACAAGATCAGGATATGACAGGTTCTATTACTGCTCTGCTGTTCACCGTTATATGCAGTGGTCATCGATTTTGTTTATACATCAATTTTGTTTGATATTTATATATATATCAAACAAAATTGAATAATACCTCTCAACTAGAATTGGACCTGGAATTTGGCGTTACAAATACAAAAACAACAACTTAAATTTGTTCACTGCATCAAAAATGTTTTAAAAGGCATTCCCAGGATCCTCACCCTCAGTATCAATGTTCTGGTCTGGGATCTCAAGCTCAATAACCATCATGTTAGACTCCTTCCAGGATCCACTGAACATGCTGGAGAAATAGCCTGACTGTTTTGAAAAAGAAAAATGAGAGAGAAAATGTTTAAAATGCTTCCCATGTATGCACAGCATTATTAGCTGAACTGAACTAACCTGACAGAGGTAAATTTTATGAAGGTTCCACTCCTGCCCCAAAGCACGGATCTGGATGTCACTGTTCTCTCCATTCAGGAATAGTGTCTGGTAAATGTACTTAGAGGTGCTTTTTAACTTTTTCCTGTTAGCACAAAAAAAAAAAAAGACAGAAAAAGAAAGATAGAAACATAAGTAATAACCATTACATAAAAGAAAACCTTTACAGTTTGGAGACTGTACGTTTTGCAAACACATTTTTACTCTGCATGGCCTTATTAAAGTGATCAAAAAATTATAAAATTAATATTTCAAATGCATGCTGTTCGTTTCAACATTGTAATGGTCAAACGATCCTGGAAAAACAAACTATCCATTATACACATACTGTATATCCCTCAAAACAAACAGCAAGTTGTAATTTGTTTTTTTTAATTGAATTAAAATTAAAGCCTTCCGTGAAAGAGCCATGCAGAACCAAAAAAATCTAATTTTACTGCAAGATTATCTTAAACATATGCATCAACTGCTGAACTTCTTGTGTTTGGTATGAACATTTGTATTGTCATTTTAATACGGTTTCATGCCACTCAGACTATAATGATAATAGTATAATATTTTAAGTGCACAGAGCGAGAAATATAATCAAAAAAGTACATATAATCCCTTCTGTACCTCTCCTTTAAATAAGCAATCGAAATAAAAGTAATTATATTAGATTGTACTGTAATTTTTCCACCATTAATCAATGCGTGACAACACTGATAATACCAGCATTGCCAGAGGGCAGGACACTTTTAAATAGCTTACAAATTGTGTGTTTGCTTGGCAGTATTTGGGGTCATTGACTTGCTGAAATGTCCACCCTGGTTTCATCTTCATCATCTAGGATATAGGAGTTCAGAATGAAGCAGTTCATTTTTTATTTACACTGACAACGGGCAGGGTTTCTGCATAACTACTGACAGATTTCCATCTCGGGCTTTCCATGCCTTTTTACACCTCCCTTTCTTCATGTGTTCAATCCTTTTTTCAGTGTAAAGTAATTTTATTACACATAACTTCATTTTTAAACTAATTAATTTTTTTAAGAAACAGTGAAGTGTTCAATACTTATTTTACCTGTGTTAATGGACTTTGTACTAAAAGTAAGAGAAGACAAGGAAGTGAGGGCAAGGTTGTGGTCTTAGTTAAAATACGTAAGAGTCAAAAAAAAGTCCCTGTTCCTCAAAGCCGTTCGTCATTCAGTGAGAGAAGAGCCAAATAAAAGAAGACTGCATTTTCCAAACAGCAAAATCTGATGATGGCGTTAGATTTAGGCTTCAATTCCACATCAAACACCACTGCTGTGGGATCAGAGAAGATCGCCCCTGCTGTAGTTTTGGGTTTGTGTTGTTTGGTGGGTTTGCCAAGTAACATTACTGTAATCATCAGCATTGCTCGTGAGTGGAACAAAAATCTGAGCTTCACCTTAAAGCTAATGCTCAACCTCGCGGTCTCTGATGCTCTGACTCTTTCCTTGGCTCCTTTCGTGCTGTATGGGATACGCTCTGGATGGAAACTCGGCCTGTGGTTTTGTAAGATCCTGTTCTTCTTGGGTAAATGGAGTCTGTTTGTCGGTGTCCTGACGGTCACATCTATGAGTGTTCACCGTTATCACAATGTCATCAAGTCTAGGGTCGCTAACAGGATGATTCTGCATAGAATGGAACGACGGCACAGACACATTCAGCTGATCTGCATCTCGGTTCTCGCCTTTGCTTTTGCTCTACCATTACTTTTCACTAGAGGACTCAACGACAACAATGGATTTCAAAGATGTCAGAGGACAATCATCTCATCCTCTATCGAAGTGACTTTACTGTTTCTTGACATCCTGCTGGGGTTTGTCATCCCATTTTTGATCATGTTGACATGTTATCTCTGGATGCATAAAGGTTTGAGTCGAAACTCAAAAGGTTTAACTACAGCTCAGAGAAAACAGGGAACAAAAGTAAGGACTTACAAGAAGAGACTTGTTGTCAGTGTCGTTGTGGCTTTCTTTCTGTTTTGGACTCCTGTGCATGTCATCAATGTGATTGATATAGTAACTGCTCTGACTGAAACATCTCATCCACATGTTCATTCCCAACTGAAGTCCTTCCGTCAAGATTATGGTGATACCAGCAAGACTCTGGCTTTGCTTAACTGCTGCCTGGATCCTTTCCTCTATGTTTTTTTTTCAAGGAACATCATAAAGTGTACCAAGTAGCACCTCCAACTATTCAACTAACAAATATTTCCTATACAAGTTTTTTTTTTATGAATGAATGCAATTCTAAAATGTATGATCTGCCAAAGAATCATCTGCAGAAATAAAACTTGATTCAATGAAAAAAAACTTTGACACAGCAAGGTATATTTATAGTTTCCTTCATTTTGTGCTTTTTCCATGTTATTGTAAAGGCATCTCACCCTCCTATTGTGAAACAGCAGAAAGATAAATGTATTAAATCAATCCAATGGTGAATTCTGACAGCTACAGCATATTATTGTATATTATTTTAATGGGAAACGGGAAAGAGAACTGTGCATGGTGGTTTGACCATTTAGTTCCACAGAAAATGACAGTGCGGCACTGGGCACTGTGTGTGAATGGAATGATGATCAGTTTGCAAGTACAGGGCTGGTCCCGTTTTGCTCTTAAATATATTTGCCTTTATAAGTCCTTTTTTATGTTTTTCAAAATAATATAATTTGCCTTTTTATGAATCGATAAATGTTAGAAGAGCTGATTTAAATGTGAACAGTTTGTAGTTATAATGGTTATGATAATATATATTTTTTAAAATGTACTTTTTTTTTTAAAAACTTTATTTATGTACATTAAAGCAGACCAAACATAGTGTCTGTTCTCTGACCTGCGTGGCGTGTCTAGCTGGGTGTCCTCTTCTTCCGGCTCGCTGTCACACCCACAGCGCGAGCTGCGTTTCCTCTTCCTGCACTCACAGCTGTGCCTGTTTCCAGCACACTGCCGCTCCACAGTCTCCTCAGGGCCCCGGGGGGATGACTGAAAGCGGCTCCCGAGTGAACCCATAATTATTCAGCCTACAAAAACAGACACTACCTATTTAGTCATGTTAGAAAACTGGTTAATAACACTGACATAGCAAAATAAATGCATAACCAATGCATTTGAGCAAAGTACCACCAGCAAAATGTATAAATCAGATGACAGGCGGTGAAGGAGATCACTCTAAACTGCATAATTTATCTAATCTAAAGTTAATTTGCATAAATTATTGTTATTGTATAATATTCAAATAAGTAATATAAAGCTTCTGTCTAATGGTTTATTGCAGAAACATTGATGTTACATTACTAAGGTGACATATCTTTATGTACCTGTCAGTTTTTGGATTTTTAATTATTGAGGGGATGTAAAGAAAACATACAAAACATATTTTTAAGTGTTTCTTTTGTCGTCACACGTTATTAGTTGTTTTTGTCCTTCTGCAATTAGCCATGACTCTTCACTTCATTGAATTACAGAGAGAAAAAACAGATTCTCAAAAAAAAAGACTTTTAATAAAAACCTTTGACTAAAATTTATCAAAACAATTAAAACAATAAATAAATTTTAAAAAAGTAATTTTGAACTTGACTTCATCCAACATTTCGATTTTTGGCAAGCCAAGGCAACTGTTCGTTTAATCGATCAAGAAGGGAAGTATGATAAGAACTATTACTTATTGTTTTTAGCGGGGTTTTTTTTGTTTCTTTTTTGCTATATTAATGTTTCTGCATATTCTTGTTTTCAAATAAGTCATGTACAACCTTAAGTCTAATGGGTTAGTACAGAAACAGTGATTTTACTTATTTAACTGACTGGCTTATCGACGAGTCAATCTCACCGTTATATCATTTAACACAATTATCTTACTAATTTTAAAAGAAGCTGTACATTAAAAAGCCGAACAAACATTAGCAGTCTGTTGAAAACACTCACCACACGCGTCTGTTTCTCAAAATACTGACCACACACCCTCAAATCTGTTGTAAACACTCACCACACGCGTCTGTTTCTCAAAATACTGACCACACACCCTCAAATCTGCTCATCAGCCGCTGTGCAAATGCATCATTGGTCGTATAATGAACACATAAACTGGCTGTTAATCGCTGTACAAGGAAATCGGCTGTTAAATGTGTATTAAATTGATCTGTAGTTTAAAACAAAAGCAGACACAAACAGAAGCTGTCTCTCCTCCACGTCACGGCTGCCTGTGAGTTCAGCGGGCGCTGCTGCCACCTGCTGTCGTGGAGATGCAGCAATCACTTTTTACTTTTGCCGAGAAAATAAAAATATTCAAACATTTGTGCTCACCCAAAATATAACAATTTTTACTGCAATTGTGCTCAATGCCATTTTACATTCATTCATTCATTCATTAATTCATTCATTCATTCGTTTGTTTTTTTATGTTTGTTAATTTCTTTCTTTCTTTCTTTCTTTCTTTCTTTCTTTCTTTCTTTCTTTCTTTCTTTCTTTCTTTTCATTCATTTAAGTGGGTTTTTTAACCTAAACTTTGAACATATTACAGACACTGACATGTATCGCAAAAATATAACAAATTTTACTGCAATCTTGCTTAATACCATGTTAATTTGTTAGTTTGTGTGTTGTGTTCATTGGTTATCTGGTTGCTGGTAGGTCAGTATCCGATTGTCGAACTGATTATTAGGCTTTTCAACCTAAAATGAATAGTCAAAGATGCTAATATGTTAAAACATGCTAGCAACTTGTATAAACATGCTAGAAATATGCTAATAACCTGTAATCATGACCAGTGTGCTAAATCATGCTAGCAATAAGTACAGCATCTTTTAATGTTACAGTAACGTTGAGTCTAAACAATCTAATATGAAAGTTTGTCTATACTTTGCTGTACTTTTTTATTTCAGTTTAAAAGTTTTCATAAGACTTTCCCAAAGAACTGTAATTTTTATTGCAGTCTTATATATTTTAATTTTAATGCAATTTTAATTTTGCAGGTTTTAATGCTAGAAATTATCTTTACAATTGCTGCTCTAGTACATATACTGAAACCCACTCTAATGTTTACTGAAATGTACTGAAGCTATTGTTTAGAATGAGTTATGTATCTCTAAAAAACATTTTTTGTCAATTTATAAACACTTATTATATTATTTTTCCTTATAATAACTTGGTTCATTGGTTCTACACAGTAATTTTATTTATTCATTCATTTATTAATTAATTAAATTGACTTGTACATTTTGTTGAATAATAAAATAAAGATAAATGTAAATGTATTGTAAATATTCTGTAGAAGAAACATCTAACACGACTTTACCAATTTAGTTTTAACATAAAAATACCAATTTAGTTTTTTTTTAGACAGTTAAATTTATTTTAATGCATAAAGTTCATTACAAACCATAAACTACCGGTATTCAGCTGCATATTTTCACTCACTCTAAAATAGAAATAAAACCTACCAACAAACCACAGCCACTCTTGACTCTTGCCGTGCTCATATTTGACCACAAGAGGAGCTACTCTTTTCCAGAACACATTGATGGGCGGGACTTAAGACAGAACCAGCCAATGAACGGTCAGAAATCATCGCAGTCCCCCTACCCCTCAGCGGACAGCCAACCTTTCAGGGTGCTGCTCCTCCGTTGGACACGTACCTCAGTCTGCTGTATTAAAGTCTACCTGTGTGTCCGACGGATGTGACAATATTTCAGTCATATTGTAACGTTTTCTAACGTTAGTGCAGACTGGTTTCATAACCTGCAACATGGAGCCAAAGACGAGTGACGCGACCGCAGGTAAACACTGTATTACTATAGTAAAAGAGTGGCAAAAAGAGATAGTATATAATTACTATCAAAATACGTTGCATACTAGGAATATACTTTTAATATACCACTGATTATGTAAGGTTTACATGTCGTCCGGGTGCTTATGTGCATTAATTGTGAAAATATATAAGGATATAGTCTGGTTTGTTTAGTTTGTATCAAAAACAAAGCGAGTATTGATTGAAGTGTGATATGAAGTTGCTCATTTGCGCCTCAAAAGACTAAATGGGATTTTAAAATGTTTTTTTTTTCTTATAATTCTTTCAAGATACTGCAGATAAAGAGTAAAACAAATTTGTAAAAAGTATCACCATATTTTCTTGGTTGATTGATTATATTAGGAAATGCAAAAAAATAGCAATACAAGTTTCTTAAAATGTTAAAGCATGAAGTCTATGCTAATCTGCATATATTTCTAGCACAAAAAGTGGATGAAATCAGGTTCAATATTCTTGTTTATTTGTTTCATTCCATATTAGAGTCAAGAGTTTTTAAAGGGGGATTTGAGGGATCTTTTTCATAATCAAATCTTTTTATTAATGAGAAAATGTAAACAATCAGAAGAAAAAAAAATAAAATCACATTTTGTTTTGTTAAAAAATAAAAATATAAGTGCAATAAAATAAACACTTAAGACATTTTCATTACAAAATACTGACTTTTTTATACAAAAGCCCAAAATTAAACAATAAAATTGATACATCCTTTAAAAACAGACATGCTAAAATAATGGATAGCTAATTTAAAATTATGTAATCTAAACTCAAAAAATAATTATTTATCCCTTATTTGAAGGGATTTTAGGCATTTTTAAATCCAATGTAATACATTCCTAAAATAAGGCTTATTATACACACACACGCACACATATATATATATATATATATATATATATATATATATATATATATATATGTATGTATGTTTATTTTTCCTAAGAAATGTAAACTGGAAACTTATTTTAAGTCTTTTTAAGAAATCATAACATTTTATCATATTGCAGTCTTTGAGAAACAAATGAGATATTAACATGTTTCAATGCCTCACTTCCACAGGTGCTCCATATGTCGAACCATCTAAAGCCAAGAGAAGGAACAGTAAGGAGATCAAACAGGCGACTGTGGCCCCGTCCGAGCAGATCAGCATGGTGAAGTGTCTCTTTGGCTTTGAGAAGGAAGACGTCTCATCATGGCATCGGTTTGTGTGTCTTCTCAATCGGCCCACTGATCCGGCCTCACTTGGCATTTTCCGTTTCTTATTTGGTGAGTCCTCATTTATGACGACATATGCGATTATTATAAATGTAGTGATTCTGGATTGTGGGTCAGGTGTTAATATGTGCTGTATTTTCTCACAGGTATGCTGATGGCTCTGGACATCACCCAGGAGCGAGGGCTGAGTCACCTGGACTACAAGTATTTAGACGGGGCACCAGTGTGCCGCTTCCCCCTCTTTAACTTCCTGAAGCCGCTTCCCATGGACTGGATGTTCTTTGTGTATTTCGTGATGTTCCTTGGTGAGTTTGCCTCTTTTTTTTATAAAAGGAAAAAGTAACCATTTATTCTAGTGGCCTTGATTCTGTAAGTTATTGTTTTCTCATTCATTTTCTTCATGGGCTCTGCTAATATTATTAAATTGAATGTATTTTAGTATAGTGTTGTTTGTTTCAAATCAATGATAAAATATAAAAAAAACTATAAAGACTTTTATAATATTATTCATGATTATGAATGTTGTATAAATAATAAATAATATAAATAGCGTAATAGTAAAAAAAGTATTAATTTTCTTTGTTATATTATTTTTAAAATGCAACCGCCCAGAACACACTAGTAACCATTTAACACAATTTTGTATTATTTGTTATTATTGTTATTTATTATTATTATTACAATTACATATTATTTATTTATTTATTAAAAACATGAGAATTTGGGAACTTTGGTATGCAGTGTACCCATGTGTTATTTTATTGTTATTAAAGTATATTAAGTATTTAATTATGTAACAATTCTTTTTTTTTTTTTTTTGCTATGTATTTTTTATTGCACTGTTAGGTTATATTAACTCACCTAAAGTTAATCTCTAAAAAATAGTTGAAAATAACTGTGTATTTTAAATACTTACTCCCAGGGCCATTTATATCGAAGTTGATATTTAGCCGCACCATATTGGTGTTTCGTAACATCTATTTTTTATGAGGCGAGCTGTTAGCCCAACGCTCAACCCCCAATCTGGGGGACCAGGACATACACACATACACTACGGACAATTTAGCTTACCCAATTCACCTACAGCACATGTCTTTGGACTGTGGGGGAAACCGGAGCACCCGGAGGAAACCCATGCGAACACGGGGAGAACATACAAGCTCCACACAGTATTACAATTAACAGTAATTACAATTTATAAAATGTATTATAAATAAATAACTTAATTGTATCTGCAAACGGGCAGCGCGGTGGCGCAGTGGGTAGCGCTGTCGCCTCACCGCAAGAAGGTTGCTGGTTCGAGCCTCGGCTGGGTCAGCTGGCATTTCTGTGTGGAGTTTGCATGTTCTCCCCGTGTTGACGTGGGTTTCCTCCAAGTGCTCCGATTTCCCCCACAGTCCAAAGACATGTGCTATAAGTGAATTGGGTAAGCTAAATTGTCCGTAGTGTATGGGTGTTTCCCAATGATGGGTTGCAGCTGGAAGGGCATCCGCTGCATAAAACATGCACTGGATAAGTTGGCGGTTCATTCCGTTGTGGCGACCCCTGATTAATAAAGGGACTAAGCCGAAAAGAGAATGAATGAATGAATGTATCTGCAAACAATATTATAATGCCTTATTTCTCCTATAGCAGATGAATTATTGTTTTTCATTCATTTAGACATAAAAGTATACAATTTTAATATTGGCCATTATTTATTTACAGCCAAAACATGAAAATGAAGCTTGGGCAAAAATGGAGAATATGAATAGGATTGTTCTTCATTTTACAGCAGTCACAAAAGTGACCGTCCACTTGCCTTTGTTTTTCAGGCGCTGTTGGTATCATGCTTGGCTGTTTTTATCGCTTTGCCTGTCTGATGTTTATATCCACTTACTGGTATGTTTTTTTCCTGGACAAAACAACCTGGAACAATCACTCTTATCTGTATGGACTCATCGGCTTCCAGCTCACGCTCATGGACGCCAACAGATACTGGTAAAGTCTGTCGACAAAATCTATTTTGCTTAAACATAAGAAAGCCATAGCATTATATCACAAAATTTTTAAAAAATCATTTAATTTGGCCAAAATAGAGAAACATGAAACATTGTCATAACACAGGTCAGTAGATGGACTCAGAAATCCGAGGAAGAGGAACGCTCATGTGCCTTTGTGGAACTACACTTTGCTGAGAACTCAGGTGAGTTTTTTTTTTTTTCCTAAATCAGGTTTATTAGATTAAATATTCATTCATTCATTTTCTTTTCGGCTTAGTCCCTTTATTAATCTGGGGTTGCCACAACGGAATGAACTGCCAACTTATCCAGCATATGTTTTACGCAGCGGATGCCCTTCCAGCCGCAACCCATCACTGGGAAACATTCATACACACCCATTCACACTCATACACTACGGACAATTTAGCTTACCCAATTCACCTGTAGCGCGTGTCTTTGGACTGTGGGGAAAACTGGAGCACCCGGAGGAAACCCACGCGAACATGCAAACTCCACACAGAAATGCCAACTGACCCAGCCGAGGCTCAAACCAGCGACCTTGCTGTGAGGCGATTGTGCTACCCACTGCGCCACCACAATGCCTAGATTAAATATTGATTTCATAAATGTTCTTAATTAAAACATTTATTTAATTTATGCAAAAATATATACTTTATGCAAGAAAAAGCTCTAAATTACAATCGCTTTATTTTTAAATCCAATGAAATGTCTTCAGTAGATTCAAAATCACGTTTACTCAAACAATAAATAATAATATATCATAAATCCAGACTTTTTTTTTTTTAAGTCTCTTAATTTTCTCCATAGCTTTAAATGAAATGTTGACTAGACGGATAATGTCCATTGTCTTTGGCAGATTTTCATAGTGTACTTCATCGCTGGGGTTAAGAAACTGGATGCTGATTGGGTAGAAGGATACTCCATGAAATACTTGGCGCACCATTGGTTATTTGACCCTTTCAAGTAAGTGTATCGTCCTCCGACAACATCTGCATCAGCATGACACTTGGTTATTATGTATGAGTATTATGTTTTGATTCTTTTTTCCTCTGTTTCAGAGTGATTTTGCCTGTTGAAGTGGTCAGCCTGATGGTGGTCCATGGTGGAGGTCTGATCTTAGACCTCACAGCTGGCTATCTGCTTTTCTTTGATGTCACACGTCCTGTCGCCATCTTCTTCGTCTCCTATTTCCACTGCATGAATTCCCAGCTCTTTAGCATAGGTAAGAATACTGAATAAACTGCTTTCAATTATATACAGTATTATATAATTATATACTATGTACTAGGCCTGGGCGACATGGCAAAATCAAAAATCTCATATCAGGATAACGATATATATTATACACGTTTAAAGGAATATTTCTTTTTTACATTCCCAGAAATGCACTCCTTCATATGTGATCATATTTCTCACTTTATTTAGAAATTCATGGCAAATTATTGATAAAAAATTTTGAAAAATAAATACACAATAAATATTAATAAAATAGAAAACACTTTTCAAAAACGAATGATTACAGGTCCAACATATATTGCTAAATAAAATGCTTTCTCACGATGCTGTTATTCATGTCTGCATCCCCTTAATGACGTATAATGTTGCACTCATATAAATTATAAATTTTGTTTTACTGTAAACAATGTATGTTGTGACACCACAAAATAAGTGATAGAGCATAATACAAACCACCACTTAACAAACCCACTCTTCTCTCTATAAAAATACACTTATTCTAGCACTTAATTCTCTGAGCACAAACAGTTCCTTTGTATAATTAGCACTTCTTGTGTATTGCCTCTTGTTGTTGAATCGCTGAATGCCTCCTCAATTATAAGTCGCTTTGGACAAAGGCTTCAGCTAAATGACAAAAAAATGTAAATGTATCTACATGAAGACTTTATTTTTCTATCCTCAGGGATGTTTTCTTACACCATGTTGTCCACAAGCCCTCTCTTTTGCTATCCTGACTGGCCCAGACGTTTTTTTGGCCGTTTCCCAGAGTTCCTCCAGCCCGTACTGCCCTTCATCTCTCCGGCCCCGATTCGCAGCTCCTCCTGCGTTTACCCAAATCCACCCAGCGGCTCTGGAGGACAAGAGGAGGCCCACGCTGAGCCCAAACCTACCACACCAAGCTTTAAACACAAATTTAGGGCCTTCTTTGCCATCCTGTACATCCTTGAGCAGCTCTTCTTGCCGTACTCGCACTTCATCACGCAGGTGAATGCAAACCGCACTGTGTTTGATCTAGAACATTCACTCGATCAGTGGATACAGCACTTTCACAATCAGAGTAAACACAGATAGTGAACAACAGCAAACATCTGGCCAAACCTTTGGAAGAGGAATCACATGCTTTGATGGAAAGAGACGGACTCATGTTGAATAATTGTAGACAGGCAAACTAATGCAAACATCCCTTTTAATTTTGCTTATACTTATGCTGAATACATTAAATTGTGTCTTATTAGGGTCAATTATTATTGTCTTTATATAAGCAGAGGCATACCATAAACACACATAATATTGATGCAAAAATGCAATTAACCAATTCATTATTTTAGTTTTTGTCCAACAAAAAGTAAATGGCAATTAAATACTTAATTTAAATTCATTTAATACAGCTTTTTAGACATTTTTTTCAATAAAAAGTTAAATACTACTATGTATTATCAAAAAAAACACACACATTACTATTAATTATTTTAAAACAGCTTTTAGCAAAACCTTTTTGAAATTTTAATTACCTTATTGCATACTAATTTTGTTAATAATTAAATTACTTTATTAATTGTAATAGTTTAGTAACCTTTATTTCAAATCTATATTTGAGATTATTTAACTTTAATTTAACTTAAAAAATATCGAATAGTTAAATACTAATATTAATATATACAAATAAATAAATAATATAAATATAAATTATATATTTTTCAATTAACTTATTGCATACTAGTTTTGTTAATAATTAAATTACTACTTTATTAATAGTAATAGATTAGTGACTTTCATTTCAAATCTCTATTAATTTGAGATTATTTAACTTATTTCTTTAATATATCAAATAGTTAAATACTAATAATAATCATATTTACAAATAAATTCTATAAATAAATTATATTTATAATTTATAATAATATAAACTATATTATTCAATGAAAAAATTACTTTATTAATATTATCTATAACAATAATCTAATAATAATCTATTTTAAATTAAGTTTATTTAAATACTAATATTATTAACATATATTAAATACTTTAAATTATTTAACAAATAGAATGCATTAAATTTAATGACATGAAAATTACTACATTTATTATTATCATTTAGTTATTAATAATTTATCTTAAGTTTTATTTCTGTGAATTAAAACAATTGTATTAATTAATAAAATATTTCCTTTTTTTGTTGTCGGCTCTACAGGGTTATAACAACTGGACAAATGGATTGTATGGCTACTCGTGGGACATGATGGTTCACTCCCGCTCACATCAGCATGTCAAGATCACCTACAGAGACGGAGTAACAGGGGAGGTTGGATATCTGAACCCAGGAGTGAGTAGCTTTCAAGAATCAATTTTAAATAGGAATGTTCCAGGTTAAATATGCTTTAGTTATGTTAAAGCGACAGTTCTCCCAAAAATGAAACATTCCTCACCATTTATTCACACTCAAGTGGTTCTAAACATTTAGGAATTTCTTTTTTCTGTATAACACAAAACAAGATATTCTGAAGAATGTTGAAAACCAGTAGCCCTTGACATACATAGTAGGATAAAATACTATGGAAGTCAATGGTTATTGGTTTCCAGTATTCTTTCATATATATTCGTTTGAGAAAGAAACTCACAAGTGGTTTGGACAAGTGGAGGATGAGTAAATAATGAGAGAATTCTCATTTTTGGGTAAACTATACCTTTTATGATGTTTCGACGCGTATATATCAGTTTTTTTTTTCCATTTTTCAATAACATGCAGTGGAGTAATATAGAGAAAAAAGTGACTTTAATTAGTCAACATATTATCAACGACTTTCTTAAGAGATTTCCACTAAGCTAAACTTGTTATTAATCCACAATATTCCTTATTTTAACACTAAACAAATTGAACTCCTGGATTTTCATGCTCTTTTATATGCTTATTTTCTTATGTAATTTCAATATGCTGCAGGTTTTCACTCAGAGCCGAAGATGGAAAGATCACGGAGACATGTTGAAGCAGTACGCAACCTGCCTCAGTGAAAATCTGCCACGCTTCAACATCTCAGATCCAGAGATCTACTTTGACATTTGGGTGTCCATCAATGACCGCTTCCAGCAGAGGTTAGTAAAGTCTATTGCATGTTAAATTTACTCTGATTCAGGCATGCAAATGGCAACCCAAACTTCTGACGTCTAATGTAAAAAGAAGAGATTTCTTCAATATTGCTCTCTTCCTGTCCTATAGAATATTTGATCCACGTGTCGACATCGTAAAAGCCGATTGGTCACCATTCAGACCCAATCCATGGCTCATGCCGCTGCTGGTTGACCTCTCACCATGGAGAACTAAATTTGAGGAAATTGAAGGGTCTTTAGACAACCAGACTGAGGTGGTGTTCATCGCTGACTTTCCAGGTTTGAGTCTTTCTGCCTTTGTTTTTCTGGAATAAGCTGACCACACAGATACCCACTTATCACTGGTGTTGTGACATCTACAGGTCTTTTTCTGGAAAACTTTGTGAGTGAAGATCTCGGGAACACGAGCGTTCAGGTGCTGGAGGGTGAAGTGAATGTTGAAATAGTGGATGAGAAAAAGAACTACAGTTTACAACCTGGGGAAAAGATGCAGGTACAATTCTCTGATCCTAAATTATGAAACTGATTCTATCTATATTAACATTCCTACCATTAGAAGCACAGTGGAGTTAAAACTTAAAGAACATCCTACAATTTCCTAAATTTCAAGGTCACTATTGTGCCCTGTTTGACGTTATCCTAACAGGAGTAAAGGAGCAGTTTTTGTAAGCATATTTCATGATGTGTTACATGTACTCTGAAGCACAGTATATAAAAAAAACAACTAAATTAGATATTTGAAGAGCACAGATCAAAATTTGAGTTTCATATTCCCTCCAGTTATTGGTGTTAATCTGGCACCTGATGGTAATTTCCTAAATTATCTGACAAACTCTAGTTAACCGGAGGCCTTCCAGAGCCATTCTAAAGTCACTGACCCATCCAGCCTTTTAGCAAGAGAAGCAGGCTCGTCCAAATCTGTGATTTCTAGAATATATTGCATCTTTACGGTGTTACTGACTCATTCAGGTCCCCCTAAAAAAAGCTGGTTGTTGATGAAAAACAAGAGAGGACATGATAATGTGGACAATCTATGTTCAATCATTTGAAAACTGCAACTGGAATTGATCATTAGTTTAGCACTAAACAGGGTAAGGATGTGTCCGTGAAAGGTAGAAGACGTGTTTCATGTGCGGTTCCATCCCTGCGATCATTGCCCAAAGGGACAGAAATTTTCCTGCAGGACAATAAGTTCCATCACACAGCAAAATGGGTCAAGCAGTTGCTTCAAGCTGAAAATGGTTAAAATAATGAAATGGCCAAACCAGAGTCCTGACCTAAACTTGAATGAAAATCTCAGAAAAATTCTTGGCCAAAGTTAAATCTAAGAAAAAATTACAGTCAAGTTATGGATGTATGGGACGGTAATTCGTCTCTGTTCTCACGTTTGCATTGACATTGACTTGTATACGCAATTTACTTGCAAAAATACTTAATTTGCCGTTTGGTGTGAATCCAGCATAAAAGTCATTTATCTTTGCCTGTTGGTTTGGCGTGCCTTAAACATGCATCACAGTGCAGAGATCTTTTTTAAACAAAAGTGAGGAAAACTCTGCCTTAGAAAACAGCAATGATTGTAGCACAGTTTTTGTTGCAGTACATTGGCTATTTAAAAAAAAAAAAAACATTGTTCCACAAGCATGATATAGCAATGAAGATTACATTTATTATCTGCTTTTGATCTCCACTGAATATTGGACTGATTTTCACGCTTGTGCTTAGATTCCAGCTGGTGAATACCATAAGGTGTACACTGTGTCTGAAGGACCATCGTGTTACATGTACATCTATGTGAACACTACTGAGGCGGAGCTTCAAAAGAACTTCACCAAGCTTTCTGAACTTCAGGAGAAAGTGCGCAATGGAACAGGTCAGTCACCTCTCGATGACGTGATAAAAATCATTTTTCAGCCATTAATAATTATTTTAAAATGCTGATCTAGTTGCCCTGCCTTTTGTAGTATACCATTTTCCTCCACTTTATTTGTACATTTTGGTATATCTAAGGTATATCAATGGGGCTGAAAAATGTCTGTTGGTGTTTTCAGAAACGGAGCCTTTGCCTCCTGAGCTGCAGCCACTCATCACTGGACTCGACGACCAGGACTCAGAAAACACTGTGATCGACCCAGTAGTGCGGATCTTCTTAAAGAGACAGAAACGCATGCAGGACGTCAGGAAGAGACGAGAAGCTTCTATGCTTGAACGCTTCCAGAGATTTGCCTCAAAAAAATACTACTCCATTAGACGAGGGTATGTTGATGACCCTTTGAAAATGAGATCTAAAGAGGTTATCCTTTAAATAAATTGAAATGAGCTGATTGAGATGTCTCTACAGTCGTGGCAGTGTAAGTGAATGGTGTTATTTTGGTTCATTAGGTTTTTGATGACAGCCATTGCTTTGCGTAATCTGGCGGTTGGTTTGCCACCAATGGAGCAACTGACCAGAGAAGTGGCCTACGCCAACCTGAAGGAGCCAGAGACTGAGAGGAGTCTGGATGAGCATCTGAAAGACGAGGTGGGCCACGGAGAGCTGTGATAAAACACTGTTACTGAGCTGCTGGTGGTCCTGCAGCAAACCAACAAATGCTTAAGTAGGTCAGTATTTTTGGAGCATTCCATGATTTTGCGAAAAATCTGTTTGTTGTTTACAAATAATCCCCCCCCACCCCCCCCCCCCTTTTTTTTAAGCAAACAAAAAAGACCAAAAATAAAAATGACATAATTTACACTCCTGTTGTTCCAAACTTGCTAAATTTTTAACAAAATCTGACATTCTGTCCTGTTCTTAACGTTTGTGTCATGTGGCTCCAAAAGACATGGAATATACTATAATGCACAAGATGGAAAAAAGGTATATTTTTCTGTTGTTAAGTTTTTTCAAGCTCTGCAGTGTCCATCTTTATTATACTTCCAAAGGAGCAGCAGGAACATTTTTTAAAATCTCTCCTTTGGTGTCTCATTTAGGTTTGGAACAACATGAAGGCCAGTAGATTATGAGAGTTTATATTTTAAATTGAGTAATTTTGGATGAAACTAATTAACTATGGAATTTGGTTTCTGCCATAGACTAAAAATATAAAAAGGTAATTATGACCTAATCCTGTGAGTTCAAAGGGGTAGTTTACCCAAATAGAAAACTCACTATTTGCTCACCCTCAAGTGGTTATAAACCTTTATGACTTTCTTTCCTCTGTTAAACACAAAAGAAGACATTTTGAAGAAAGTTGAAAACCTGTAACCATTGACATCCATAGTAGGAAAAACAAATCCTAAGGAAGCCGATGGTTACATGTTTCCAGCTTTCTTCAAAATGTCTTCAAAAAACCTCAAACAGGTTTGGAACAAGGGAGTGTAAATAATGACAGAATTTACATTTTTGGGTGAACTATCCCTTTAACCTTTTTGTTTTTAATACAGTTTATATCCAATATTTTCTACTTTTCTTCTTCTATGAAGTTTTGAGTTTGTATCATTTTTCTTGCAAGTGAGATATAAACTCTGGATTATAAAAGTGTGAATTAAAAGCTAATTATGTGTCAATTACCTTTTTATATTTTTATTTTGTGTCTGTAGTGTTTGCCCTTTTCCCCCTTTGGTTACTGAAGCAATGTAAAGACACTACTTTTACTTTGTTCTTTTTTTATTATTTGAGAGCAGGAAAGCTTTAAACACTAATCATTTGCTCTTTTCGAATATTAGATAAAAAAAAAAAACTTTCATTTGAAGCATACTTTTTTTTTTTTTTTTCTTTAAACAAAATAAGAGCTTTTATTTTACAATTCACCCAATTGTGCTTAAGGGATCCTGCCTCTGTATTGTCCCATCACAGGATTTATGCATTTAGTCAATCAAATGCACCTTTTTCCCCACAAACACCATTTAATTGGACAAAATCTTGGCTGTAAAATGTGCCAAACATGGGCAGGTACCAAATTGTCTTTAATGCATAAGTTTCATTATGCTAAACGCTGTTATTAAATGCCTAAAATATTTTATGCAACATCAACTCAACCTTCTCACGGCTTTTATACAGTAAGCACACTGTGATTGTGAGATTGGAAATGCAGGAAAGTTGTTGTTTTTTTTCTTTGTCTCCTTGTCAATTTTTGGAATAAATAAAGTGCAGAAGCAGAGTATTTAATGAATGAATAAATGTGGTGTTTTATTGCTTTCAGTTTCAAAATGATATTCAGTCATGGCTGATCTTCTCATTCCTGTTAAAGTGCATGAGACAATCCAAAGTGTCTACGGTAACACACATATAATGAAATGGCACATCATTTAAGACGTCTAAATGAAAACAAACACTTAAATACTCTAGAACTGCTTGAAATGGTACATACAGGTCTTGTTTCAGTTTCCAGATAGGGTTATAACATTTAAACCACAGCTGTTATGCGTATTAAACGGCATTCTTTACACTACTACTCGCAGCAGTGTAAAAGCTTTAAAACTAGTGTTTACATGTGCTCTTACTACACTGTGAAATTCCTAAACATATTAGGCTAACATTAGTCCAGAATCAAAGAAGATGATCCACTGAATTCATTTACAGGTTATCAGTGGAGAATGGAAACTGGAGTTAATCCATTTAAAGAAATGAAGATAATATTATCCTTTACTCATGCAACCTGTAATGTTTTCATCTTCTGAACATAAATGAAGATTAAACAAGCAAACAAAAAAAATTCTCTCCCTCTACTGAAACTCAAACGTTTCCTAAACAATTTAAATAAATCAAAATGGATGTGACTTCAGTGGGTTGATATCATTTATGAATCAATGATTATGCTTTGTCTTTGCTAAAAGTCCAAAAATAAGTATTCATTGACTAAATATCTTCACTTCCGTATAGATAACTGATACATTTCTGAGTGAAAATATGGAACCAAGTGTTTTTACATTAAATAAAAACTGGAAGTTTTCATTTCTGTTTCATAATTCTGTTTTAAAAATTAAGTATTTTTTTGCCTCACACTTATTATTTTAAAAAACTAATTATTTAGTTTACATTTCTCTTAAGAGTTTACATCTCACAATTGGCTTTATTTCATCATTTTTTTCTCTATTTTAAACATCACAAGATGTTTAAAAAATTAATAATACTATAACATTTAATAATAATTATAACATTTAAATCAACATTTTGAGTTTACATATAATAATTTGCAAGTTTACATCTCACAGATTTAGATTTTGAGAAAAAAAATAACTTTAGGTTCTTGCATGTTGATATAATTAACTAATATTCATATTATATTATATAAAGACCCAAATCCAAATGAATCTGCTGTAAACCAAGCAATGCATCCGTGTTGTGTTGACACATTCCCATAATACAACTGGACCCAGAGGTGCTGCACTGTTTACAATGCCACGATCCTCTCACAAATGTGCATCACATATCTCAACAAGTCAAGTTATTTGTTCTGTAAAGACTTAATATTTGCTTTTTGACACACAAAGTATTCAGATTGCTTTATAAAACTGTAGTCAAACCACTGGAGTCAAATGTATTACTATAAAAACTATTTAAATGTTGTGAAAGAAGATTCATTCAAATATTTTCATATATGTTAAGAAGATGATCAAACGTCTTATGGGTTTGGAATGGCATGAGGATAAATAGACTATACAGAATTCTCCTTTTGAGTGAAGTAATGTTTAAAGTTACTTACTTTTAATGTTTTATTTTCACAGTTTTAAGCAGTAGTGTGATATAAGACATACACACTGGATTTACACTGGTTCGGTTCATCCATTACTTCCCTTTTTGCTGTTTATAAGCAAAGGCTGGTAGTTGATAATGAAAACCTCAACAACAAAGAAAGAAAATAACGTTTATACAATAATTCAATAACATAATGAAAATGTTCAAGGCTCTTCCAACACTTATAATTTAGCTCATCTGCAGAAACGCAGTCAGAGGAGATCAGACATCCATCTGACCTCAATATATGACACGAGGAGAGAAGTGCAAACATATGCGGAGGTACTTCTGATATATTAAATGAGACCTTGATTTGATAAGTGATATGAATGTTAATGACAACTAAATCTGGATTTAACAAAGCAAAATCTCATGGAGTGTTGATACCAAACTACACTCTTAAGGCTGCGATGAGTGAGTCTGTTAAACTGGTGCTGTTTGATTTAGTGTTAAATCCCTTTTTTTAATCCATGATCTTGATGTGATGTTGTTTGTAGTGCTGAGATCTACCTCGGCTGGAAGTCTGGGTAAAATATTCCCCGTATCACACCTTCGATAACCATATTGGAAAATGTATCTGTAAAAAAAAAAAAAAAAAAAAAAAGTTAAAACATTAATTAAATGTATTTTAAGAAGGAAAAAACACAGGCTTTGTTAATTATAGGTTTGTGTTTGCATGATGTCTTTTGGTGCAATACTATTATAACAAAACATATGCTATATAGTGGCAAATGAATAGTAATTAGACTGCTTGAAGTTTACAGGTCAGTTCAGTTCAGATGTAATAACCTGTGATTCAGTGAGTGAATGAGTCATCTGTGCCAGTTCAGTGAGATGTCTGACTGATTATAAACAATACTTCCTGTGTTCAAGTCTCATTCACAAATCATTCTCTCATTTCAAACATGAAACCAATACAAGCGTAATACAGTTGTATATTTTGCCTGTTATAAATGTTAACTACTGATCTATATTTTATATTTAAATGTATTTATAAATTAACATTAAGTAACATGACATTAGGCATTACATAAATTAACAATAATTTAAGTGAATCTATTTGAGAAACGTTATTGCAAATTAGCGCTATTGTGTATTAAAACATTTATCAAAAGATTTTTGTTGTTAGTTCAAAAAGTGTAACATATACAAATGTTTTGAACTATATTTATTTTTATATCCATGCATACGATAGTTTTACATGTTTATAGGGGCTCTCTTGTGATTTTTACACGTTCAGCTTCCTGTAGTGTGTAATGTTGCTGTTTGAGCAATAAAACAAATCTGCAAAGTTATAAAACAGCGCACACACCTCACAGCCTTTTTTTGGATGTGCACTTCCTGTTTGTGTACTTAGATCATATATCCTGAGTTTAAACAGACAGACTTGTGAAACACATGCAAATATTTTGTTTGTTTTGCCAGAATATCAGAGATGTAATGGCCCCGCCCACTTCTGGAAAGGGGGCAGGGAGCAATGGCTCATTTGCATTTAAGGAGACACACAAAAACTGTCATATAAGAAAACTCTAATAAATTATCTGTGAAGTATTTTGAGCTGAAATGTCACAGACATGCACTCCGAGACAAATGTATTACTTATATATTATATTACTTGCATAATATGACCCCTTCAGTAATACATATATAAAATATTTTCATTAATAATCTGTCATTCCAGAATATCAGTGAAGCAAACATAAATGCCTAGACTTTTCTTCAGATCTTTTGATTTTTTTTTTTTAAGGGGGGAAGGTTAAAAAACAGAAAAGAAAAAGTGTACCATTTGTGGCAGGAAGCAGATATGGATCCCTCTGGTAAAGAAGTGCTGGTTGATGTGTCAGTTTACTGCAGGGTTTAGAGAGGAAAGGTCAGAAAGAGAGAACAGAATGACTCACAATCTAGTCCAGTTTCTGATGACAGTGTTAAAAACACAGACTGTGAAATTCATCACGTGGGTGGTGCCACTTCCCAGCCAACACAATAACTTCTCAAAAACATTTTTATAAGAGCACTTCATACACTCCATAGTTGTTTTTTTTGTTCAATGTTCTGAGCAGATAAAGAGCAAACATACCTTGATTCCTCTGATTCTGTTTCAAATGATCTAAACAGAAAGAAAAGCTATTACTTTACCTTTTCCTTTTATAAGTCTGCTTTCTAAGGGCTATACTTCAGACAATTACACTCTATAAAGCCTTACCCACAACTTTCAGTTTTTGGCAGTGATGGGAAATGGCGGATATTGAGGAAATCCAGGAATATCTTTGGAAGAACCTCATTTTCCATGATTATAGTCTACGCACACAAACCAAAGGCTTATTCCAGAACAAAGGAAACAGGCTGTGATTGTTATTCGTTCTGTATACAAGTCAATACCTGTAGGTAGAGCTCTAGTCCCTGTCTCCTTTGCTCAAGAACCTTGGGAACCCAGTTCCTCACATGCTTTGAAGGGATTTCTGGAGGTTTTATTATCTTCTTAAGCTATAAAAAGGGAAAAGAAAAAATATTGTCATAAACTGGCCAGATGGTGTCCCAAGAGTTTACACAAAAGGCAAGAATGTGCTTTCACATGGAATTTCTGCATTTTGCCAAAACTACAAATTGCGTAAACGCTCCCTTTATCTGACATTTGAAGCCAAATGTCCTCTTTTCACAGTGTAAACAATCATGTGTCTTGATGTACTGTATCAGCAGCATGCAATAGTCAACATTATTATTTCTGACCACATACAGTAAATAAAAAGTACAAACTAACACAACAGAGATGGTGTTAGAAACATTTTCCCCAAAGAACTACTTAAGAAACACTGGTTTTCACAAATACATGCTATTGCTCACATTCCAGAATTCCTCTGTGAAATATGCACAGTAATAATATATATTAGCACTTCACTGGAATGACCCAGTGAGTCTCAATGGGTTCACGCATCTGGTTTCGTGAATTATCAATGAACCAACATTTTCTCAGTATATAATTTGTCCTCATTAACCCTAATGTAAATAAAATGAATTATTATATTCATTAATATTATTATTATATTAATTTAGATAAAATACTAATAAATATTAATACATATAAAAACAGAAACAGAAGAAGCCAAAGAAATATCATTTCGTATTGTATTGTTGTTTGTACATGGTTATTAAATGACGTTGATTGTTTTGTGGTCTTCCACAAGAAACGGCTTTCCATTTATTTTTGATAGTGACAAATAAATTCTGGTCTGATTTTAGCTTTTAATTTTTAGCCCTGCAAAACTTAATAATTTCACTAAATATATAGTTTAACATAATTCCTCTTGAATTTTGTTCTCTATCAGACTTAAATATACACAAAACAAATTGTACAAAATTAAAAGTATACTTTAAAAAAAACATAAATTATATATACATACATTAATGTATGTATACAGTGCATCCAGAAAGTATTCATAGCACTTCACTTTTTTTGTTTTTTCTGTAACCTTCCCCAGCCTTGTGCCTCAAGACAATCCTGTCTCGGAAGTCTACAGACAGTTCTTTTGTCTTCATGCTTGGTTTGTGCTTTAACATGCACTGTCAACCCTGGGACCTTATATAGACAGGTGTATGCCTTTTCAAATCATGCCCAATCAACTGAATTTACCACAGGTGAACTCCAGTTAAGCTGCTGAAACATCTCAAGAATGATCAGTGGAAACAGAATGTACCTGAGCTCAATTTAGAGCTTCATGACAAAGGCTGTGAATACTGATGTACATGTGACTTTTTCAGGTTTTTTAGTTTTAATAAATTTGCAACAATTTCAAAAAATCTTTTTTCACATTGTCATTATGGGGTATTGTGTGTAGATTTTTGAGGAAATAAATGAATTTAATCCATTTTGGAATCAGGCTGTAACATAAAAAAATGTGGAAAAAACTGAAGCGCTATGAATACAGTGGTTTTCCAGCCCAAAATAAAGGACTTTCTTTGTGAATTTGATCGACCTTTTCTCTACTTGGTGCTCCCAAGGGTCAGTCTTGGGACCCCTGTTATTTTTCATCATACATTGGTTCCAATTTTACTTTTTCCAGATGTTTTCTGGGATGATTGTCCAGTTAGTTGCTCTATCAATAAACATACAAAATGCACATGCACTTTAGAGCAAAAACTAATCCTGTTAGTACTGTTCATTGTTTGTTCATGTTAGTAAATACATTAACTAACATGAACTAATACAGCCTTATTGTTGCCATACTTTTTCATGATCTCAACAAAGAACAACTTGAGATCATGAATGCAAAAATAATGTTTTGTTTCATTTTCTGAGATTATAATGAAATAACAGGGTGGTTAATAGAGTGCTTTTTAAAGTGAAAATTCATTATGCTAATACCTGAAAATTAAATCTTATTACTGCTGTTTGTTCAGAGACAGATACATTTTCAGATTTATTTGTGTACTGAACATTTTTTAATTATCTAGCAACCAAACGGGCAACAGGGCATCAGTTGACAAACAGCTCAGACAACAATTATACAATTCTTGTAGCCCCTTGGCTATTTCAAATTTTACATTAAATAATACATAAGCAATAATACATAATATCATATACAATCATTTATTTTGTGTCATGGTTGTGTTAAGTAGTGTAATGTTTGCTATTATATTATATCATTATAATAATAATTGAATTATAATTTATGTTTTTATGCCATATCAGCAGCGTTGGCCATGTACATGGCAAATGGTAATAAATATTCCCTGTTTATAATATACAATCATAACTGTTTCTTAACAAACTGTTTGTTAACTGTTTCTTAAGAAACATGCAGTATACAAAAAACAAACAGGTAACACTGATAAAAAGTCATACAATGTCTTTCAATTTGATGAATGATAAACATTGTAAAATTCCTGCAGAAGGCATCTGAATGAAATTGTTCTCCAATAACATATTATATTATATATAATTGGTTAAAGTGGACTAATATTTATGTATTTACTATAAATTATTTTGAATGACCTGTAAAGCATTTTGTGTTAACTGTTTTAATACTGTCAATAAATAAAAACTGAATTGCATTATTTTTGTGTGTTGTAAAACAAACTAAAGATTCAAATAAAAATGTTGTGTTTAAATGATTAGATAACGCCACAATGAACATTCAGTTTCTTCTAAATAATCGATTATGGATTACACCATTATTACATATAGTACTGACTGAGTGTTATTGGAAGTTTCGCGCATGCTTACCATCTTATGAAGTGCGTGAAATTCACTGTATCGTTTCTCAACAGTATGCTGTCTGCCACACATGAGCACCTCGATCTTAAAAACCTGCGGAGACAAATGCATCATTTATTGTAAACATAGCACATTCTGCCTCAGTGGGCTTACAGATATCAGGATGAATGGACTTTAAATGTTTCAAAACCCAAAACATCATTTTTGTGCATCATAGGCGGGGCTGAGTGACAGAACCCCGTTTAAACGCGCCCAAACACGCTCTAAGTAGTGAGCTCACTAGCTTTTTAGACACCGCCAATAAAAAAGTATACGCCTCGACGTTAGTCATTATCCGCTGAGGTAAAATGCAATGTTTGTTATGGTGAATTTCAATAAACGCGTGTTTACTCCTGCTGTCTGGTGTTAAAAACAGATCTTGAACTCACCGTGTAGCCCTTCTCCACGCTACTGCCCTCCGACCGAAAAGACGGGATTGACACTTCTATTGGATGCATGATACGGCGGAATATAGCGGTTGTTTTGCAGTAAACCGGATAAAATAACTGTAGGAGATGTTTGTTTGGTCCTTCGGTGTATTTCTACTGGTTGTCAAGTTGACTGGGCGCCTGACATGAGAAGGAATGAAGATATTCAGGCGCTTCTTCTCCATCGGCAGCAGGAGGTTCAGCGGTGAGTCTGAGGATGTAATGCTGCCATCTAGCGCTCTGACAGAGACAAATTCAGGCCTCAAACACTACTACAACCACTCTGTTTATCTGTAGCTAACTGGGATGTCTGTATCTATAAATGTTAAGACCGTTATTGATAGACTTATATGTAGTTATTGTTGCCTTTGTTGTTACTATCGTAGTGAGTACACTCACTTAACACTGTAAAGGTACACTTAGTGCTGGTCTGAATTCCCCTTTTGGCTTCAGAACTACTTTAAAGGAGTAGTTCACCCAAAAATGAATATTTACTCACCCTCAATTGGTTCCAATTCTGTCTAAGTTTCTTTATTCTTCATTCATTCATTCATTTTCATTTCGGCTTAGTCCCTTTATTAATCTGGGGTCGCCACAGCGGAATGAACCGCCAACTTATCCAGCATATGTTTTACACAGCGGATGCCCTTCCAGCTGCAACCCATCTCTGGGAAACATCCATACACACCCATTCACACTCATACACTACGGACAATTTAGCTTACCCAATTCACCTATACCGCATGTCTTTGGACTGTGGGGGAAACCGGAGCACCCGGAGGAAACCCACGCCAACACAGGGAGAACATGCAAACTCCACACAGAAACGCCAACTGACCCAGCCGAGGCTCGAACCAGCGATCAGCGACCTTCTTGCTGTGAGGCGAACGTGCTACCCACTGCGCCACTGTGAGGCCCTTTCTTTATTCTTATAAACACTAATTCTGAAGATGTTTTAAAGAAAATTGAAAACCTCACTCACTCACTTTCCTTAGTCCGTGATCCATCAGGGGTCGCCACAGCGGAATGAACCACCAATTAAGCTGAAAAACCGTAACCACTGATTTCCACTGTAGGAAAAAACAAATAGTATACTATGGAAGTCAATGATTACTGTTGCCAGCTTACTTTTTAAGTATCTTCTTTTCAATTCAACAGAAGAAACTCAAGCAGCTGACTCTTCTATTGTGAAAGTGAAGTGAGCCTGCAACATTTCGATTACAAGTCCAACTCCCTAACCATTATTCCACAACTGGCCCCAGCAGTTGGGATGTCAACAAATAACGCGGTGAAGCTATAAGAACCGCGTTCCTAATTTCCATGTAAGAGAGAGAAATAAATCCAATATAAATAGATGTATAACTAAATAAATATAAAAATAAATGCATAAATTATAAATTAATAAATATAAAAATAAATGCAAAAGTAACACATGTGTATATATATATATATATATATGTGTGTGTGTGTGTGTGTAAATAAAAGCAGAAAATATTAAATGAAGGAAAAAATTATAAAAACAATATATTTGTTTCATTAAGTCATATATTACTTTGTTTTTCTATTTTTACATTTATTTATCTGTTTGTACATTTAGATATATTTATGCATTTATTTATTTTTACTTTTTGCAGGTTTGATCCTCCATAGTGTGCTTGTGGGTTGAACGTGCAAGACCTCTGTGGGCTGTATGTGAAACCACTTGTCAGAAAGCATTTGTGCTTGAAGATACCTTGTGAAACGGATTTTGGACAGACTTCTGAGAGCGCATAAAGGTATAATGATACAATAAAACAGATTAGTGAAAGGTTTAGAAAGAGCAAAGCGAAAACAACACTCACTTATGTTAAAAATAAGGGAGGGGGACAATGTAAGTAGTTATATCATATACAGTGTGTCAAAATGATGATTTATGGCTTT
>CAIGQW010005633.1:3182038-3211217 GCA_903798125.1 Danio choprae | reverse complement strand
AGATAGATTTTTCAGTGTTGCAGTAGCATAAAACTCGCCTTATATTGTAATAACAATTACTAAGAAAAGAAAAATAGCCTATTTTCTTCCCTTTATTTACTTAGAAGGTGTCAGTTTGAGCAGATAATTTTATCTTCAGACATCCATCAGATTCATTAGATAACTATTAAATGTTGTTAAACTAATATATAACTTGGGTTGCTAGAGACCCTGTCCAGTTTTTAGAAGAAAAAAAATCTTTGAGTTCTTAGATATTCTTCTTATAGTGACAACAATTGAAAAAGTATGCTAATGTCTAACTTTAAATAAAAGAAAACTAATAAGGAGAGGGAGGAAAAGGAATGGCCTGGGTCACTAAAGACTACCTTTCATTTATTTTAGAGGACAAGGAAGATCTTATTCTAGTATAATCACAGTGTTGTTTTAGAGAATGTTCAGTACCAAAAACGTTTTGGGAACATTCTGTATTTGAGCAGAGGTAGTGAAGTCAATAAACTGAGGGAAGCTTTTTTTTCTTTCAATTTATGATCTAGTTTTAAAAGTTTTTAAAGCAAAATTGTAAATTCTCTAATACAACACATCTACAGAACATGTAAGAGTATCCAAATAAACTAGTATTCTGGCACAGCTCGTTTCAGATTCCCCCATGCAAAACCAGCAGGTTTCCATTACTCAGAGACGAAGAGCGAAGCCGTAACTGGTATTGTCCACAATGGCTTACGTGGCACTCGGCACGTGTGTAGGCTGGATTGGGAGAGAATTCATTGAGAGTGAACAAGGGGTGGATCTCTCTCTCTCCTTTCGCAGAACACGTAGTAGTAACGTCTTCCCTTCTCCATTCTAAACATTTCTGTCATTCCCTCTGGGTCATTTTTAAATTCCCTCTTTATAAATCTCCCGGAATGGAGGCTGTGTATGGGTGAGAGTAAACCACAATGTTATCATTGGTGGTGACAAAAGAAGAATTCAAGGTTAAGCCAGACTTTTTGGCTAAACATTCGATTTCCACAGACATTCTTCTGAACATCAGTGGTTTTGTAGTCTGGCCTTGTTTGCATCTTTTTTCTCTCTCTTAATAGGGTGATATTGAAGGCTGTCTGATTGAAAGCAGCAGCAGAAAAGAGACTTTAGTCTGAATTGCTAAAAATACAAATATGAACAACAAGGACGATTTAATATTGTGAAAGAACAATTAGCTCGAGGTTTTATAGGCAACACGACTCTCAAGTCAATTGTGTTTTTCAAAGCAGTGTTGTAAATGCAAATATTACTTAAAATGAACTATTAAAAGAGTACACAATCTGAAAATGAACACATACAGGCCCAAGGCTTGTGTCTTTTTTATATGTGCATAGAAATATTAATAGTACATGTCAGACTACATCATGACTCATAATCATTAGTCTGCAAAGTCAGAAATTATTCATTCATTCATTTTCATTTCGGCTTAGTCCCTTTATTAATCTGGGGTCGCCACAGCGGAATGAACCGCCAACTTATCCAGCATGTTTTACGCAGCGGATGCCTTTCCAGCTGCAACCCATCACTGGGAAACATCCACAGACTCTCATTCACACACATACACTATGGACAATTTTAGCTTACCCAATTCACCTATACCGCATGTCTTTGGACTTGTGGGGGAAACCGGAGCACCCGGAGGAAACCCACGCCAACACGGGGAGAACATGCAAACTCCACACAGAAACGTCAACTGACCCAGCCGAGGCTCGAAGCAGCGACCTTCTTGCTGTGAGGCGATTGTGCTACCCACTGTGCCACCGTGAGGCAGTCAGAAATTAATTTTTTTAATAAAGTTTTAATAAAGAAAAGGTTTATAAGCATGCAGTCAAATAATGGATGTAAGAGATGCTTAAAATAGCAGATTTATTTATATCTCATTACACAAAAATCATAATTTTATTGTTCATTCAATAGTTTATTTTTCACAGTAGGCTATACATGCCATAATGCCGCAAGTCATGTGTTTATATGCTATTCTGAACAGTCACAACCACTTTGAAATATAGAATGCAGTTCTAACGCCACCTGTTGGTAGATATCTGTAGTTACAGAATTTTAGGTTTGTAGCAATTTTGCATTGGTGGTAGCATAAACCTTTTCACTTTAAAAGGACTATTTTTTTTATTATAAAAATGTTCTGTGGCATCACACCTGGCTTGAACCTTTATTTTTCGTAAAGAGTTTATTTTAGAGATCATACAGCATTTGTATATAATTGTTTGAAATCCCAGATTATACAGTATGCAAACAAATAGTTTTTTTTTGATGAGATAAAACAGTGATGGTGATATATGATATTTGTGATAATTACAAAAATGGAATTATTTTAACACTTAATAGCCTTATATTAATAACGGTAAACATCCAATAATAAACCAGGTAAATGTATTAATATGCTGCATATGGAACAGGTGTAGCTAATAGTTTGCTAGAAATGCCAAAAAACGATAAAGTATATCATATATTTGTGTATGTGAGTGTGTGTGTGTGGAGAGATGAATCTTGTGCTAGCATTTTAAACGATGCCAATATCACTTTCACAACGTTTATTTCCAACAAATATAATGAATGTAAAACCCTATGAATGGCACAGCCTCTAAATAAACACAAATGAAAGTTAATGCATTGCTTTGAGACGCACCATGTCCAGCATATAGTGACGGCACACAAGTGCACTGTACAGTGTCCTCAGAAAAAATACAGTGCTGAAGTCCGTGCATCCGTGCACCATTCAGTCAGGAGTTTGAAAAAATCGTCTCGGAGGTCTTAGTCTCGGTCTGTTCGGAAGTCTTTTTTTGATAGCGTTAACGTTAGTTGTAATTTTGGGTAACGGTACTCTCAGCAAATTTGCATATTTTTTTCTGTCCTGCAGTCCAGGAATGTGATGTATCGTGATCTTATTTGACTGCTGGAGTGCAGCATCGTCTCCTGCCAAAGCTAGGATCTCGGCCACGAGAAACTCTATCACACCGGAGAAAAACACCGCGGCTTCCGCGTCCAGCCTCTGCGGGAATGTGTGCTGAATCTGCCGGACGGGAAACACGAGGCCGGTGCGCGTTACCGGATCCACCACTGGCTTTGGTGGCACGGGTTGCGCTTCGTTTTTTTTCTTCTTCTGCTTCTTCCTCCTCCTCCTCCTCTTAATTTTTAGTGAATCTTTCAAAAGTTTAAAGAAATCATCACTCGTGCAAGTCATTTTGGCCCCGCTCGTTTTCATTTCCGTATGTGTTGTGCAGACTTCTTACTTCTCTACAAACACACTCATCTTCGGACTGGTATTGCTATGCTGCCCCCCTCCGGACCGGAATATATAGTACATTCAAGCTAGGTTTGTATAGCTACAAATTACTAATAATTACTCGACGCCAAATTGTATCTGTGTGAAACCACCATACAATAAATAAGTTATTATTGAAATGTGTTAAACTTTAAAAAGTGGACATAGACTTGCTAAGGCTGTTTAGCAGAATATTGGACAGACACACATACTCTGCTAGTTAGCTATTATCATTAACCAAACATTTACCATGGTTTTATTCTAGTAAAAAGTAATTTTTTATGTGTTGGGGAACCGACAGTTTTAACCCAAAAATGACCAGTCTGTCAGATGAAGAAAAACTGGAGTCAGAGATTCAATTAAAGAGTTCGTAGGCCGCTCTGTTTACAATCTTAAAACAACAACAACAGTTATACTCTCACATAACATCATTAACTGCATCTTACATATAGGTGTTTAAACTTGGATAAAACACAGATAGACTTAGATAATTCCCATGTGTGTGTGTGTAATTCTGACAAATAGATTTCAATGATTACTTAGGCGTCACACACAAAAGTCAGACAGCCACTTGGCTATTCAGAGCTGACCCCAGACCTGTGAAATGATCCACAAATGAATAGAACACACACACAAAGTACAATCTGTTTCATACTCAAGGCTGTTTCTCGTACTCTAAGCCGTCGTATCAAAACTGGTACAATCAACATCCAAACTGACTTGCTAAAACACAGAAAGTATATCTTGCACACAAAGGAATTTACTTAAAAAATAATGAACACATAAAATGGCAAATAACTCAGGAAATAGGTAACTCAGGTTGTTTTTAATCCATCAAGAGTCCAGTTCCACAGAAGAGGTCTCTATGACCTCTGACCTAGCTTGGTAGATCCTGAGGAAATCATTTGATATACAGAAAAAGCAATGACACACATATTATTTCAGTTTTACTCTGAAGAGGGATGAAACTAAGGTCATAATATAATCTAGGTCCTTAAACATTCAACCTTTATTAATAATCATAAAGACATAAGAAAGTATATGTGTTATTCCATCTTGCAGACATTATTTAGAAAATCCATGCTCTCACGCTTTTGAATGTATTAAAAACCTTTTGCATAACCATAGTCAATTATAAATTATGGTTAGTGTACCATGTACCATGCTTGTTTCTTTTTATTTATTTACATGTTTATTTAAGGGACATTATTAATATACATTTTTTAGATGAATCTTGCTTTATTAAGAGTTTATTTATTTTAGGAATTTGTTCTAACATTAATGTTACTTTAAAGTCAACATGTGTTCATTTATACAACATTAGTGTTTGAGGGGCCTGAAAATGCAAAATTTTATTAGAAACAAAATGGTTTAAATAGTACAGATTTTTGAAAACAATATCATCTTTGTCTTTCTGTAAGCCGATGATATGCTTTTTCTTAACCAATGTTTGGGAAAATGTTTGAGCTAACATTATTTTGCTGTAATAAATATATAACTGTAATGACAAAACTCACATTTAACCTAAAACTTTGATGTTTAGAGAAAAAAGTGTTCAAAGGCATCCACTACTACCAATGACATTTTCTGTTGAGTCTTCCTGAAATGTTACTAGTAGAAATGCTTCACAAATGGACGATGTCCAAGTCAGTGCCTGTAATCTTTTCTTTTTTTCCTTCAGCATAGTCCCTTTATTTATCAAGGGTCACCACAGCAGAATGAACCGCCAACTTATCCAGCATATATTTTACGCAGCAGATGCCCTTCCAGCCACAATCCAGTACTGGGAAACACCCATACGCACATGCAATCACACACACTCATACACTACGGCCAATTTAGCTTATTCAATTCACCTATAGCGCATGTCTTTGGACTGTGGGGGAAACCAGAGCACCAGGAGGAAACCCACGCAAACACAGGGAGAACATGCAAACTTGCACAGAAATCCCTACTGGCCCAGCTGAGACTCGAACCAGTGACCTTCTTGCTGTGAGGCAACAGTGCTAACCACTGAGCCACCGTGCTGCCCTGCCTGTAATCTATACTGCTAATAAAACTCTGACATTGAGGAAGATTAAAAACAAAACAACTTAAAGACCAGAAGTTGCTGCAGACCTTTTTTTCAGTATATGATGTTTTTACAGCTGAAACTGAATATTGAGTATGGGGTGGGGGTAAATATAGATTTTATGTGAACTTTAGTAATGTAACCTTATTGATTCAATACAAAACATTATCTTGACAGGTACATAAGCTAATTCAAGAATGTATCTTCTGGCACTGGCATATTTTTTGTCACTCATATTTAAAGGGTCTTGAAACTAAACTCAGATTGTAATAGAGATATTTGTGTTGCACATCATGGAAGATTGACATTGGCAGGCAAACCAAGGCAAAGGGAGCAGGTGCAGCTTAGTGTATTCAGCAGTGAACTTCATTATGTTATAAATGGGATTGTTTGTATTTTTAAGTTCATTTAAAAAATATATAAATGTATATATACATATAATATGCATTAGTTAACATAATTTAAAACAATGTTTTCTAGTTATTTTTAAATATTAGGAAATTACGCATGGAAACTTTAATGTAATACAGTTTGGTATATTTACCTTTGGCCCACAGCCCTTAGTCAAGTTTAGTCTTTGGCCCTTCATAAGAAAAAGTTTGGGCACCACTGCTTTAACACAATCACTTCCAACTCTGCCTCTATTTCTATTCTACTTTGTTTCCTATCTATCTATATAAATATAATATAAAGCCTTGCTACATGTTCTGAGGGACTACTGTGATTGCTTCTATTGTTGCTTTGGATAAAAGCATCTGCAAAATGATTAAATGTACAAAGACACGATTTCACATCAGGTGCATACATATTATGTTCAGTCTACAAGAAAAGCACAGCCAAAACAACAAAGGCTTCAGGATGGGGTTTGTACTGCTTAAGATGGCGAGTGACATTGACAGTTACTAGCCTGGCACGCATAGTAGAGCATTTTTGGCCATTTTCGTGTATCTGACATGAAAGATTTCATCTGTGAAACCTTTTAAAAAGCTTGGTACATGTAGTATGTAATTGTCATGTAAACATACACTTTATTTTATTAATATGACTTCTCGATACCTCTTTTTCCTCATGAATATGAATGTTGACTTAGCAAGAACAAATAATTGGGAGGGAAAAAAAAGCAAAACTAGAATTTTTTTTGCATCTAGTGCCCAGTGTCTTAACATTAGAAGTTATAACAGCTTGTGGCTAATGTGGTTTTATCCTTATGATATTAATATAATCCTTTTCAGTTGATGTTGTAAGAAAAAATGATTTATTTGGTGCTGCACAGTTAAAGTATATGAAGAAATGCTTCCCTGTAGCATTTTCATCACACAAAGTCATAGATCATCAGCAAATTGCCTGCTGGGAATCCACAACAGCTGACAGTAACATTTAATATTAGGTATTACTGAATAAGAATATATTAAATATGATTTCATTTGTAACTTTGTAAATTTGTAATCTTTTTCCTATAAGCTTTATGCTTTTTATTTTAAATTTATGGGACTAACATTACACTGTACACAAACGGGGCACAATGAGTTGTCATTAATCTGTTCATAGTTTATCATTCAAATTTTAAAGGAAACTTAATGGAATGAACAAATTCCTTACGAAGTATCACAAACAATGCCAGAAATTAAAAACATGTCTTTCTGTAGCAATGTCACTGTTGTGTTAACCATTACTGTACTGCATTAAATATAAAGAGAAAATAATCTCTTGTGATAATGTCATGTTAAAATATCTTATTTGCATGACAGATAAAACTAAAGCACAAAGTTAAAATACCTCTCATTTCTTTTCGCTATGGAAATGGATTATTTGTCATGCAATCTTATTATGTGAAATGATTCATTTCAGTTGTTAAGTTCCCAAACTGAAAGTCCATCCCATAATTTAAATTTAAAAAATTTAAAGTGGATATTATAATTATTTCTCCTTTTGGTTGTGTATTAACAGAAATTAGGTATAAAGAAGAACAAGAAAAATAATATTGATAATATAAAGTTTTTTTATTAGTTTTCTCACTTTGCTAAAAGCATACACAAAATAACTGTCACAGCATGGACTACCGAATATTTTGTTGCAATCTGACAACAAAACCAAAAACAACAAATATAAAAAAGGTTCATAAAAGAAATGTCAAAGCATAAGCAGTTAAATCATGGTTCCTAAATTATATCTCTTCACCCGTAAACAATTCAGAATTCAAACATTATGTCTAACCATACTACTAATTTTGCAAAGCTAACGTGGTCAAAATGATCTTATTAATAAAACAACAACAGAGCCTAAGAAATTACAGTAAGAAGAAACATGTTTTAAAGACAATAGGAAACAAGCTGATTTTATAGGATATTGCTATATCACCAAGTTAGTGTATGCACATTTGTATGCAACTGCATAGAAAAAATAAAAACAACTGGAATATGAGAGGAAAATAGTAATGCATTGAAAGTAATAGTCTCAAACGGGGAAAAGAATGTGTCCAGAAAAGTAGCTGGAAAAGCCTATACCATTAGCACTTCGAGAAACCTCTACATACACATGGTCTCCTCTCTGCAGGCTCAGAACCACCTTCCCTTCAGCTAATGATCGTGTATTAAGAGCAACTGTTTCAGGAGTTAGCTCTACAGTATTATTTTTCTTCAAGGTTACAGTGCCCAAACTACGAGTTCCTATGCATGAAAACTCGAATTCATATACACCAGGAATCTGGCACAAGAACATCCCTGAGGTTTGGTTATAATGGTTTTGTCCATTGTAAAGGACCCGACCGAACACAACAACTTTAGCAGTGGCGGGAAGAATGGAGTTGACTGAAGCAAAGAAGGCAGACTGTTGTCCTGTGGTATTAATGGGAGGTCCTGGAATTCCTGGTGGTCCTTGTGGCCCTGCTACCCCCGGTGGACCTTAAACAAAATAAGATATTGGAGAAAATTATAATGAATATTGTGGTACTTATTACCTAATCATTCATGTTGTTTTTTATTAACTGTAATCTTGGCTATATGAGTTCTGTTATCTGGATTGTGAAAATGGGAGCTTTGTGTTGAAGGAATATTTAGACATTCAATGCCTTACCACGTTCTCCTGGAGGTCCCTTGGGTCCGGGAGGTCCTGGGATGGAATCTCTATCTGTGGAGCAATAAATAAATGTAACGTGATAATATTACAAGCCTAAGAATTGTCATTAAATGACAACAAAGCATTTGTTTTCAATTTGAAGCAAATCCCCTTGAAGCAAGGAAAGGCCAGGAAGAAGGCTAAACAGCTTGCAATGGTTTGGTGCAGTCATAAAATACAGCTTGACAGTTGTTACATCCAGATTCATTAATACATATATCACTGCACCAAACCATTGTACAGCAAAGAAGCTTCTAAGTCTGTCTAGATTTGTAGTGAATTAATTGTCATTTTAAGTAAAAAAAAAATCTCTTTGATTGTGATTGGGGGAAAATAAACACTTGTCTAACCTCATTTCCAATGTCTGAAATGTAGATGCCATCATCACCTGGAAGGTCAAACACCAAATCACAGGTAAACTAAACCATGGTGACCATACCATGATATATGCAACACTTGATATGTGCCTATACCACCAAATTCAGGTATTCTACAAGCACATATAAAGCTGTCAGGAAGTTTAGACAGAGATTTGCAGTCAGATGAAGAAGATTTATGTATAAGCATGCAGCAGTTAAAAGCTCTGATGCCTCACCAGTCTCTTTCCAAGGGTCGAGATCAAAAGCTGGGATATTCCCACAGTTAACAAAACTGGTAGAACTCTGGAAGCGGAAGGGATCACTGGGAACTGTAAGGATTCCAGTGTTGTCGCAGATTATGCGGGCCAGTGACACAGAGGCCAGAGCTGTTTTCTGTTTGCCGGTGAACACTCCATTGTTCTCAAACCATAACCTGAACACAAAGCAACACTTGGCATTAACACCTCTCAACACCTCTTAGCAGATTAAGATTGAAGGAAGATAATGGACCTCTAGGAGAAAAAACACCTCTAAGCTAAACACAGAAAGGTTGTTGTTACCTGTCACCATCTCGGATTTTCTGAAACTGTCTTGAAATCAGGCAGGCAAAAAGAGAACCGACACGACCACCAGGAGCAAAAGGCTCAGCAACACCTCCCAACCAAACATCAATGTTTTCAGGGGTGCCATAAAGCTCAATCAACTTGCGGGCCAGTTCAGTGTTGTTCATCACCACAGCCAATTCTTGCTCATTCCGAGGAGCAGACAATCCACAGAACCGACGCCATGCATTATAGCCTATAAGAGGAACCACGGACGGATATCCATTTAGACTTAAAACCAAAAAACACATAAAATGATTATGCAGAATGAAGCAGAGAAATGAAACTTGCCTGGTATAGCATGGTCACGGCTTCTTTGCATGTTGAGGGAAGCCAGATCCAAAGCAATGTGGGATGTGAAAGCAAACAGCCTCTCTCTAAGAGCATCCACCAACATGTGGTCCTGGGTGTTCAGTTTTGCCGGCCGACCAATTAATCCACGGAGCAGAGGATCGATTCCCCCTAGGCAAGAAAAAAATAAGATTGAATGGAGACAGTTGTGGCAAATTTAGTACCCAATAGGTATGCTGCAAGTCTCACAAACTCACCCTCAAAGATCACCCTCCACGGAGAGAAGAAAGCCTCATAGAGGGGAACACTGGGAAACTGAGGATGGTTCTGGTAGTTTTCATTAAGACGAAATATGATGGGCTGGATAGCCAAGTGAGCAAAACGGAAAGCTGCAGTGGCAAAGACGTTCGCAATGGTAGGGTCCACATTTTCATTGTAACCTGTATATGGTCCAAGATTTCTATTGAACGCATCAGGGCCCACAATTATTGGCAAGTATTCCTTGACCACCAAGATCTAAAAGAGAAATTGATCATGCACATATGATGCATTTCACATGTAACTCCTTATGTTGATGTACTTTTCATTGAGTGCCTTTACCTGGTTGTATGCACCAACAATTTTTCTTGCTTCTTGATAAAGAGTTTCACTACTCCAGGTAGGGTTGAGCACATGAAGGGCACGAGCCAATCTATTGTGCTCCCTCACAAAAAGTGTGTGTAAGGAGGTAAGAGCAGTATTCTCATCAACACGAGCATCACCTACACACATTGAGAGTTCATTAGCACTTGTCAAACTTGAATTGTGTATGCATATAGCTTACATTTTAACTGGACTAACCAATGGCGACAAGAAATATGCCTGATAACTGCATTTGAAGCATTAAGATTTAGAAGAATAATAAAACATTAACAGACCTGCAATGAAGCAAGGAACCTCTGTAAGAGTGCTGTCGTTGAGGGTTTTCTGACGAGTGGCGCACATTTTGGTGTCCATACTAGTAAAAGGCAGGAGCTCTCGTCCATTATCTTTAAAATGATTATTGACACGTAGAAGACCACCATCATTAGTCAGGTCCCGCAGTTCCTTTGCTAGTCCATCCTCTGAACCATAAACTTGTCCAGCATCTAGGTAAGCTGTAAGAGAATTGATCTGTTCCCGAACATTTGGGACTCCACCAAACATATAGGCAGTGTGCCCAGAACCACAAGTCGGTGCTGACCGGAAGACAGGGAGACAGGTGTTAGGGCGCAGACGCTGATCTCCTGGAGGGGCCTATGTTAAAAGATTAAACATAGCATGAAGGACTGTTTTACAGCAACAAGGGTTGAACAATGCGATGATAAGACGAACAGTCCTTGACTGACCAGAATTGGGAAGCAGGGTTCAGAGCGCTCACAACTGTTTTCACAGTCAATTCCATTGCTAAAGGACCTAATACTTGGTGAGAAGGGTGTAAAAGTCAGATCGTGGTCAACCCATTGCCCAAAGATGGTGAGCATGAAGGTAAAGTCACGGTCACTCTCTATGTCAGCATCTGCAGTAGCTAGAATACGATTGGAAACCAGTCTAACCTAAAATCAATGAGGAAGACAGAATTAATTGGTGGCCTACTTGATTGTCAAGTAGACTTCAGTAAGCTATTCGTTATCATCTCCATCATACCAGGGGCAGTGCTGTGCCATTGTGCAACTTGTTGGCATCCCATCCTTTTGGCTGGGAAATGGCATCCTCATATTGAGCAGGCAACCAGCGGGCAAAAGGAGTGTTGGATGCACCAAGAAGTGGGTTCCTCCTGAAAATGATCAATTACGCTGTCAATAAAGAACTCTCAGTACAGACTACTCTCAATATGAGTCTTATTCTGAAGACTGACCGATTATTGCAGACACTGCTGGCAGTTCGATACTTGTTTATGAGGGGTGTGGTCCTACAAGATGGTGCGCGTGTTTGAGCTGCACAGCCTGTCATACGTGTAATGGTATTAAGTTCGTCTTGAGTGAGCAGGTCTGAAGGAAAAAAATTGACAGTATTCAGAAGGCCACTTCACGGTGATGGATTTGATCTGCAGCTTTTGCAACATTTCGTTCTCATACCTGTAACATTGATGGACCTCTTGTGTACATGATGGGTTTTCTCGCTGATCAGTCTGAGCGTTTGTGCCATGTAGTCTGCAGCTCTTACGGCCTCTCGTGTTTTTCGAGCTGGCTGTTTTAGCAGGCGTAGCTTGTCAGAAGGCTTGATGACATCTCTGCGCACCCTTGCTAAACTCCTGGAAGTGGGGAAATGATATATCAGTGACTGGGATGGTGGCACATGAGTATTGTGCAACATTCTTACAAACTTTACTCACTCATCTCGAGAATACTTGTAAGCAGCATCCACTATTTTCTTTGCTTCCTCAATTGAATCAAGAATAAAAGGTCTTCCAGGACTCTCTTCTTCTGCTAAAAAGGAAAAGTGAAAAATTACTAAATGTAATAAAGCCAAAGTCTTGTCTAGTAAGAGAAAAAAATGAGTGAACTCAGTTTACATTTACACATGGCATTAATAATTAATATCTGTTTTGTTTAACTTGTTTTTCTTGGTTTTCTGCACATTGAATCATGCAGCAATGCGCATTGCATGTCGTGATATTTCTAGTCCTGAAACGGGACCACCCAAAAGTGATGAACACAGGACTTCTGCTTCTATATTGTTAATCATTAGTTGTTTTAATTTTGTTGGCATGATAAATTTGTAAACTTACCACCCATTGAAAGAGCACAACAGCACCCCACCACAAAAAGAAGAGTGGGAAGATTCATCTCTAAAAACACATATTGAGATATTTAGAGAGGGAACATATAAAATGCATTGTTTATTAATTGTAACAATAGTACAGTACATAAATTGTACTGTTCATGCATTTCAAACAAGCAGAAAATGTTTTAATATTATACAAAGTTTTATAAAATGTTGTATAATTTTAAAAGATAATATCAATGGATTTATCAATATCAAGTGTCTGTTAAATGTTACAGTAAGTTCTATAAAACTTTAGCATTTGTGTTTGCAATCAGCACCACATAGATAAACCATAACAACATTTTAACATGCAATTAAATTCTGAAATAAATTAAAATGTTTCAAATTGCATTTCTTACCTGTATAACGTGTGTCTCAGGCTCGCTGGTTCTGGACTTGAAGCTCAGAGTAAGTTGTGCTGAATAGATGCAGCGGCTGCGCTTTTAAACCATTCCTCATCTCCAATCTGCTGAGCATCATTGGGGGAGTTTCTGGTGGTTTACTTCCTTTTTCCTTTTCATTTACCATATGTGGGGTTTATTTTATTGATTTATTGGAATTGACAGTCTGACACTCATTCACTCATCCAGACTCGACATTACAGGAATCCATATGCACATTATTTTTTAAATAAATAAAACCTTTAAATAAAATGATTCAGAATCATATTGATGTGTCTTTGTAGATTCATTCTTAGTTGTATTTATTTATTTATTTAAATAAGAATGATCAGCATAAACATATTTAGTGGCCAAAGTGTAAAATATATGGGTTATAAATGTATAGCCTAAGAAAGAAACGGTTATTTCAAGTTCTTCTATGGCATTGCTGGAAAAAAACAACATCTTTTGTACTTTTAATATTAAAAGTATAAAATTAAATGCTTTTTAAAGTGGTTTACAATGCACACTTGTTGGTTGTTTTCTTTTCGTTTAGTTTGTTTTGTTTTGTTATGAATATAAAAGTCTTTTGGGTTTTGAATGATTGTGGATTTTTGATTTTTTACTTGTTCAATTTTGTTGTTGTTGTGTTGAGGATAATAATGATAACCTTGAACTTTGCTTTCATTATCAGCTCTGGTGAATTTATTAAACAATAATACCAATGTTAGTTTTCATTTATATTGTCAACAAAACTCAATTTGGTTTTCACTCTCATAAGCGACAAATTCAATGAAATGTGATGAAACATTTTACCGGTAGTACATACATCATGTTGCTTTTATTTACCTAGGAGGTCAATAAATCTCTTCAGTTAGACAGTCAAACAATAGTTGAAATTGTTTAACAGCCTAGTGACCTATAATCTCCGACTAAGATGCCAGGAAGCCCTCAAGGAAACATTTCTTTAATTGTATTAAGGATTAATGTTTTTTTTATTTTCTTTACCAGCAATGCATCCATCATAGAGGTTATGACATCAGGGATCATGTTTTGATGAATCAGAGTTATTGTAATTTGTTCCTATGTATTTGTTTACTAAGTATTTGATGACGGATTACTTAATGTGAAAATATGCTTACACAGGAGATTTCTAGTACAAGATTTTTACATATTAATACATTTAAGTCTTAAACCTCTAAATTGTTCGTTTTTGAGTTTTTTTAAAACATACGACTCCATTTATTAAGTATACTTGTGTTATGTAGAAGTATATTTTAAGTACACTTCACGTTTTAACATTTATGTACTATACTTCTAAGTATACTGCATGAATACCTCTTGGGACTAAATTGGCCCACTTTTAGTAACAAGCATTACTAAATTTAACTGATACAACTGCACACAAACACAATCCACCAACAATTGCTGGTGATTATGGGACTTAAAACGGTGGATCAACCTCAAACCTTTGTATCTTAGGGCTGACTCTTTAACCACTAGGACACAAGTGTGTATACTTTTACTAAACATAAACTTTGAACGTGTCAATGAACAAGTATAGGCCAAATATACTAAGATATTTGTGTTAGTATACGTCAAGTATTCTTTAGGGCAATATTAAGTATAATTCTGAGAAGTACCTGAAGTGCATTTTTGAAGAAGTACTTCAAAACTGAAAGTATACCTAATATTTAGTTTGAAAGACGTATATACTAAAATACATTTGAATAAACTTCTTTCTTTGTTTATAAGGGAAGGTTAACTTCATTTAATCTCTATTACAGTTTTAAGGACTAATAAAAATAACATCTTCATTGAAATAACATTGTCGCAAAAATGCTAATCTTGATCTAAGTTCAGTAAAAAGTCAAGAAGAAATTTCACATACCCGAAAGACTAAAGCATTTTGACCTCTAAAGGTAAATATTTGGTCAAATTAATTTCCCTTAAATGCGTTGAACGTTTTTTTGAGGAAGTTGCTTCATTTCTTTGGTTAAGTGATGGCAAACCACAAGATCAAGTTTTCAACATAAACATTGCTAGACTCTCACATAATTACTCTAATCTGAGATGCTCAAGCATTGTGTGTGGACACCAGCATATTTTTGTTGGTACTTTTCTTAATACAAACTTATAGTTTAGCATGCAAGCAAAATGTTTCATGAAATGATTGCAATGTTTTACAAAGAATGAGATGTTTCTCTTGTTACATTTCATCAGTGAGCACAGTAAATGTGATATAAATCATGTGTAAAACAAAGTTAAATGCCCAGTGAATGATGCTAAAAAGCGTGTTCAGTTTAGAAAAAGGGTGTCTGAGGCAGTTTGTCAGGTGTGGGGACTGAACCCAGACACAGATCAGCAATAAAAATAAACTTTATTAGTTAAGAACAACAAAAAGAAAAATGGACAAAGAGCCCAGATAACAGCCTGCAGGGCTGGAATAAACAAACAAAAAAAAACAATGTTAAAATAATCAGTCATTTAAAGTTAAAATAAAACCAGGCAGAAAAACAGACAAAAATCAAACATAACATGAGAAAAGCACACTGGGAGAATAAATAGAGAAGCAGACAAAGCCCAAAACGAGGAGGGCATGTGTGGCAAATTAACAAAATGAACAGGTAACAAGATGGGGGTCTGACTAATAGACAAGTAAGCACATGGCAACAAAACACAACACGAGCCACGTGCTCACAGCAAACAAAGCATATACAGCATACAAGAACATCAGACAAAAGCAAAATACCAAACAAATAGAGCAGACAAACAGACATGGAGCATGAGCGTTCGAATCCTGTGACACAAAACTGTAACCATAGACCGAAGTGCCAGAATCTGAATGCCATGCCCCACATACATGACAGAAATAAGACATAAGCACACAGCTCAAGATAACTCGAAACTCTCAAGCACTCACAAGAACACAGAAAAGAGTACATGGTTTAAGCAAACTCTAACCAATGTACTCAAGAAAACTAAATAAACATTCTGTCACAAAGCTAAGAATTAAACAAACATAGGTTTTTTAACAACTGTGTTTTATTATGTTGTTTTACGCACAGCTCGGAAAATAAATGACAGCTAAATAGTGCTAGAATTCCAAGTTATACCAACACAGATAGAGCTGAAGGAAAAAAACATTTGATTAGAAATTCATTTGATAAAGAAACCCTACTATACCCTATTAACTCACGTAAAACAGCTTATAATCAACTTAGTTTAAAAAGTTATAATAATAATAATATTTGAATAGCACCTTTAAAAGTTAACACAATAACATACTGATGTTAATATTGATGATCAGTTTTACAGTGTTCTGTTTTAGTGCCTCTGATGTTTATTTAAACTGAAAACTGTAGCAAATTGTTTTCAAGGTTGTGTTGTTTGGAGCAAATATGTTGGTAGATGCTTATATCTCAATGATTCCATGTAGAAATATACTGCTGCATCACACTGTAATAGACAAAAGTGACTAAACACTTTTGGAAATGGTCCTGTCAGCACTATGTGATGAAGATGTGGCTTCATTTTCTCACCTATAGGACTTTCAGTCTTTGAAAAGCCCAGCTGGAGTTATTTACAGGAGAACTGCAAATTGCTCTTTCTCATGATATGAATACAAACATATTAATTTCGGGAATAACCCAGTGGAGCTTAAAGGTGCAATAGGAGATCTTGGAAAATGCTAACTTCAGTATGATAGCACTGAAAGCCTGCAAATCCCCATCCAAAGCCACACCCCCTGAATGCATGAACGCGCATTAAACAACATCACTACAATACATAATGTAACATTCACCAGAGAGAAATCATTATAGTATTGTTAGTAATTACAATACCAAACTTAAAAAAGTACAGTAGGTAGGTTGTTGATGTTTGTCTGCCATTCTCTGTCTGGACCAAGTTCGTAAAAGCACAGATAATGCAATTCATTTTTGCACAAACAGGGTTCGGAGGTATGCAATTACATATTTTCACAGGCAAGTAGGACAGCCTATCATAAAGTTAGGGCCGAACGTTTTGATTGGACAAACTTTTCTTGGACCCACACCTTCCACACAATATTAAAATACATATAAATACATTTAGACCATTTAATTTAATTCAATGATTGTTATCAGGATGTGAAGAGATTTTCAACCAGCAGAACAGTCATGAAGACAATCACCTTTTGCACCTTTAGATATTCATTCATTCATTTTAATTTCGGCTTAGTCCCTTTATTAATCTGGGGTTGCCACAGCGGAGTGAACCGCCAACTTATCCAGCATATGTTTTACGCAGCGGATGCCCTTCCAGCTGCAACCCATCTCTGGGAAACATCCATACACACCCATACACTACGGACAATTTTAGCTTACCCAATTCACCTATACCACATGTCTTTGGACTTGTGGGGGAAACCGGAGCACCCGGAGGAAACCCACGCCAACACAGGGAGAACATGCAAACTCCACACAGAAACGCCAACTGACCCAGCCGAGGCTCAAACCAGCGATCAGCGACCTTCTTGCTGTGAGGCGAACGTGCTACCCACTGCGCCACTGTGAGGCCCTGCACCTTTAGATATAATTTTTAAAAAGATGACATACAAGTTTATGTAAGGGATGTAACGATTGCCAAGGCTTTTAATGCATGACGTGGAGGCAAAGGATCACACGACTAGCGGAGTGTGGTGGCCTCCGCAAAGTGCATTAAAATCTTTTAACACACGGTAAGCCATTGATTATGCCGCTTCTTCCATGGTCATTTGCTAAGGTAGGCCTACACTGTAAAAAATGATTTTTGGCCACAGTAAACATGGCTCATTAAAATAAACAGATTTCACTTAAAAAGTTTAGTTTTGCACATTTCTTAATTTTAAACTACAATTGTTACATAAATATTGATTTCACTGTTTACTTTAATTAATAAAGAAAAACAACTAGCAATTTTTTAGTTAAGTTAGCAATAATTTGAGGTTTAGTCAACTGAACCCAATATTTTAGGATACATCAGATTACCACGTGACGCTGTACCACGTGAACTGACAGTGCGCAATTTTTCGGTGTCCATTTTTGAAAATCAGATCGGGAGAAATGGCGAATGATCTTCATCTTTTGGTAAGTAATTACAAGTTATAAGTTTAAACTAGTTTTGCTCTTTGCAGCACATCAATGGGTCCGAATTCAGTTTTGACATGTTAGATTTTCTAGTGCCTCCACTGAATAAGTAGTGACAGAGAGAGAGAGGTCATGTGCGTGCTGTTTACATTACCTGGTAACGTTATTAAGATGCGATTTCCTCAATCCGATCATAGGTGGACAAATAAGACATTCCCAGTCACACTTGGAGTGTGTTTCCAGTCACATTCCCAGTCACACGTTTCTTTTGTTTACTTTCTACCACTTCTTTGATGAAGGAGGATCTGTACGTATATTGGCTTTCTCTTAACATTACCTGTAATACTGCGAAAGCTGGGCTACCTATTTTACTTTAAAATAACTATATTTTGACTTGAAAAACTCTTAAAACTTGATTTTGTGGCATAATTGATGAGTATTTTTCTAATTTAGCAGATTTCCTGTCCGCCATTAACCGTCCACATCGGTTTCCTGTGGAGCACATGTGAGTTGCTATGGTAGCTATAAATGTTTGGGAGAAGCGCATTTATTTTGAACTGTAATTAAAACTGACTGGAACTACCTGTGGGTTTCAGCGAAAATAATGCACACCCTCCAGCCAATGAGAACCAAGAATTCCAACAGACCATGGAATGAATAATATCCCTATAAGGAATGATCATATGTTGCATTTTATTACTTAAGTAGTGTTTTTGATGATATCAGAGCAGATCGGTGGCCCATTTCTGCTATATTGGGTAAACAAACCACATCAATGTTTTATTTACAGGTTGTTTGTTCCACTTGCACTCAAGTGTTGACCCTTATATCGGCCCAGACTCAGCATTGTATCTGGTTTTATGATTTGCTCTTTCTTTACAACACTTCTCTTTCTGGGGAGAGTTGTTAAAGATGATGAGCATATCAAATTTGATCACACACATAAAACCTTTCATTAGCATTATTTCACGTTTAACAACAGATTATTACTTTGAAATATCATTAAAATGTGAATAAAAATCAACTGTTGAAACGTGACATGAAGCCTACACTTATTACAATAGTGTATTAGGTGGATTTACTTTAGTTGAAAACACAAGGAAGACATCTTGGTAACACACCTTGAAAACAATCAATTCAATATTTTTAGAGTCAACTTTGTGTATCTAATAAGCGCTGGGGAAACTTAAAGAACGAGGAACACTTCATATTAACCAATGCGGTATGAGGAAAACTTCATAATAACTGACAACTAATGAGGAATGCGGAACTTTTAATAACCAACCATATTGTTGAAATGTTAACAAGTCTTACAATAGCTCATAATGCACAAACATAATAATCAATGTCTTAGTTTGACGGCTGGTAATAAATAAAGTGAGATTCTGGGAGGAAAAGAAAACGTGCATGGTATCACAGTGTGGTCACTGGGGCTGTGAAATATGACAATATATGTCATACGGATTAAATAAATAGTCATAATAAATAGCCTAGTGATGATCACTAATAAATATTTTTTTTACCAAATTTTTTTTTATTCTTTGTTTACCAAAGCTTTTTATATGTACAACCCAATCCAGATTCTGCAGAATTATTTAATGCAGGTTTTCAAATTAAAGGTCATTTTAATAAAACACAATACTCACAAAGGTTTAGAACAGTATACTTTTTATAATGTCTTTAAAGATGAGATTTGATCCAAAGACAGTAACGTTCAAAATTATTTTCACTATTTCAAAAACTGCTCACAGCAAGAAGGTCGCTGGTTCAAGCCCCGGCTGGGTCAGTTGGCGTTTCTGTGAGGAGTTTGCATGTTCTCTCCGTGTTTGCTTGGGTTTCCTCCGGGTGCTCCGGTTTCCCCCACAAGCCCAAAGACATGCGTTGGTGAATTGGGTAAGATAAATTGTCCGTAGTGTATGGGTGTGTATGGATGTTTCCCAGTGATGGGTTGCAGCTGTAAGGGCATCCGCTGCGTAAAACATATGCTGGATAAGTTGGCGGTTCATTCCGCTGTGGCGACCCCAGATTAATAAAGGGACTAAGCCGAAAAGAAAATGAATGAATGAATGAGATATCTTTTATTCGTGTGATTTTACTTCATATATCCACAATCCAGCCCTGGATAAGCAGTTGAAAATAGATGGGATGCATGGACATATACTGTATATGGATCAAAGACAAAAAACAAAAACAAAGAACAGGCCTCATTTGAAGGCATATTAATAAACTTCATTTAAGATCACAATGCAGAACCAAAATACAAAATATTCATCATTGTCATTTTGACTAAATATTTGTCGTCTTTTATTTTGTGCCTCCATCCTTCCAAACATTGGATTTGACCCATTTTTCAGCAAGTATTTTTTTTTATCATATTTTCTATATCAGATGAGTGAAATGAGTAAAAAGCAAACTTTGTATTGCAAGTTATGCTAAACATTGTATTGCAAGCAGAGGAAAACCCTGTAAAACCTATTTGCTTCTTCAGATTGTAAATTAAGGCAGATCTCCAAGAGATTTGCACAGCCTTGCTTTACAGTAGCTGACAGTGATTTATAAAAAAAAGAAAAGAATTATGGGTTTTATTTATGATAAACATAATCACCAACACTGTAAGTAGGTGACTGGAAATGTTTAAAGGTCACTAAATGATAGCAGAGGTTTTGCGGAGTCTTTGTTTGTCACAGTTCAGTGTTGTTTTACACCAGTCTTTACCCATAAACCCTTTGCAAAACATCCATAAAAGCTGTTAAGAGAAATCTTGCCTTGTAGGTTAGTGGGTAATAATTTACATGCATAGTAAGTGCAGTTACATGATTTATCGCGACTAATCGCATGTAAAAATAAAATGTTTTGTTTCAATAATAATTTTGTGCATACTGTGTATATTTATTATGCACACATAAATAAACACATCTATGTACTGAATACAATTATATATAAATATTAATACCTACATGAATATTGTTTAATTATATACATGTATGTGTGTGTGCATTTATTTATTTATTTTCCTTCAGCTTAGTCCCTTTGTTCATCAGGGGTCGCCACAGCGGAATGAACCGGCAACTTATCCAGCATATGTTTTACACAGAGGATGCCCTTTCACTTGCAACCCAGTATTGGGAAACATCCATACACATTCATTTACACTCATACATTACAGCCAATTTATTCAATTCACCTATACGTCTTTGGGCTGAGGTGGAAACCAGAGCACCCGGAGGAAACCCATGCAAACATGGGGATAACATACAAACTCCACACAGAAATGCCAACTGTCCCAGCCGGGACTCGAACCAGCAACCTTCTTTCTATGAGGTGACAGTGCTAACCACTGAGCCACCGTGTCGCCCCAGTGTATTTATGTATACATAAATATACACAGTACACACAGATATGTATACTACAGATACAAACTTTGAATTTGCATGCGAATAATCGCTTAATCATAGTCTATTAATCCTTAAACAGCACTACATTCATTACAATTAAAAATAACTAAGAATAACCATTTGTTACAGTAAGTCTTTAGTCTTTGTTAACCTTATGCAAATATAACTGTTCAATGTTAGATCATGTCATCCCCGCTCAATCAAATGCAATAAACAGATTCAACTTCTGAATTGAATGTTGTATTAGTGAGTGCCGGAGTCTCTGGAGTGATGTTTACCCGACACCAATTTCAACTAAAAATCAAAACCGTTTTGGCCATTTATTTACATCACAGGTAAATTGTTGCGAGAGTGTATGGGTGTTTCCCAGTACTGGGTTGTGGCTTGAAGGGCATCTGTTACGTAAAACATATGCTGGAATAGTTGGCAGTTCATTCCGCTGTGGCGACCCCTGATATAAAAACTACAATATCTCTCCATTATTCTAAAGTAGCACAGTTATCTACTGGTGTTACTCTGGTCAAGGTGTGAATTTACTAAATGCAAATAGCTGAACAGTGTATAAATAAAAAATAACATGAATGACACATCAATGGGTTAAAAAAAAACATTTGTAAAGCCTGACTTTTACAGCATATTGTAAATGAGCGACGTAAGTGTCCTTCTGCCTGTAAATCATGCATGTCAACATCAACTAGAGTTATTAAGTGTTTTGATAACTTGGATTTATTGCTTTGGAGAATTAAGGTGCACCAGATTCAATAAGGAAATGTCGATAAAAAAATATCAGACACGTTTTATGTGCTCAATGACGTAGGTAGGTGCTTTTAAAAGGCAGCCTACACGATATGTGCTCTTTATGTGTACACAAAAAAATGATTCAGTGTAAATTCATTCATTTTCCTTCGGCTTAGTCCATTTATTCATCAGGGGTCACCACAGCAGAATGAACCGCCAACTTATCCAGCATATGTTTTACACAGCGGATGCCCTTCCAGCTGCAACCCAGTACACACACATACACTATGGCCAATTTAGTTTATTCAATTCACCTATACCACATGTCTTTGGACTGTGGGGGAAACCGGAGCACCCGGAGGAAACCTGGGGAGAACATGCAAGAGATGCCAACTGGCCCAGCCGGGACTCAAGCCAGCGACGTTCTTGCTGTGAGGCGACAGTGCTAACCACTGAGCCACCATGTCGCCTTCAGTGTAAATATCACAGAAATAAATAACTACACAGCACTACCTTAATAAAATCTCAAAAATTGACTTACTGAAATTGATTGTTTGTGTTGGGGAAAAAGCATAATAAATGTTAAATGTTTTACATTTAAATTAGCATTTGACTAACAAATTGTATTTATTTATATATATTTATATTTGATCAATTTTAATCAAAATATTTGAGAATGGAGAAATACAGAAAACTATAGTGATCAGTAATTATTAAGAAACTGAGCAAGTTAAAACAGTCCAAAAGTTCAAACAAATGCACTTTATATTTCATGGGATCAAATGTATTACCTAATTACTTTTTTATTTTTCTCACGCATTCACTCAATACACGATTTACCTCAGTGTTTGCAAGTGTAAAATGTTTCAGCAAAAGAACTGAGTACATCATTTTTAAAGTTGAATTCCCGCAGTGCAACAGTGTAACTCTTAGGAAACACAACATAACCGCAGTTGCGTAAATGAGCTCACACTCAGTGCAGTGGAAACAGCGGTTTGAGTTCTGTGGTGAAGTATATGTAACACGTATTATTCAGTATATGTATACATATTATTTGTATATTATTCAGATATACAAATCTGCCCTAAATTATCTTTGTCAATTTTCATTGTCTCATACAGAAATATGTAGTAGAAAAATCACACTCATTTTGGAATATGGGGGCCGCCATTATTTTAGGTATACAGTGCTTTATGTCAAATGGTTGCACTCTGAATTATATTTTTACAGCAACACAACTGAAGAAACAATAACGGTAACACAGTGTTCATAAGACTGTCATCAAACCTTATATATATATAAACAGAACAAGAATAAACATTGGCTCATACTGTATACAAAGGACAATTTACAATATAAAGGAAAGCAAAACGATAAGAGACAACAACAAAAAAATGCATTATAATCACAATACATACAATCAAAACTTGAGAGGGTATATAACTTAAACCTCAGAGGGGTCACTGAATTGCTCTTGAGATATAGATTTGTCAAATTAATCAAGAAATTGACCCCAAGTAGCCAAAAATGTTCTTATGGAGCTAGTCCTTAAAAATCAGGATCTCTCTATCTGAATATCAGATATCATGTAGAAAAATCCAGTTCTGGAATGAAACGGGTAAAGGTGATGTTCCAGTTGTTAAGCACTGCCATGCCTTGCATTAAAGACTCTTGCATTGTTTCAGGGAGAAAATATGTATTTTGTGAGAAGCCAAAGATGGCAAGTTTGGCATTTGGTAAAAAAGGTCTGCTATAAGCCTTGGAGTACCAGTCAAATATGTTTGTCCAGATTCTATTCAGTAAGGGACAGAGCCAAAAGGTGTGAGCAACCATGTCCTCTGCTATCTTGCATCTATCGCACATTGGTTAGACAGAAGGAAAGATTTTTTGCAACTTGGCTTTAGTGTAGCATAGACAACTGATGAATTAAATCAGTTGGTGTCTACTGTTGACTGAGCATGACTGTATTTAAGTCAAACAATTGTCCCATGTCAATAGCTCAGTTATGACATTTTAAATGCGAAGATGACATTGTTTGTTATGACAACTTGACAAAACAAATACATCACAACCAGCCTTTATCTTTGTCATGACAACTTAACATTACCAAGATAACAAAATTTGTCATAAATCTGTCATTAACATGATTGTCATTAGGCATTATAATTGTCTTATGAATATTTTTCTGATCACTCATTAATATCTCATTTAAAGTGTCGTTACTCTGTAAAATTTTTTAAAGAGCTTCATTAATATTTAATGACATTTTAATGACACAATCAGCTTGCACCACTGTAGTTGAGGTCAAAACAAATATTAACAACACTGTTATAAAAATCTTGACATATTTAAAATGGCTTTGTGATAATCATGTTTATGACAGATTTATGACAAGTTATGTTGTCTTGGTAATGTCAAGCTGTCATGACAGACAAAAACAGGTTGGAATGTGTTTGTTTTTGTGACGTTGTCATAACAAACAATGTCATCTTTGCATTTAAAATGACATAACAAATGACACTTAATGACAGTTGTCATAAAATCTCATTCATATTCATGTTCATAAGACCTTATAAAACCTTTATAAACATGACAAATGTCTATGAACACCCTTTCAAGTAAAGTGTTATCGCAATAACAATTCTGATGCCACATTGTGCTACTTTCATTTCTAATTTTAAGTTGAAGAACCACAACTCAAATGATATGTCTTCATACCATCAACATTTCCAAAGTAGTCTAAACCCCCCTGTAAGTGAGTAAAACAGTCACAAAAACGTCTTAGGTGGCTGCCAAAAAATTGTCAAATTGTTTACATCCTGCTTATTGTGGATTTTATTCAATACCCAGGACGTTGTGGGGAAATAATAAAGTAACCAAGGTATAAGGCATGGCTTAATTTAATGTAATTCTTCATATTAATATTAGAATCACTACACTATCACTATCCAATACACTACACCTTAAACAACAGGTAGCCTTTGCTATTACTTTCTGTAAGGTTTGGTTTCAAAAGGTTACTTTAGTGATCCTGGTATTCCCCCTGCTGGCCAGTTGAGTTTCCTTCATAAGTCTGTGTCACCCCTGAACATGTTTTTAGACAACTGACGGCTATCAAAAATAAATTTACTTAAATTATCCATATTACCAGTTTATATTAAACATCAGCGTAAATAAACAGTGTTGACAAGGTTAACAAAAACAAGCATTTTGTTATGTGAGATTTCTGAAATGTAACATTTTAATATATAAATAAATGAGGACAATTATAATTCTGCAGACCGTAGATAATTCAAATCCATGTATAAAACTGTTTAAGTACAATGTATTGTTTTTGTGTGATTCATTATGGTAAGGCAGTGCAGTGGGTAGCACAATCGCCTCACAGCAAGAAGGCTGGGTCAGTTGGAGTTTCTGTGTGGAGTTTGCATGTTCTCCTCCTGTTTGCGTGGGTTTCCTCCGGGTGCTCCGGTTTCCCCCACAAGTCCAAACACATGCAGTATAGGTGAATTGAATAAACTAAATTGGCCATAGCGTATGTGTGTGTACTGGGTTGCAGCTGGAAGGGCATCCGCTGCGTAAAACATATGCTGGATAAGTTGGCGGTTCCTTCCGCTGTGGCGACCCCAGATTCATAAAGGGACTAAGCCGAAAAGAAAATGAATGAATCATTATGGTAAATGTAAAATAGTAGACAAATATCAAACTGATCTAAATTAATAAATCATTCGTTTACAAAAACCCATGAAAATAGACTAAAATAAATGTGAGAACAAATCATACATAAAACTGTATTTAACAAATATATTGGGCTAAATCCTTTTCAAAAATGTATTGAAATTGTCTGTGAGTATTCAGCCATTTAAACATTTCAAATGTGAATTGTGCCTTTGAAAAATAGTTGCAAGAACATAAGGGGACAGTTTAACTATACAGAGTTTATGTTCTTGCCTGATGAGTGAAATATCATTTGCCCTAACTGTGAGTCTGCATAATCAAAATTGCATGCCCTCGTTGGTTTGACATCACCTCAGTGGGCGGGGAACACATCCAACAAGAAGTTGACTAAGCAGTAGCTTACATATGGTGATTACAAAAGGTAGCTAGTTTTCATAATAAGGTCATAAAATTGTCATAGCTAAAATATTACAAAAATGTAATGGGTAATGGAAACATGATTATGATGCACAACTGCACCAAAATCAGTAAAAATTGTGTTAATTATTTATCCTAAAACACTAACCAATCCAAACACTACGTTTAGCCTTAACATTTCCATACAATCCTAAACAATCCCACTTAACTTCAGCCATTGTAGAGTAAAATGGCACCAGTGAGACAAGAGAAATGTAGGAAGACAGCAAAAAAGGGGGTTGTTTCAGCCTTTTGTTTAGTTCTGCTGAACACAAAGGAATATTTTTGAAAAATGTCACTATCCAAACAGATCTTGCCACCCATTTACTCCAATGGAATTACTATGGCAGAGATTTACTGTTTTTACTGTTGTTACTGACATTCTGCCAATTACCTTTCGCAGACACATACACATATATATACACAGAAATTTCATTACACTTCCCTAAATATAGGCTACATCCTTAAAGGCTCTGATGCAAAGGTCAAAAGCTCTCTGATACAAGCAGCAGAAATGAGTTTCCTTCACTGGGTGGCAGGGCACACTCTTATAGATAGAGTTTACAATAAAGGCTATGTCACTGCTCCTTTGTTTAAGCTCTGTCAACCAAGAGGAACTCAGAGCAGACGCCTACTTAGGGAGGTGTTCTGGGTTTGTCCCTGGGGAGGCCTCAGGGAAAACCCAGGACACACTAGAGGTCTGTCGGCTTGGTCCAGCCTGGTCCAGATAAGCAGCAGACAATGATGATGATAGCCTATATCAATAGTAATAACATGTTGTCCCAATCAATCAAAGGCTGTGACCCAATCACGCAAACATTAACAAACATAAAAATTGTTTTGGCTTTGTTTACAATAAAGGCTATGTCACTGCTCCTTTGTTTAAGATATAACTAAGTTTCCTCCACAAATAGATAACCATCATCTTTAATATTACAGAACTGTATCCTGCTTTGGGCTGATATAATTCATGGCAAGAAAGCTTATGCAAGGTAGAAATTCAAAAATTGTCCCCACCACCCTATCCCTATAAACTGCATACAGTGTGTGGTGAATTAGGCCTACTCCAGACGTTGTTATATGCTACATAGCCTACCAATCGTATTTACTTTAGTTTAACTTTAATATTTAGTATGTGACAACCTTAAAACCAGTGACAGCGTCTCTTTCAATAAATATTTATGCATGACTAAAAATGTTTTACTCTCGTCGAAGTCTAGTCTCGGTTTTGCTGAAAACAGTAAGTTAGCTGTCATGAGTGTATCTCACAGCGCCCTCTATTGGTGGAAAATAATCACTGCTTTGCAGTCGCTCTTGCTGGTGAGGCTTTTTGCTCATGTTGTATTAAAACTCTGGCATAATCCAAATTTAAATTAGAGGAGGATAACAATGTCTTTAGAAGATTCTTATTTTATTGTATTGTATTCTTCTTCTTCTTTATCTTATTATTATTATTATTATTATTATTATTATTATTATTATTATTATACTGATGTTTTTGTTACAATTTTTTTGGTATTCAGATTAAATTGAACTCTGTAGCTAATTCTGGGTCAGTTTTTGACTGCTCATTGTTCCTGTCAAATAAATTAATTAATTAAATTGAAATAAATAACGTATATAGAGGGCGACACGGTGGCTCAGTGGTTAGTACTGTGGTTCGAGTCTGGATCAGTTCGCATTTCTGTGTAGAATTGGCATGTTCTCCCCGTGTTGGCGTAGGATTCCTCCGGGTGCTCCGGTTTCCCCCACAGTCCATCAATAAACTAAATTGGCCATAGTGTATGTGTGTGAATGAGTTTGTATGGATGTTACCCAGATGTTTCCCTGAGTTGCAGCTGGAAGGGCATCCGCTGTGTAAAACATATGCTGGATAAGTTGGCAGTTCATTGTGGTGACCCCTGATGAGTAAAGGGACTAAGCCAAAGGAAATTGAATAAATGAATGTATACTGTATAGAGTATGCTTCCTTTGCCTTTTAGTGAAATCATTATTACAAGTTAGTAAAATGGCAGTATATGCCTCTGGTGATGCTTTTAGAGTCTTTTAGATTCTGGTTCATAAACTTTAATTTGGAATTCAAGTTTTCAAGCCCTAATACAATTAAGTCCCATAGATATGCATCCCAGTGTTCCATGCAATTGTTTTAATAAAGAGACGAATTTCACTGTATATCGTACTGTGTATGACTGTGAGACAAATAAAATTTGAATTTGAATTTTAAACAATATTTTTCGGTTTCAACATTATTAACTTCTTTAAATACAGGATCATCTTCATGTAAATGCTTCCTCCCATTTTCGAACCAACCCTGTTGGCATATAACGCAAGAAAGATACTTAAAGTCAACAGATTTCAATAGGCCTAAATAATCTCTGTGTAATAAAATAACATGAGTATGCTCCAATCTATCTAAGTTTCCCTCTATGACATTTATTACTTTGGCTTTTCTTTAGATTTATGCATATCTTTCACCAGAAAAAAATAATCTACATTTTTAGTTGGCCATATGGAGAAAGGTGCACTAGAGTTTAATAAGGAAATGCCAAGGAAGTCGTCGATAAAAAAATATCAGACACATTTTATGTACTTAATGATGCAGATGCTTTTGAAAGTTGACAAGAAATGACCCTTGAGTGGATTTGTTTGAAGTTTTGTTTTCCCAGAAAATACAAAGCGGTGTGTGTATGTGTGTGTTTGTGTACCTAATCCTTACAATATGGAGACCAAATGTTTCCAAAGTATAGCAATAGCTAAAATATAAATTGACCTTGTCCCAGTGAGGAAAGGGTAGGGGGATAGAATATACAATGCATAAAAATCCTTACGTCTATAGGAAGTCCCCTAAAAGATAGCTGTAATAGTGCAAATGTGTGTGTGTGTGTGTGTGTGTGTGTGT
>CAIGQW010005633.1:3138764-3181938 GCA_903798125.1 Danio choprae | reverse complement strand
GTGTGTGTGTAGTGTGTGTGTGTGTGTGTGTGTGTGTGTGTGTGTGTGTGTGTGTGTGTGTGCATACGTAGGAGTGAGTGAGTGTTTATATGTGTGAGCACAAAATATGTGTGTAGTTGCCAGGCCATTTCCATAGTTTCTGAACAGTGTGTAATGTGTTGCTATGTATTTGCTAGGGTGTTTTGGGTGTTTAGTCAAAAGATCACATTCCCAGGTCTTTAGATACGTTTCTGGTCCTTCCGTCAGTTTAAGAAATAAAAAAATGTCCACCCATTCAGCAGGTGTTCTACAATGAATGGTCTTGAAAATGACAAATATTGGTTTTACTTGTCTTTATATGTCAAATAATGTGATTAAGCAACATTATTTGCCTTCTCATAGGCACAGTGAAGGGTCTGTGTTATCGCATCTGGCTGGAGCTCTCGGGGCGTCAGATATAAAGGGTAGTTCCTCTTTGAGCTGAACCTTCCTGTCACTATATACAGGGCCAAATGTAAGACTTTTACATTAGTTTTTTTACTTGAAGCAACTGAAAACATGACTGCCATCAAACTAGAGCTGCTCTTCCTCACCGCCCTGCTGGGTTTTTTGGGTTCAGGTAAATCAAATGTTAAGATGATATCGATATTTTCTGTGTGAATGTGCATACACATTTATAGTGGGATTTTTTAAAAATCTAGAATGATTGTTTGGTGGTACTGAATTACAAATATGGACTAAAGTAATAGTGTGAGGAAATATAATCAGATTTTATGCTTATAAACTGAAGTTTGAGTGATTTTGATTAACCAAATTAAACTATATAAAATATATACAAAAAAATTATATATATATATATATTTTTTTTTTTTTTTTTATAAATATATACAAAAAAACATTAAAATCTGAATTATTACATTATTATAGTAATAAATTATCGTAATCATATAACCTAATCAAATAATAAAATAATTTCTAAAAGACTCTAATTATTTATTTTAATAATTTCGGGTCAGAATATGTATATTGTTTAAATTTTACGTAATGTATCTTTAACACTGAATGACGTTGGGGGATGGTTTGCCCGTATTTGGATTTTGTTAAATTTTACTTTTTTTTTGTAAATGTATTTTGTAGAAGAAAGCATTTATGACATAAAGTGAAAACATCTAAACTAAAAGTTCATTGTAAGTTCCTGAAAAGGTGATTTTTTATTTTTGACAGTCAAAACAAGGTCTGTTGATGCAGCAGGCTTGAAGAATGTCCCAAAGGGTGTGGACGACACTGTGGTGAGTTTAGGAATGTTATATGCTTGGCATTTGGTTTTTGTTTTGTTTTTGTTGCATACATAAATTAAACAAAAGGTGACTCAACCCTGGCAGTCTGCATTTCATCAACCACTGTGTGAACTGAGGTGATCTGACATTTAGACAGTGTGGGTTTTGTATTTGTTTATGGTTTTGATTGCGTTGTTGCACCTTGATTTCTGCTGCGTCATCTTCTGATGAAGAAATTTGAAATCTACAGTTCAAACAAAAAACTATTTGTATTGCTTGTTCAAATACTTATTTATTCAATCATTTTCATTCATTTTCTTTTCTGCTTAGTCCCTTTATTAATCTGGGGTCGCCACAGCGGAATGAACCGCCAACTTATTTAAAATGAACTTAATTTTTTAATGTTCAATCCATTCAAATGTTTTAAGTTAATTTAAACTATTTGTGTTGGGATAACCAATTTTTATTGACATTTTTAATAGTCTGAAAAACAAACAGATAATAATATTAAAAAAAAATGCTTTTATTTAAGTCAAACTAAAAGAGAAAAGACTTTCTCCAAAAGAAGAAAAAATATGAATATAAATAATACCTTGCTTTGTTGGGAAACATCACCAATAAATGGTGCCAATAGATTTGCCTTCAACTATATAGAAATATCTATAAAATCACTGAAAATGCACTGGCTTTTGTGCCTGAATTTACACAAACAAACATAATTTCAAACTGCTAAAATAAAGTCAATAAAGGTCATTTTGTTAAATGTTTGATGCGATGCTTGTGTTCAATTCTAATACAGATGCCTTTAGCTGATAAGAGAAAATAGAAGTTGTCATTTTCATATCCTTAAATTCCTTCACACATCACCTGAAATACACCAGCCACAAACATTAAGAAGACTGCTCAAGTCTCACTTCTCTATTTCTGCACCCTTAAGATCTGATGAGATTAAACTTAAATCATATATGGCAGTGAACTGTAGGCCTTGTGCTGTGAAATGTAAAACTGTTCATATGTTTTATTTTTTAGACAGGTGACATGTGTCTGGACTGCACTCAAATTTTTGAGCTCCTGAAAGACCTTGTCTCCAATACTGATTTCCAGGTATGATCAGACACACACACCTACTTGTAAATGTGGTTTATGAGGACTCTCCATAGGCGTAATGTATTTTATATTTAAAAAATAAAACAAAACAAAACTGTTATTATATGGCCTTACCCTAACCCTACCCATAAACCTATGTTATTTTATATAATAAATAAAAACTTAATATATGGCCATACCCTAACCCTAACCCTACTCCTAAACCTAACCCTAGGAAACCTGTGGCAAAATTTGAAGGTCAAGTATAATTTTTATGATTGTTCAGTATGATTTTTAAGCACCACCTTAATAGTGTGCACATATATATCCAGACAGATGTTATAATGAATTTAGACTGATGTCTGAGATACAGTGTTTTACCTTCATCTAGGAGAAACAGATTGAGGTAAGAGTATTGCTTTCTAACACTGAAAACCCTTCATTTACAATCAACATCTAAAGCTTTTGAAAAAGAGGAAGCTACTTTTATCTCTCAGATTTGCATGTTTTTTTCAGCACGTTTTAAAGTGGATTTCAAATAAATAAGGAACTTGTACTGAAAAGCAGAAATGGGTTGCTTTGAATCTTTTCATAGTGCCACTTTTTTGACTTCTGTCTCACAAACGTGGGGAATTTGGTGTGTGGGTTTCTCACCTGACATTTTTTACCAGCCTCTTGGTCGGATAAGCTTTCAAAAAAAAAGAGGTGGTATTAATACTAATACATCCGCCTTTGTTTACAGCTAGAATGATTAAACCTGATTATTTATCCTTTTAACCCATTCTGTTTTAAGCTCAATGAACAGCATGTGTGGAAAAAAATGTTGATTAACACAACTGATGTCTGGATACACTGTAAGAAAAATGTTATTTCAACATTAATATTGGTCAAATATGGACAAACCCAATGGGTGGGTTTTATCAATTTTAACTGAATGTTAAACCAAACTGAAATTGAAACCAAAATTTGGGTTGAAATGACCCAGTTTTTGTGCATAAATAAGAATAGTTTTCTTTAAATAGGAAAAAAGGTGATGAGGCTTTTATGATTTTTAAGTGATTTTTAAGTGATCAATGAAATACATACAGTTTCTTCAATGTTCAAGTACACATTATTACTCACATGGGTTTGTCCATATTTTACCCAACTATGGGTTGGAACAAAACTATCGAAGTGACTGAAACTATTATGAAGGTACTGTCATGGTAGTTGTTACTAATTTTCTAGAAAACTTTTTTATTTGGCTTTAAAGTCTCATTTGACTTTATTTTGGCTATTTGATTTGGTTACATGACTTTTATAAAAAGAAATGGAAAAAAGGATATAAAAATGAGTAAAGTCTGGACAGTTATGTTATTTTTCAGTGAACTTTTCTTCAGTTGTAAAGCACAACACTATTCAATGTAACATTGAAAATATGCCTACATTCGAAAAAGCAACTGGTTACGTTACTTTGAAAAAGTGAGTATAACGTATGTGGCCTTAAAAGCGACAAGTTGACTACTTAAAAAGAGAGTTAACCAGTTTCTGTTAAGTTGACTTGACTTTTATAATTATGCACAATATTCATTTACTTAATCATTTTCAAGGCAACAGGTTTACTCACTTTTTTAAGTAAAGTCAACTAATCACTTTAAAAGCATTATTTGGGTCAACTAATCACCTTTTTACAGTGATTAAAAACAGTGCATTATGATGTATTTTACAGACATTTCTTAGAGTGTAATTTTGAGGAGAGAAAATTATGAATGTCATTCCTCCTCCATCAGTTTGCCCTTAGCGAATAATACAAAAATATACAAAAAGAAACATCAATTCATCCATATTTGCCAAAATGTCCAATTGTTTTCATTGTTCATCAGATTTTTGTTTTGCATTTTCTTCTCACCAAATCATGTTGGCATGCATATTGTTTAAAAAGTGTGTTTATCTTGTGGCCTCATTTCAAAAATGTTGTTGACAGCTTTATTTGTACTGGAATGTTATTTTAGGACACACCAAACAGGCATTACATAAGACAGAAAAACATCAAACTTCTGTAAACAAATGATACAGAGGTTTTTCTCAGAATTAACCTTTTTTATTTTGGAACTTTGATTGTACTGCTTTACTTGTCTTGGTATTTTTATTTTATTTTCCTAACATAGCTTCAATGCATTATTTCCTCTAATTTAATAGGCCAGATTAACTGCAACCTTTGAACAAGCGTGTGATAGTTTGCCACCCAAATTTGCTCCAATCTGCCACAATCAAGTGGAAAAGTTTCTTCCTCTGGCCATCACCTTCATCACCAACTTCATGGTAAAAACATTTGCAAACTTATATTTAAACTAGACCATGCATTTTGTCGATAGGACATTATGTTGTTCATTTTAATTGGTGAATTAAACAGATTGTTGAATTCAAAGCTGAAGCATTTCTCATCAATCTCTCACTGTAGAATCCCTCTGAAATCTGTACTTATCTTGGACTCTGTGGAGGCCGTGACAGTGGCAAGATTAAAGACCTGCTGCTTAATCATATGTCAAAGACTGTAACAATGCCAACTATGAAGGTAACATTTACAGGAAGTACTTTGTGTGTTGTTTTTGTCTGTTTTGTTTGCACTACTGCTATGGCAAGCCATTTTAACATTTTCAAGCCATCATAACAGTTAACAACATAAACACAAAACCAGTCTGATGCTGCACTGGTATACTTTTGTCAATACATTGTATAGCAGTTGTATAGCAAAAATCAATAGAATATTAAGTGAACATCATGTTCCACGGAGACATTTTGTACATTTTCTACCGTAAACATATAAAAATGTTTGATTAGTAATATCCATTCCTAAGAACTTAATTTGGACAACTTTAAAGGCAATTTTCTCCACGTTTAGGTTTGTTTGAACCCTCAGAGTCCAGATTTTTACATAGTTGTATCCACACTAAATATTGTCCTCCTAACAAAGTTTTCATCCGTGAGAGCTTATTTAATAAACTTTAAACAATGCATATATACGTATGACTTTACACTTTGTGATCCAGCGTCATGTTAATGCTAGTACCTACTTTGAGTATCCTTTCTATTAAGTACTTCAAATTATTTATTATCTACTTGTGCTTGTTTTTTAGACACTAGTGCTTGTTCTTTAGGTTCTAGAAATCACCGTGTCATGATTTATGAGGTGAATGGATTATTATGCACAAAACCAAGCACAGATTTAAAAAAAAAAAGCTTTTAGACAAATTAGTAGTAGTAGTAGTAGTAGTACTAATAAAATTATCTGAATTTACAAACATCATAGTTGCAAAAGTTACAGGAGAACAATGAACATTATTAAAACTTCTCTCTCTATTCTGGCTTGTATTTTTTGCTAGCATTGGCTGAAACAATGTTATTTTAATCTAACAATGTATTTCTAGCTCTATTTTTTTATTTGCCACTTTATCATGAATGGCTTACACCCAGTACTAAAAAGAGTATATATAATATTAGTCTGCCTGATCTCACGAGGAAGCATAATTATTTAACGTTCTGTCAGTTAAGTGGCTACAAGTTCAGTCATATGAAAATGTACGATTTAAAAAGGAGACGTGGCACCCAACCCCTTAAAGATTATTTAAGGGAATACTATTATCTAAAATGAAGAATTATTAGACATTAGTATGTTATGTAGATGAAATGTTAAAATGGCCTGCCATACTACTGGCTGGGTTTTTCTGCTCTCTTACACAGATGGAGTCGTCCATCCAGTGCTCTGTTTGCACATACATCGTCAGCACACTTGGGTTTCTGTTTCCCAAAGAGAGGACTCAGGTGAATATCACAATCACATTACACAACAGTGTCTGAAAATAACTATACACTTCTTATTCGACAGTGTGCAGTACACACTTTATAGGCTGCTGTTCATTATACCCAAACACAAAACAGCACCAGAAATACTTCCGTCACACACAAACTAAATTTACATTCATTATGCTTTAATAATATTTCATTATGCCTTAAAGAAGCACACACTAATGACTGAGTTTTTAGAAATATTACACTTAATAGATATAATAGATTTTAAATTGATTAAATTGGAATGTACACATCAGAAATTTGTAATTACAATTACATTTGCCATTAATGCTAGTCAGTGCCTTGTTCAGTATACTTCAACCACCCATTCAAGAACTTCAAGTTTCATATTTCAATAAAAGGTCTTAAAAATTGGGTAGAAATAGCTCTATAAAATGTATTTAATATGAATTTAAACTGTAATGCATTTTCATTTAATTACAATTAACATGCAACTGTCCAAAATCATTACATTTAGTTCACATTTACTGTAAGTATAGTATTTCACATTATTATCATAATATTTTAACTATTAACCAAAAGCATCAATACATTTTTAAACCATAGTAAACTACTGTCAATGCGATCATTCAATCTTTGATTCAGATTTGTTTTGTTAGTCAGATCCAACGAAACAGACACATTAAAAAACAGCTGTCATTTTTCACAATGGAAAAAATAAAAGCACTGCATTGTGGGATACACTACACCACACATTGTGCTTGGTCATGCACTTCGCACTTGCAAATACAGCAAATAATCCTAATATATGATGAATCCATAATAAGCAAACCTCAGAAATATTAATTTATTATGCTATATTCAAGACACGCACTGAGCTGGAGTTCAAATAAAATCAATTGTGAAATCCTTGTATTATGTTTCCCCTGTAGAACATCATAACTGTCCTGCTTGAGAGTTTGTGCAAGGAGTTTCCTCCTCTGGTTCAGCCGCAGTGCAATAAGTTGGTTGGAAAATATGTCCAGATGTTGGTAGATATGCTGCTGAACAACACCTCTCCTAACTTCATTTGCACTCTGCTTCGTCTTTGCGAAATATGGGAGCGTCCAATCAACAGTAAGAGTTCCGACATTTTCGTTAAATGTAGTATTCATTCAAATCCCCCCCCCCCCCTCCCTAATTTATTAAAAAAAAAAATTTAGTTTTATTTCTTTCAATAAAATTTCATTAAGTTATTAACTACTCACCATTTCACCCTCATGTCATTCGAAATACAAACTAAGATAATATTTGGTCCAGAATCCAAAATCCAAAACAAACATCCAAGACCATCTGGCTTCAGTAGTTTAATCGGAATATTATCAAGCTACCAGAATACTTTTGTGTGCACATAAACCAAAAATAATGACTTCATTCAACAGTTTCTTCTCCTCTGTGTCAGTATAGGGACATGAGCGTTCATGAGCACCCTATACTGACACTGAGAAGAAACTGTTGAAGAAAGTCTTTTTTGTTTGTTTGTTTTGTGCACACACAAGTATTTTCGTAGATGTATAACATTCCTATTGAACCACTGAAGACATATGGTCTGTATTGAGAACCCTGCTGTCTATGGAGGATGAGGGAGCTCTCAGATTTAATCTAAAATATCATTATTTGTGCTTTGAAAGAGGGTTTCAAAGGGTTGGAATGATGAGGGTGAGTAATTAATAACATAATATTCATTTTTGGGTGAACTAACAGAATAAACGCAAACGACCCCTTTAATTGGTTGGCATCTGTTTCTTCAACCCCATCTCTGTTTTTAAACGGCAGCTCCTGCTCTTTCTAACTGCGATTCCTGTCTTACACTGGCGGTTCTCACTCAAATGCACCTGGGTTCCAATGCCACTGAGCGCCAGGCTGCTTCTTTCCTGGACACTGTCTGCCAGCTCAACCCCAGTGCTGTGCCAAAGGTGAGCCATCAGCATGTGCCTTTAAATTATTCACCTTTCAATGTCCTTAATCTGTGAGTTTATGGCCATTTCTGCATCTTTTTTTTTAGTGTGAGACTTACATTGAGCGTAATGGAAAACAGCTCAGTCTGTTTCTGAGTAAACAGCAGGGGGCGCTGGACACTTGCAAGGTACAAACTACTAGTTGTTGTTTTTTGTTTAGTTTTTTTTACAGTTTTTGTGCATCTCTGATTTCTTTTTATTTTATATATACACTTAGTTTTATATATTCAATTAATTAAAATAACTTCTCTTTCCGTTTTCAATGACATTTTATGATTATTATGGAAGGCCGTCTAGGCTACAATTCTTCAAACAAAATGGATTGTGTCAGCATACACATAAATGATAAAGCACTAACAAATACGGCAGCCAATGACATTGCTGTAGTTATGTATTTAAGGATATGTGATGTAATTGTAAATTGGTATGTACTTATACAAACATGAGGCCTACTGTCTATTAAATTAAGCTTCATGGAAAATGACATTTTTAAACTAAATTTTCAACTTAAAAAAACGTTGTCAAAAAACTAAAAATGTTCAATATCTCAAAACAAAACATCTGCTGTACTTGCTATGAAACTGTAAACTATATTTACTCAAGTTCCACATTGCTTTAAAAGACTTTTGGCCCTGATTGCCTTCCATATAAATGAACATAAGGATTCTTTATGGCATTAAGTGAAACTATACAAGATTTCAGCATTTCAAACACTATCTATTAAAATGCCCCTCCAAAAAAGTGTTTTTCTGCTTTCTGGACCCTCTAGAGTGCAAATTTGTGCACTTCTAATGATGGGGAGTCTGTGATTACCGCTGACCCCTGTGGTCTCGGACCAAAATACAGCTGCCGAGACCTCCAGACTGCTGTCGAGTGTGGGGTAAGTGCACTGAAAAACCCTGTATAATAATTAACTAACAATTCAAATAAAGTCTATCTTTCTGGTGAGCTTTATATTCTGTAATACTTTCATAATAATTTACGCAATTTTACTGCCTACAGGCAGTTTCCTTCTGTCAGAGGAGCGTGTGGGCATGAATCTGTTTCAGCTGTGCTTATTAAAGGTAAATGTCTACTTTGTCAAATTGTGATTTACTGAACAAGATTGTGAAAATGGGTCATAACAATCAAGTTTGTTCAAGTCTCGCAAACCTTATTTACACAGAACACTCATAATCATAACTAATGTATGTTTAGTGGGCCTAATATCAAATATGAACTTTTGAGGTCAACATTCACAAACCCTGATTGACTTTATTGATTGATTTTTGAGCATTGAAACTCCTTTCCTCTCTCTCTCTCTCTCTCTCTCTCTCTCTCTCTTCCAAAAACAGAGTGAAAGGTGATGAAGGCTTTCCAGCATTTGTGTGTGTCTTATAAGCATCTTTGCATTAATAATGTAGCCCTTCTGAAAGGCTGATGGACCAACACCAGTTTCCCCCCTTCCTTTGCTGATATTTATTCCATGTTGAAAGCGAGAGTCACAAGACATAGGCTTGGATAAGATCTTCAGCAAACAACACACATAAAACCGACTTTACACTAAAACATGTTTTCTGGTGCAGTTGCTATTTAAACAGAATGCAACACGGTTTCTTAAGCAACATCATTGATCTCGCGATACTTTATCAGTCTTTTCAGTCACTTGTGCAAGCTTTCAGAAAGGTCCATTCAAAGTTTATTAACAATGTTATCCTGAATTTGAATAATTGTTTAGGGGGTGCGTAAACATTTGACCAGTAAGCAAAATTGCGTACATCGTAAAAGGATCTTTACAATAGTGGTGCAGGAATGACATCAGAACCCACAGTGGCTCCTTTTTAACATATGGGAAATAATGTCTGTGGTAAACGTAACCCAATGATACTTTGTTTTGCTCAGCGTTAATAAAGCATCTGATCATAGTGCACGACATCTGCAACTTACTGTCACGTTGCACTTAAGATTCTTTATTATAAAATATAGGCTATTTGACGTGAGAGTGCATGTAGAAGTCACAATTTGATGATTGTTTGATGAATCACAATGATTTTCCGGAAAAACATCGAGCGCTTCTAGTCTTCACGCGTGATCGTATTTTACATAGTCACATGCTGTTTACACACTGACAAACGATAATTACGTAAAGATAAGTCAGGCATTTACCCCCACTTTACCTAAATCCGTTTCTCTTTAAAAAAAATAATAAAGCAAGATGTTTTGTTGTGGTTGTAGGTTGAGATATGATTATGTATTTTCTTAATATCAGTAACGGGTTTTCAGCATTTTTTTAGATCTCTCATTTGCGTTTAAACAAAGGTCCGACCCCTATAGAATGATTCAATTCTTTTACATTTGTTATTGACAAGACTAAAATCTACAACTAAACATCATTGGGGCATTACAATGGTGGATACAGAATAAAAATAAATGTCTCGTCATCCTGAATATCTTATTTGGCTTTGTCAGCGCGTGTCTTATTGTTTTCATGACTTGTACTTTCACTTTGATTGAATCAATAAACTGCTTTCAGCTGTAAAGGGTAGGGCGTTTACTGTGCAAATCATATGACTTCTTGTCTTCTGACCTACGGAGAATCGTAGATTTCCTCACCTGAACATTTCTCCTCGACTGATGTGGAAAATATCTTTGTAGCTTTCCCACTGAAGAAGATGGCAATGGCTCAACAAACTATATTGACATTCATACGTGTTCAAGCTTAAATTATATGCTTATTTAAAAACACCTTTCTGAGGTGTTTTTAAATAAGCATATAATTTTGCAAATACAAGACTGCAATGCTTTGTAGCTTTAAAAACAACAGTTCCCGCTCGCGTAAATTTTAGCAATATTTCATTGGTCATATGCACATCGTATAGCATATTATCAAATGTTTGGCCAAACATTTTTTACCTACATTTTATGATCCCATGTTAACGGTCAACAAAACATCAATTCTCCAACTCGCACTTCAAAAGGAGAAAAAAAAAAAAGTATAATAGTCATGCAAAAAGACATCACAGGTGGTAAATATCCTAAAAAGGATCCTGTGACATTCTATTTGTAAACTGTGTGACCTGAGCTTTTCAAGACTAACCTTACCGAAGACGCTGGCTGATGTGCTCTGACGTTTCTTCTATGTGATTTTTGGGGTCAGTGATTAAACGTGGCATGAAAGGCATTTACAATACCTCCATTTCGATTTTTTATTTTATTTTTTTACTTTCCCCATTGATCTTGTGTACTTCAAGAGAATACCACATACCATCCTCTCAATGTGAAACTCAAATGTGTACAGCAGCAGGCAATGCTAAAAATCATAAAAATTACCTTCAAGTATATTATTTTAATGTAATATTGGTATTAATAATAACAACAATAAAAGTACAAATCAATAATTCACTATATTGTACCAACATGTGAAATACCATAAAACAACAATGTTAAGGGTCAGAATTTTTATTCAGTTCACTTATATAAGGGACAGAACCATCATGAAGCAATGAAAGGAAAGGAATTCAGGAATTTGCTGTGGATTCACGAGAGGAAAGTAAGGAGGAAAGAAGAGCAGGTGAACAAAGTGGGGAGGTGGGGGAAGAGGAGAAGGAAGAGAGGAGTGACAAAGGAAAAGAAACAATAGAAAAAGGCACTTCTACTCTTTCAGTAACCAGTCTGATGCACCAATCTCTGGAATTAAAACAAATATATATCGTTCGAAATAAAAACAGAAGATGAGCTATATATAAAAGACCGCAAACCCGAGCGTGCCCAGCAGAGAGAGCATGTAAACGAAGCCAGTTTCTCTGTACAACACCGGCTAGACTCGCTTCTGTCTGTGGGAGCGCCGGGAGTCCTGAACGTAAAACGTGTGCGCGAGTGCATATGGACAGTCTCATCTACCTGCCTTCACTCTCGTAAAAAAGTAACAATGGTCACAGTTACCAGCGCCAGCCTGCGGCAACAGCCCAAAGCTTTCTGTACGATACTGAGGGAAGACCACAAGGCCGGCGCGTGGGACATACACCATGACGACGGTGTTCAAGCAAAGGAAAAAGAAACAAGTATTCATTGTCTTTAAAAACGATTCCTTTCATGTACAAAAAAGTAATAAAGGCAGTCACACCTTGAGATCCCAGGCTTTTCTGTACCAACGCCAAGGCTCAAGAGGATCACCCAGCAAATATTAGGTTGAGTTTTCAAGTATGGAGCGATTCAAGAGGCAGAGGCGTCCTCTCTGCCCCGGTGAGGGAGCAGGGCTTCTCTGTATCTACGCCCGCTGTCACCGAACACAGAGAGGGAGTGCTTTGCTTCTGCCATGATCTAGTAGAACATCACATAACAGCTACCAGAAGGTTTCATCCGGAATCACCATTGAGACAGGGGGGGGGGGGTTTCAGGGAACGAGGTTTGCGTCGCCAGTACCGCGGAACCACAGAAGTTGGTAGCAGCTTCTGACTTCTCTGTAACACGTCAGAAATAAAAACAACATGGCCTGCGGCAACCGGGACCAAACAGTCACGACAATACACGTATGATCATGTAAAAAGTCTCATAAAATTTCTCAATCCAATCCCTGCATTAATGTAACTTGTACGCTTATGTTGAATCAACTTTTTTTTCCTTTCACATTCTGCCTACATTTCACGGGAGGTTTTGATCCCATTCTGCATGGTACAGGTAATGTGGTGGACCTGTAAAATGGTAAGCATTGGTTTAACTTGGTTGGTAAAAAAAAATATAAAAAAAATAAAAAAAAAAAATTGTGGGGTTAGTGCTTCAGCCAGCAATGCATAGCATCACAAAACAACCTTTGACCCCCATTTGTGCCATCACTTGATCATTCAAGCAAGTAGGTAAGGAAAGAAGGGCCGAAGAGAGACGGGTGGACAAGAGGGTGCATAAAGTCAAACTGAACAAAAACCAAACAGCCACCATCCACAAATCATTCGAAAACAATACAGCAAAGAACAGGACTGAAGGTAAAGCGGCATTGGGACAGCGCCGTTGAGGGGGAATTACCTTTGGGAATGGGGTGGATGTGAGGTTAGGAGAGAGGGGTTTTGGTACTTCTCCCCCCTCCAGTGGGTTGAGTAGGTTTCTCTGTAATGTACACCTACTGCCCAAGGAAAGGAGGGGGGGGTTACAGATTTAGTATTTAAGCTTTTTGGGTACTTCCCAGGGGAAGGACTCGCGGCCAAAGTGGCCATAGGCGGCGGTGCGCTGGTAGATGGGCTTCTTCAGGTCCAGCTCTCTGGAATTGTACAGGAGACAGAGTGAGACAATTGCCAAGCAGAAAGGAGGACGTTCAGTCAAACTCAACGAGCCTCACTAACATTAACTGCAGAGACTAACTCTGGAAACAACTCGGGAGCAAATCCCACAAATCATGGGAAACCAAAAGGCAGAGGTTGGGCCACCCGGGGAGCACTTTTTACCTGACGATGACTCCCGGACGGAGGTCAAAGTTCTTCTTCACAATCTCCAGCAGCTCCTTCTCACTCCTCTGGGAAGTCCCATAGTGGAAGATGGAGACAGACAAGGGGTGGGCCACGCCAATGGCATAAGACACCTGAGCGAACCGGACAATTACTTAAATGGTCTCAAATCTATGTTAAACAAATCCATACTACAAAGGACTGCTAAATATTCACCTGAACCAAAACGCGTTTGCACAGACCAGCCTTCACCAGAGACTTAGCCACCCAACGGGCCGCATAGGCAGCTGAACGGTCAACTTTAGTATAGTCTTTTCCAGAGAATGCACCACCTCCATGAGCACCCCAGCCTCCATACGTGTCCACAATGATCTTACGGCCAGTCAAACCAGCATCTCCCTGTAAAATAGCATCAAGCTTTAAGTATCATACTGCTTCTCCAAAAAGGCTTCAATAAAAAAAAGTGATATTAATAATAATTAAAAACAAAAAGTCAGTTGGCTGCCAAAAGCACAAATTACAGAAGACACAATATAATAAAAATAAATTGTAATATTAAAATAAAGTAGCACAATTCCTAATATGAACGCTGAAAACACTAAAGAAAAAAACAAAAAACTAACAAAAAATATGTTTTTCTGCACTGTATTGTAACCGCTGTAAATAGTAGTGGTTTAAACCTGTGGGCCTCCAATGACAAAGCGCCCGCTGGGCTGCAGGTGATAGATGGTGTCATCATCCAGGTAGACATTCGGCACCACAGCCTTCACCACCTTCTCCTTCAGAGCATCACGCATCTCATCCAGACACACGACATCATCATGCTGAACAGACACTACAATGGTGTGCACACGAACAGGAAGCATGGCACCGCGGTCCTGCCTGTACTGGACAGTCACCTGGAGAAGAAAACGTCATTCTTAAATGTGGATTTGTCCTTCCAGAAATCAAGAAAATGTCAGTGTGATTCTTGAAGTTACAACAGTTGTAGTGAACCTAAAGGATTTTTAAATGTTATAAACTTTTACTGTCATTGTCATCATAATGCAATAACATTCTCATATACTCGCAAAAACATATTGCTGACCTGTATATTTTCCAAATTCTTTCTCCAGTATTTACATTTCATAAAGCAGACATGTATGACAAGTGACTTACAAGTGAGGATTAAAAAATAAAAATAATAATAATAGGAGAGCATCAATATATAAAAGCTATCACAAGTCTAAGTTACTTTACAATTCTTTCTTCTCAGTCTCATCTTACCTGGGTCTTGGAGTCAGGTCGCAGCCAAGGTAAGGTGCCATTGCGACGCAGCTCCGCCATTTTAGCGTTCAGCTTGTGAGCCAGGACAATAGTGAGAGGCATGCACTCCTCAGTCTCGTCAGTGGCGTAACCAAACATCAAGCCCTACAAAGTAAATGCAGTAAAGTAAATACCAGCATTCTCCTTTTAGACCAAGTCTCCTTTTTTGAATATGAATAAACAGCTCTTGCCTGGTCTCCAGCTCCAACATCCTCCTCGTTGCGGTCAAGGTGAACCCCTTGAGCAATATCAGGTGACTGCTGCTCAAGAGCCACAAGCACATTGCAGGTCTTGTAGTCAAACCCTTGAAGTACAATAACACAGTGATTAAACTATTGTATTATAAATCATACTGACAGACTGAAATGGTTTACCAGTAAACATTGACATCAACTAATTGAACCATCCTGCAATTTTGAACTTGGCTAGTTGGGGTCATTAGATCTCCCATGCAGCCAATCATATTCTTCAACAATGACAATTTGTATTAAACTGAATCAGTAAAAGTGTAAAGCTTTAGACACATTGTTCAAAGTGACAGGAATAAAAATAAGGCCATTTATACAGCAAAAGTTCAGCCAAACTTGGTTTTTGCCTGTTGTTTACACTGGCTTTTGTACGTTTGTTCTTGAAAAAGCTGCAGTTGATGTGTTCGAGTAAACACCCAAAAATGAAAGACGTCATTCACATACATGGCACATTGTTTAGGAGAGTGTACGAAAGGTGCAAACAAACAAGCACAACACGTACATAGAGGCAGGGTTGCTGCTCAATTGTTTCCTAACGCAGTGTTTCCCAACCCTGTTCCTAAAGGCACACCAACAGAACATTCAAGTTTGTTTGTCTCCTCTATCTGACCCATTTATTTCAAGTTTTGGAGTCTCTTCAAAGTTATGAGTTGATACAGGTGTTTCAGACTAAAACGAATTTGAAAATGTGTATTGTTGATGTGCCTCCAGGAACAAGGTTGGGAAACGCTAGTGGTTCATCAACATAGTGTGAATTTATACAGTAAATTACACAAACTGCTGACTGAATGTCATCACTTCCCTACAAGTACTGTTTACTAACAAGATGACAGTGTCAAATTATGGCTGTTCTTCACAAATGTGCAAAGATGGATCATTTTGAATGTCATGTATATGTGAAACTTTAAATATGCAAAGGAAAAAATTACATTCTTGGCTACATCGATGTCATGTAACTGTAGTTTAAGAGCAACACTGATGTTTCTTGCTGCTTTACCTTTGGAAGAGTCATCGTAGCCGATGTGCTTGATGGTGTCCCTAACAACCTTCTGATAGTCCACTACAGCATGAGAGGTGATCTCTCCAGCCAGCAAGATCATTCCCGTCTTGGCGACAGTCTCTGTCAGGATTGATTGATTGGGGTTAGGACATACAGTGAAGACTCTAGTTGCAACATGGAGAAACAAAATGTGCAGAAAAGCATAATTTGACACTCACCACATGCTACTTTGGCATCAGGATCCTGTTTGAGGTGGGCGTCCAACACAGCGTCACTGATCTGGTCACAAATCTTATCTGGAACAGAGGAAGGAGAATACAGACATTTAAATTAATTTGTAAAATCCAGGTTAAATGAAATTAACAGCTAACTGCCTCCAGAGATTATTTATTATTTATTTACTGCCACATCAGCAACTTTCTATTTCATGGCAAAATGGATATACATAATTTTTACATGATAAAAACAAATTTGTATTACAAAAAACATTACTTAGACGAATATATAAAATAGAAATGAATAATTCACACAAAAGTATATTTGAAGTTAAATAGGATTTTTCAGTTCAATTTCTGATTTAAAAAAAAGAAAGAAAAAAAAAAGATTCTTCCTGATGGTACCTTTTAAAAAATAGCGATCAAAGTACTCTTCTTATAAAAATTGTCTGCCTCCAGAGATTAAAATAAAAAAAAATCTGCTAACTTGGGCTTCTCATGGCATCTATAGATTGCTGCTCTTTGGTGATTTTAAGTGCTTCTGTTATCCTCATTAATAAGTTGCTTTGGATAAGACTGTGCATAATGAATGACTGTAACTGTCTTTGATTTGCATACCTCAGTTGCGATAAAGCAAGCTAGGAATTTCGGTGTGACAGCAAGAACATAAACGTACACAATTTACATTACTACATTAAAAATTAGAATAGTGATTTTATGTATACAAAGGATCATGAATTCAAGTGTTTGTGTATTGATATTCAGAATTCAACAGGTATCTTTGTATAAATTGTACATATTTATATATAAATGTATATGGCAGGACATAAGGTACTAAAGAATAACCAAACATAATTGTTATTTTAAAAATGATAAAAAAAAGAAAGTCTTACTGACAAATGGGTAAAACAGTGGCCTAAAAGACAGTGGCAATATATTCAAAAAAGTTTTAAAATGACATGACTTTGGGGCTGCATTATGATCAATAAAAATACTCTTTTAAAAGCACTGCACCTCTTGTGATGTTTAAAACCTTTTAATCTTTGCCATTTCACATGCTTCCATGTATACAGGCAATACAATTATATTTTATAACATGGTTTCAGGTATTAAAAAAATAAAAATGTTTGAATATTAACAATAAACCAAATGTTTTAAAAGAACATCATGTCCACACTGTTAATGTGCGTCACTGCCCAGTTTATGCCTCTGGCAAATGTAATTGGCTTTCACAAAACTCTAAAAAGCACTTTATTGACATCAGCTCCATTACATGATTGGCTTACAAGCCTCATGTGATACAGGAGATCATTTACAATGAAACAGACAAGGAAGTTGCTATTGTTGCAGTTGCAACGATTTCCATACAACAGGTGAAGCACATTAGCGCACCGCAGTGCGGCTTCCCGAATGGAGGCAGGAATGCCCATACTGGCACTCCACTAGAGCCCCTGGAGAAAGCATCTATATTTAGGGCAGAGGTAAGCCAAGTTAATCAGCTGCCGCGGGTCTGCAAACCCTCCCCCACCTTATCAGCACTGAACTTAGACCTGCACTGAGCTCATTAGAAAGCACAGTGACGCAGTATCAGGGCAGTGGAGCGAGAGGGGAAAGTTCATCCCACATGTACAGGTGAGTCCACGGATGATAGATTCGTGACAAACATCACCAGTCCATAAACAAACCTTACGATAGTACACAAACAGAATAGTAGATGGTACACAACCCTTTACTAGTAGATGACCTCGCTGTACAAAGTGCATTCTTACACTGGTGGTGACAACATTTGGTGTCCCTAAAATAGGCACTATAAAACAAGACAACTTGCTCTCCTCTGACACTCGAAGACACTGGACAGCCATTCTTTTTGAGATAGTTTAACAATAAAATCTTTGCATGTTTGCTTTGATCAATGCACTTGTGTATCGCAAACATAGAACTGATGACTCATCCTGCACTAACAGATCTGTCCAATAAAATGCTCCCTCGCTCTCAAGAAAGCCCCCCCCCCCCCCTTTTTATTTTCTGCAACTCACAAAGAATAGCTCAACGTGCTCAAGAAATTTCTATTCCAGTAATTTTGCATTTATACAATGCTGGAAATATTGCAATGAACATCAGAATTGCTACTACAAATTCTACATGTGTGCTTTTTATTTTTATATCCCAAACATGACTTGGGATGTTTCATTGAAATTTGCCTAGGAGGCCAACATTGGAGTTCCAGTTAATGGGCGATATAATAGACTCCATTTTCATTGTAGTTTACAATGCATCAAATGATTTATTCTCTCATTGAGGCTGTAAAGTACATCTAGTCCCTGCATTTTAAAAATTCTTTTTTTCTAAAGAATATAACATTGCAATTCAGAGAGGTGGGTGGTCCATTTCATGGCACAACTCTTTAACAAATCCCCTATAAATACATAGAGCCAAAGCTACAGAAAAAGATGGCAGGCCCTCTATTATGGTCATTTTGCATTATGTGAACAGAACAGAGACACAGTGCTCAAGGGCTTGATCTGAAATCAGATTCCCAGGAGTACACAAAAATCAAACAAAGACGGGAGCATAATCACCATCCTACCTCATTATGCAAGCAAAGGTCTGTTGCCTTGGTCAATTAATTGCCTTGATCAATTAATATTAAAGACTTGAGTATTGTTAAACGAGAACAATTTGAACAAACTTTCTTGCTACCTGCAGCTGTTACATTTTATTAGCAACTTTCGTCTAACTTTTCGTGTTTTCGTCTTTTTTCAATTCTTTCCATGTCTAAATGTATGGTGTTATACAACTGATAAATGAACTGCATACTTGAGACCCGAAGGGGACGCAGTGGGCTTGCTCGCACTCTGGTTTTATGAATACTGCGTACTCAAATGACGTACGATACTGAATAAACGCATTGCTAATGGGGCGTCGCAGTGGTCCAAACACAAGCGTATATCAACAAAGTATATACAGACCGCACTTAAGCACGTGCTGCGTGAACGCCCCTGTCTTCTGGACAGCAGCCCACAGTTAAACCCGCTTTTAGACTTCACGCGTCTCGGGCCTAAAAGGTGGGCTGACGCAATATTCACGGGCAGTTGAGCGATAAGCAAAGTTTACACCATGGGCTGGGGTGTCAAATAAAAAGGACGACAAACATAAAACAAACACTGGCTCATAGTGCGCACACAACACATAGACGATAAATATTTAACTGCCTCGCGACACGTCCGCCCACAAAACAGCTGCTGGTTTTATAGGCCATGAGAATTTTGATAATTACTAACAAAAAAAAAAAAATTGTACAATTATACTTATAAAGGGCTTAATCAAAAGCCAAACGCTATGCATGCGTAACTTTAGCCGGGCAAACCGGCATTACAACAACACAAACACGTAACGTCGTTGCGCGGGTCCGCATTGCACATGAACACGTTACGCGAGCCCGCCGACAACATGGCCCCCACGCGCGCGCAGCCATCAAACGGAAATGGTCACAATGAGCGACTACAAATCGTATAATACTTATTTTACTCATTCTGTAATATAAAAATGACAATAAAATTATAAACATTCCCTTTAAAGCCTTCACGGCCTGTATTAGCAAAATTAGCTTTGGGCCTCAAACACGGTGACGCCACCGCGCGTGGCCAGGGATTACAAACACAGATTAAGCAATCATATATTAAATAAAGAACGCATTTTGCGTACCTCTAAAATAACGCGGACTTAATAAACCAAGTGTAACAACAACACTATGCGCATTTAAACAAAAATGGTGATCACCAGTTATTAGCACGTGCTAATCTATGGATCTCGTGCCCGGTCGTGTTTACCTTCCGCGCGACCTTGTAAGATCAAAACCCCCTTTAAATATATGAGTTTAAGATACATACCAGGGTGTCCTTCGCCGACAGACTCCGACGTGAACAAAAAGCAGTCTTCATCAATCAGTGAGTTGTGAAAGCCGTTCAGTTGCCCGTTCATATTGATTGTATTGTTACGCCCTTCTAAATATGTTTCTAATTCTGTTTGTCTCGCTGTTTCTCGCGTGTCAGTTTCTGCTTTTCTAACGTCGGTCTTAAAGAGATGTTTCTCTGCCGCGGACGCGCTGTGTAGACTTGACCTCAAATGCTCACGGCAGCCGGTCTTCAAGGTTTTATCCCTCCTACTTCACTCCAGACTCAAGCGTCACTCGGGCGCGCCCCCGTCCGTCTTCCAGTCAGCCAATCAGAAACGACGTCATGGCCTGCAATGGCAAGGAAAAGACAAAGAAGGCCCTGCTTTGTATATACAGCGTTTTATATATACACATTTAGATAAGAATTCCTGGGAAATTTAACGAAATTAAAACCGCACATATAGAAAGAATGACTGGGGATACTTGTCACACTGTCAAGATAGGGTCATTGTTAAGTCCTGTGTTTACACTTGCCAGATTTGGTTCAGTTAAAAGTAAATCTGGTTCAGTTGCTCTGTTCGTTTATTTTCATTATTGTGAATACTGTTGTTTGGACCTGCAGACCAAAGACCAAGAATGTAGAAAAGATGGAGGTCGGTTTGTTTCCAGACAACTCGGGTTTGGTTTGACTGGCATATGAACACTGTATAGCAGAGACTTCAGAATGAACCAAAAACAGGACATAATGTCACAAGATTTAACAACAGTAATATACAGAGTATGCAATAATGTTGTGTTTTATTTATTATTATTATTATTATTTTAAGAGCTACGTCGCCCAGTTCCGTTCAAGAGTCGTAAAAGTCTCTTTGCAACAGATCTTTGTTTGTGACACATTTTACAAGCTCTTCACAAGTCTTCATTTAAACAAAAGTACAATAAAAATGTTTAGGCCAGTAATCGGCAGTTGCAAAATAGACGTAATACTTTTTGTTTGTTTGTTTGTTCTTCGTATTGCTAGGCTCACTCTTAAAAGCAGGGTTTCTGCAGGTCGCATCGAGTCAAATTTAAAACTTTTAAAAACCACTGTGAAGGAAATGTAAGACCTTTATGACAATGTTGGTCTCATTGGTAGTCATAATACAGCTATTATATGATTGGACAAAGAAAGAAAGAAATACCACAAAAAGTCACACGGAGACCTGTTTATTTCTTCTTCTTTTTTAAAATCTAGGACACAATAAGTGAATTTAAGACATTTTAAAGTCTAAACCTTTTATATATATATATTTTGTTAAGACCCAGTGAAAGCTAAACTAAATGACTAAATTAATTAAAATTGTCAAAACCAAACAATTGAACAAAATCAAATTACAGATGTGAACACAAATTCAAGTTCAGTCATGTTTTTCTACAGACATATTCCCTAGTTTCCCTTAAGTTTAAACTGTTTAATATATTTCTTTCTTAATATTCACCTCTGAAATTACATTCCACTTGTCTTTCCAAAGTCATTAGCGTGTGATGTAAGATTACGTAATACAGTCCTAATCCTGCAGGTGAGAATTTATGTAAAAGACACTTTGTCCTTGGCCAATGTGTAACCTTACACCAGGAATGTTTGTCGGTCTTGGGAGAGGAACTTTGGACTTGGCAAAGCTAAGCGTTAATTGCTGAATCGCAGCTTATTAAATGCAAGTAAATGAAGCGTGTGGGCAGAGCTGTTAAGCCTGTCTCTCCACTCTGCTGATTGTGCTCCAGGAGATCATGAAGTTGCTATGTAATTGCATAAATAAATACGGTTGTGTAATGTTTCAGGAAGTCATGTGCTCATCCAAGACTGCATTTATTTGATAGTAAATACAATAAAAGAGCTAAAATATTGTAGAAAACCGCAGTTGTCTAGGTTAATATTTTCAATTTTAATTTAATCCTCTAATAGCAAAAGCTACATTTTCCGCAACCAGCGTGTGATTTTTTCACATTTAGGCATATTCAGCATGATTGTAATCTACCACATTTGCTCAAAGCTTAATTTTTTCATGTTCAATTACACTGTCACACACTTCACTCAGCAAGGGGCCTTTTTTATCCTTTCTAATCTGTAGGCAGTAAGAGTGCCAGGAGGTTCAGGGGATGTGGGGTTTACAGTGAAACTCTGAGGTCGTTGAGTACATCCATCAATATAGGGTCCAAAAGTTGGAGACAACTTACAAAATGATTCTCTTTGCATTTCTTTTCCTCATTTTGCACGTCTGTCATATTAAGCACTTGAGTTGAAGGCTGAATTCTTCTTTGCTTAATGATGCTACAGTTTTAATTAACTAGAAACGATATCAGATTTTTGGTGTGTGTTTAACTTTCTTCAAGTGAACCAATGCAAACGTGATGTGAAGAAATTGGACACAGGGACATTTGATCTTTGGTATTTGACACCAGGAAGCTGTGCTTACAACACCATATTCTTGTTGCTATTGTGTTGTAAATTGGTTTGTTATGATGCAAAGCGTGAATAGAGTTCTTTGCTACTTAGCATTCATTTGCAAGTGTTTGTGAACAAAACGACCTTAGGGATTTAAATCGGCCATGAATGCTGCTTTTCTAAATATTGGCCTCTCTTGTAATTTGTGGGTAAATTCTCATCATCTTTCTATAAGGTGTCAAGACAAGTCAAACATTAGTTTGTTGATTTCTATGACACATAAGCATGTTCAGAATAATGCCACAAAAGCTATTAAAATTAGCTATTTATAAGTCTATATTGTCAAATATACTTTTTATAAAACTGTCATAACATGGTTGTATTTATTTATTTTAGAGCGTGTGCATATGCTTTGTCATCTCTTGTTTTCTAACCACTGTCACTTTTTGTAATTGGGGCCTGAGCACCAAGGTGCAGATGAACTATTAGTTTTTACTATATTTGATCTTTTCACCTTTAGTCAGTGCATCCCCCTATTTTTGAGGCCTCTGTACGGTGGCCGAGAGAGCTCAAATGCACTGCAAGTAAAAAAAAAAAAAACGTCACGCAAATAGAAAAACACTAGCAAACTGAAAATATTATTTTCATCAGTTTGACAACACATGCTCACACAAATTCTTACAAAACGTGCAAATACAGAAACAGATTTAACGGACTATGTCGGGGGACCCCAAAATGTTATGAATGGATGTTAAAATAAACAAAAAATTCACTTACTCTAAACAAGAAGTAGCACATTCATCAAATGTGTGGGGTCCTGTGAAACATTTCTGTTGTGGTTTGCACTATTTGCAGCATGTTTCTGTATTTGTGTGCGAATGTGTTGTCAAACTGATAAAGTTGTTTTCTCAATTTGTTTTTCTATGTGCACGTTTCTTTAACTTGCAGCTCTCTTAGCCACTGTACCTTTGCCGTAGTTCACCCAAAATTAGTTCCAAATTAGTTTACCCAAAAATAAAATCATGTTTAATATTATTATTTACTCACCATCATGTTGTTACAAACCCCTGAGACCTTTGTTCTTCTTTAGAACACAAATTATGATAATTTAGATGAAATCTGAGAGCTCCCTCATCCTCCATAGACAGTATTGGTACAGAGACAGAAAGTCCAAAAAAACCCCTTCAAAACAGACTATATGCTTTCAGTGGTTCAATTAGAATATATGCAAATTCGGTGTTATTAGCAAATTTGCATTTGGTGTTTGCTGTTTATTCAAACTACTTATTTAAAATGAGCTGAACCAACACAACTCCTGAGTTTTTTAGGGGAAAACCTAATTGTTTCGTGTTCAATCCACTTAAATTTGTAAAAACTAACAGGTTGACAACTAACAAATTGATTGTGTGGAACCCAGCATTGTTTTTTACAGTGTACAAGAATACTTTTGTGTGCACATAAAACAAAAATAATGACTTTGTTCAACAGTTTCTTCTCTTCAGTGTCAGTATATGGCCCATGTGTTGCACTCTGTCGAGCTGCAGAAGTGTATCTCAGATGCGTCTGTGCATTGTTTCAAACAGAGGAAGCTCACGCAGACATCCGGGGTATCAGAGCACAGCGCAATTAATAATGGAATTTTAATTTCTGGATAAACTAACCTTTAAGTTCATCAGCTCCAACAACAGAAAGTCACTCATTTTGGATTATGTGAAATTTTAAAATATAGGCGATGGTAAGACAGTAAAGATGCTAAAAGCCTGGGGCGGAGTTTATGTAAATGTTAAGGTCGGTGATGTCATAAACCCAAGGCAAAGCTTACTATAGTCCCTACCAGCCATTTGTTGTAGGCCTTAAAAAGTGAATTATGTAAAATAAAATATCTCCCTTCACATTGAACTTTGAGCATCTTAACTGAGCAGATGTTGTTTATGCATAAACAGCAATATTACATAACAAAAGTTTTAAAAAAATCAAGGAAATCTTTAATTTTAACCCAAAAATGTGTTTTTCTCTTTCATTAAATAAATTACAGGATGTCTGAATCCATTGTGTATTCATTTACAGAAGAGACATAATCTTTCAGTCAACTGCAAGTGTAAATAACTCTTATGTATGCTCACGTTGCAGCCAGGTGACGGTTTTTGCTTGAGGGAGATGCTTTCGAAACCTGAATTGCACAACATTTGCTGCCAGTTATGAATGAGTCAAACATCTCAAAATATATTACCAAATACTTCTGCTCTCCGGTTTTGGCTTTTGAACTTCTGTAATGATCACACAGCTTTCATAACACGTCTAATCGCCCCCAGGTCTGACGGAAACATTCCGGCCCTGAGTAAGTGCTCACAGCGGTCTAATGGATTATTGGGAGCGTTCAGAGAAAAATCAAACTCAAAAGATGATCTTTGTTACAACTCACCCTTCTTGTAACCTACAAACATGATAGCGATCCCTATTAGCAGCCATTTCAAGGTTACCCATGACTGAGCATTTCCAAACTTTGCAGAGATTCAATAATTGTTTATAGTATGAATTTTTTTAATTGTGTAATTTTTGAGATAACATTTTGTCCTCTTTGTTCACATTTCTGTATATCACAGTTCAGGGTGAGGACTCACAACACATGACAACATTTGATTTTCAAATGAACAAAAGAAATTAAATACAATTAGAACAGATAATTAGATTTGCTCTCCGGCAATATGCTGACACATACGAGAAAAACAAAAGAGATGATTTTTAGATACGACATGAGAGAATAAAGAGATTGAATATGCAAAAGTGGGACAATCTTTTATTTGCAATGGAGAACAATTTATACACTATCAACCTTTGACAGTAACATGTTATTGTCTCCTGACATTTAAAGGGAAATCGGTCGTGATATTTATTTGTCCTACTTTTACTAAACTTGTGTCCTTGAGGTGTATATTTTTGCACATCAATATGATCACGCGCGCACTGCACACAGGTTTCACTCAGCTCAGAAAAATCAAATAATGCCACAAAATGCAATAAATGAGCAGACCTGATGTGATTGGTTGCCTCTAATCAGCTGATGCTGTCAGAGGTTTGCTGTGTTTCAGGAGAGGTTGTTGGCTTGAGCTATACTTCAGCAAAGCGTCGTGCGTGTTAGTGAGTCATGTATTATGTGCAAAACCTCTGATATTTCTGTATTCATACACAAATCCAGTATGACACTGGCCAACATATCAGCAAATAATTAGATGACATTTAACCTTTCTTAAGATTATTTGCAATCAATTACCTGTGCTAAATATGTCAATTCAGATTTTTCTTCTCTTTTCATTTTGAGGAAATATATTTTCCAGTAAGATATATTTATAATAGGTTTTAATAATTTTCCAGACTCTTATGTTCACCAAGGTTGTCTTTACAAATATCTTTACAGTATTTGAAAAATATTATTAAAACAAAAAATAATTAATGATAATTGACTGAAATACATTGAAATTAATCAAATAAAATGTATTTATGCAATGGGTGAAGTTCATTATAAAACATTTAGTAATCAGGGTCATACAATCATTCAAAAATCCTTCTATAAACTGATTTGCTGCTCAAGAAACATTTATTGGTAATATCATTTATTATTATTGTTGAAAACAGCTGTGCTGCTTAATATTTTATTGTACATTTTTTTCAGGATTTCTTGATAAATAAGAATAGCATTTTTTTGTAATACAATTTTTATGATAATATAAATGTCTTTACTGACACTTGATCAATTTATCGCATCTGTCTAAAATAAAGTATTAATTTCTCTCTAAACAAAAATCTTACAGTTGTGGACATCTGCATACATACACTCAGACAGGAGTCCACAAATAAAGTGCTATTTTTTATTGTATTAATAATAGTCTTGCTGGTTTACTAGTTTAAATCAGATTTCGAGTCCTAGATTTTCAGTGTGGTTTCACACTTTTGAACTGCATTGCATGTCAACAATATACTGGCCAAATAATTACCCAAATAACAAATAATTATACATAAAATCATATTTAAGACAATAAAATTAACTGTATTATTAACTTTAAAACACAAGATGAGAAGACACCCCATCCCATATTCTTCCTTTTGATCATCAGGTCATTTGATCATCTTTATTCTACGTTCTAGACATCGGCCATTAAACACTGGTCAACCACTACTAATGATAAAGGCTGAAATGACTGCTGACATCACTGTTTGTTTTAAGTCTACTTTTACAGGACAGTTTCACCTTGGGTTAGGTTGTCCTGCACTATAAGGCTGATGTGCACTGTTGAACTGTCACCATTTACAATCTATCATAAATAATGCAAAAAAATAAAAATAAAAATGAATAGACCACTTTGGCAAAGCCACTGAGAACTGAGGAAGAGTAAGGGTTTATGAAGCCATTAAGCACAACAAGGTATGAGACCCTGAACAACTGCAGGTCTGAAAAGCGACGGAAGAGACAGGCCACTTTGCTCAAGTAGTTGCATTACGATATTTCCTAAAGTCTAGAAATGATTCGCAAGGAAGGAAGGTCATAGAATCACATCACCTGGTTTTCCTATCTGAGCAGGTCTGGGCTCTCCTAAAATGGCTGCTATGAGAGCCTCCGGAGCACTGACTCCATTTCCAGGTGATCCTGGGCTTCGTGGACTAAGGGGACTGAGGGAGGGTGAGGTTAATGAGTCTGGAGAAACCAGACGCTCCTTCTTGGCATTGGTTGAAGCGCGCGGTGAGGAGGTCTTTGGGGGGCCATCGCGGGGACGAGGGCACAGGCTGAGAGACTGCAGGGATGGAAGAGGCGTCCCGGAGAGTGCTGGTACGGCAGGACTTCGGCTCCGCTGGCGCTTCTGGTGGTGGTGGCGCTTACCGCTGTGGTTTCCGGGGCTGGGGCTGCGAGAGCTCGGGGCCAACAGGACCAGTGTACTGTCATCCTCAGAGCTCACATCTGAACTGTCAGAGCGTGAACGACATGCTGGTGCTGGTGGAGTGGACATGGGCAACTGCACCTGTGAGAAAAATATATAAAGAAAGAATATATGGAAAAAGGTTTTATACACGTTATACAGGAGTTGAGCAAAATAAAAAAAATTAAATTATGTTAATAAACTCATTTGACTTTACACAAAACGAGACTTTTTAAAAGATAGGTTTCATGCTTTGGTCTCTGTTGTGACTTGGATTTGTCTCCCTTCTGGTCTTCGTCTAGATTTGGACTTTAACTTTATCTGGTCTCGATCTAGACCAAGGATGGGCAACTTTGGTCCTGGAGACTTTCTGGTCTTGCTCTAGAGTCAGACTCAACACTTTTCTTGACTCTGTATTGACATGGACTCAACCCTCTTATGGTCTCTGTCTTGATTTGCACACAACCATATTCTTCTTTTGCTCTTGAATTTGACTCTCTTATAGTCTCATTCTACACTAGGGATGTCCAAGTTCAGTCCTGGAGAGCCACAGTGTTTTGCTCTAATCTTTACCTAACACACCTGAACAAGCTTATTAAGGCTTAATGGTTACTACAAAGTTACAGGTAGGGCAAGGTTTGATAAAAACTCTGCGGGACTGCTCTAGACTCAGATACAACCACCAGAGACCTCAAACTCAACCCTCTTCTTGCTCTGTTTTGACTTAGACTCAACCCTCCTGTGGTTTCAGTCTTGACTTAATTCCTCTTCTGGCCTTGGACCTGGCTCTGACAAAACAGCCTTCTTGCCTCTGGCTTGAATTGGATTCAGCCCTTTTTTCTCTTAGTCTTGACTGAAACTTGACCCTCTGATAGTCTCTGTCTAGAATTGGATGAAACCCTTTCCTGGTCTCAGTTTTGGTTTGGATTTAACCATCTTTATGTTTCCATTTTGTCTCAAACTTGACCCTATTTTTGTTTCAGACTATTCTTGTCGTTTCAGCTGTAATTCTAACTTGACCATCTTCTTCTTCAAACTCAACACTTTTTTGGTGTAGATTTGGAGTGTTCTCCTGGTTGTTTTAGTTTCCATCTTGTCTCAAACTTGACCCTCTTCTTATTTCTCTCAAGATTCAAACAACTAGTCCATGGATTTTTTAAATACTTTTTTTCTTTTTGAATGCTTCAGTTTCCTTTTATTCATATGTGTGATCTTCAAAACAAGTTAAAGTCCACATAAACCGGAAGTTGCTGAGACTTTTATTTGAGTATGTTGACGTACTTCCAACTAAAACAAAATATTGAGTAGAGGGTGTCAAGCCTTTTTTTGGGCCATTTCAATTTGTGTCATAGCAATTTAACGGTAAGAGGGGTGTGGTCAATAATTTTGTGGCTGAAGCCATCAAACTGAGGTCAACAGAGAAGGACAGACACTCCAAACAATGAAGCAAGTCATCAGAATTTGATTGAAGATCACCAAAAAATAAAAAAATAAAATAAAAACATTTCTTTATTCACATTAATTATTCACCTAACAAAATAAACATTGTAAATTCAGATTTCACATTGACTTTAAACAGAAGTCTGGTGTGTCTGGATAAGTTATGAGTATTATTAGCAGTATTTTGTTAAGATTCTTAGTAGCAAATATATTCTATGTTTTCTGTACACTATTAACTACAAATTCACAATTGTCTAAATTAAGTTATCTCACCATTGTATTATTTTGGTAATACTGATTTCTGATTTAACAGGCCCTGATCAGAATGTAAAACAAAACAAACTACAGGCAGTAATTTTAGATGTCAGTCTGTCTTTTTCTTTCAAAATGAGTATTGTTTTGACAAGAAGCAAATAATTTGACCACTTTTGGTTTTGTTTTTGTTTCTACTAATACTCTCTACCACACTACTACTAAAAACTGTACATTGTGTTTCAATCTGTGGTATATTGTATCTTATTTTAATTGTGCGTGCTTTCACTGTGTGGCATCTCAGCATAAGAGTCTGTACTACAAATAACAGAATGGACAGTCTTTATGTTTGCAATTTGTGGATGTCCAGCCTCAAATACAAATCAAGGCTCTGATCAATACTTCAAATGTTGACAATGGCAATTCTAGAGCGCACTGACCTAGTCATTATGCCCTTGAAATAACACGATCAAAGCTACTGAGCTGCTTGTGCAAACAAAATGAATATTTGCTTTAAGCTAAAACAGAATGTAGTTGATTTAGAGCAGTGAAGACCTGAAATGGTTCTGTTACTCCTACGATGCTGTTCATGTTGTTACTGTAATATCCCAAAATATATTCCCCTGGGTCTCTAGGCAGATCCTCCTCTGAAAACACCACCTGAAGGTCATGGGGAAAAAAAACGTTAAGGACAAGGATAGTCAGCAGTGGCTGCAAGATAAATCTTCTTTGTTAGTATTAATACTGCTCAGTGATTCCTTAGTCCTAAAGCTTTCTATCCAAGATTATCCAAGAATGAATTGATTTTGGGATTAAAGCACAGTCTGGTGTTAACAGAGAGACGTAAGGGTCAGATTGCTAATAAACTATATCAGATCTTCAGGAATCATCTAATGACCAGTTAAGACTACACAATATTAGCCTGATTTGTCTGTCTGAATGTAGAGTACTGTGGCGATCCGTAGGGATGTAATGATAAACCACAAACCGGTTATAATCTACTAAAATATGTGATGATTCAATCAGTTGAGATGGCAAAACATTGCGACACAACTAGATGAAATTGACTGTTTATAAAAAAAGATTCCGTGGAATTTCCTATTCATCCTGCAACCTCTGAACAATACATTTTAAAGTCTGTGTGAACCGGATTATGTTGATGTACTTCTAACTGAAATGAAATATTGAGTAGGAGGCGGGGCTTTCTTTTGCATATCATTCCCTCATCGCAAACCAACGGTAAGAAGGTTAAGAATATTGCTATGGAAGCCATCAAGATTAACTTGAATGTATTATAATAACAATGTCTGCTGGCAAAACTAAACATTGTAATTTTTTTATATTTTCATGCAGACTTTAAAGTAGTGATCATAACTGTTTTGTTTACAGCAGTAACCCAGAAAACACTATATCAATAGCATTCACTATAGAACGAATTTGCATCTCATTGAGCTCGTCTGTGGTTTCCTTTAATTATAGTATAGGAAATTAGTTTCACAAAACTAAAGTCAGACTATTCTGTTTTTGCTTCACATATCAATATTACACAGTCTAATTTAGGGTAAAAACTGCTCATACTTTGTATCATGATTAAAATCCAGCGGTTGCTGCTAATTTTAAATGCAAAGGGCACAGCCAAAGACTTACTTTGCTTATATTAAGAGATTTATTTGATTTTAAGAGAATTATTTGATTTGTGTCACTTATTTGATTTGGGGTTGTTTGTATTTTTGCTAACAAAAAATGAATGAATTGAATTGTGAAATCAAAATAGTGAATCGAATAGAATTGTTTGGTCAATCGTTACATCCCCAATGATCTGTAAATGACAATAGGCATCAGGACACAGGAATTGTTAATTTGATCTAATATAGTCGGTAATAGAGGATGACAAACAATGACACATCTGGATTTGCAATGTCCTGACAGTAAACAACTTTTTTCAGTCCTCCACAATTAAGTCTATCACATCTGTTACATTGATTAAAGAAATAGTTGACCTAAAAATGTAAATTACTTAATCATTTATTCTATTATTAGTCATGAGTTTCTTTCTTCTGTTGAACACAAAAGAATATATTTTAATAATGCTGGTTGCTGGAACGCATCGACTTCCATAGCGGAAAACAATTACTATGGAAATCAATGGGCATATTTCAAAATACCTTCATTTTATTCAAAAGAAGAAAGAAACTAAAACAGGTTTTGAAGAAGTAAAGGTGGATGCAGTGTTCTCTAGTCTATAACACAACAAGAATTTAAAAGTCAAACGTCACATAATCTGATACATTGACAACAAAATCTTTCTACCTGGGTGGAATGCTCAGATTTGGCCCATACATATGCAGCATAATCTTTGTGGTGTTTGAATCCCACCTAAAAATAAACAAAGTGCAAAAATAATAGAATTAGGTTCAAATACTGGTGCTGATCTGATTGGGGTCTTAAGATGTATCTGTGATTTCTTTTTATTATCTGTGATCTGTGAACAGCCCATAAAAGCATTAACAGTATAAAAACAGACAATACATTGAAACGATGTTGCTCACATGTTGTTGCACAGAGTGAGAATAAACACTGCATTGAATATTTCCACGTGGATAAGTACATAAGTACATCACAGTCACGTTGTAAGATTACCAACAAAACAACCATAAATAGATCCTGTAATGTAAATGAAAGTGAAAGAGAGCGTGATACTGGTCAGATCACATAATTCAGTTTCATATAAACATACTAATATTCATTTGATAGCCGCAAATGGTTCTAGTAAGAAACTTTCCTGGAAAAGCTTTGTTCAATTCTTTGAGATGTTTTAGGTCAAATATTTTTGTCCAATGATTTTAGGAGTGCATTTTTTATGAAGAGGTTATGCAAAATGTGTAGGTTAATTATACTGCGATTTTGAGTTTCCTGAGAAAATGATCATTATTTTAGCAATTATTTTTGGTGAACATAAATGACACACTGCACCGCAGTTAATGACACCTATTAGAACACATTGTGATTAATTATTATAATGTGTGCAATTTGTCCTTGAAAAAAAATAGCTTAATCTGACTTTTAACAGCATGTACCCACTTGATTTATAAGTAGTTTATGTGAAAATGCCATGGATTACCTTGTACAGGCCCACCCAGTCCCATGAACTCCTCTGAAAGCCATGTGCCATTGTGAGTTTGACTGTCGCATCAGAGAACTTGGTCCATTCTTTCTCCACTTCCAGTGTCACCAATGGCAAGGTCACCTTAAAGGGAAACTGACAGAGAAAGTGTGTTATTATAGTACTTTTCTAAAATCTGACAAATGTATCATTTTCACCCGATGCACAATAAAATCAAGTCACATACATTTAGAGTTCCCACTTTAAACCAAATGTCAAATTACCAGACTTTTCCCAGAGTTTCATTCACTAAAAAGCTGAATTTCCATTATCTATAATGAATAGAAAAACTATCACTGAATTTAACACAGAAATTAGCGCTACAAAATCAGTAATTTTAGACTGCAATACACAGAAAATTTTCCCACAAAACCCAGGAGGGTGTGGTTGAGCAGACAAAAAAAACAAAAACAAAACAGTCACAGACAGTATTTAACAGGTACAGCCTGGTGACTGCATTTAATAGCTTACTGACAAGTGGGAAAGGAACAAAATGGCAGTGAAATACACAGGGCCCACATTTCTGATTGCTTTTATCAAATCACATATCGTACAAAAGAAAAAGAAAAACATTTGTATACTGCTGTCTTTTTGTTTGAGTTTTAGCACTATTAAAATACTTATAGGAACTAGTCATCATATCTTCTGCTACATTAAACACATAACACTCAGTAGGACACATGGCTCTTTAATGTATTTCCATTGTTCTAAAATGCATTCATTTTCATATGTGGCTGAAACCGGTAGCTTAGAGCATCTCACATTTTTCAACATTACCATTTTAATATACCATTATAGTCATTATGGCTTTTAGAAAAATGTTTTTTTTTTTGAGGAGGTGGAGTAGTGCACAATAGCGACCTAAGCTACCGTCCTTAATGGCATTTTTAGTAGTTTTGAAACCAGTACTTTTACTTGATTAAAAATCTTGAGTTGAAACTTCTACAGATGTCTTTTTAAACACTAGTATCTATACTTTACGTGAGTAATGAATACTTTTGACACCAGTGAGATGTTGTCACTAAACTCAGAATAGATGAATGTTCAAGATCAATCTAACAATTTTTTTTAACTATGTGACCATTAGTCCAATTTATCAAAAGTGTCACCCATATCTATGAGGCTACTAGCATATCTTGAATAATTTGAATGAACTTTTAGCACCTATTAAACCAGATTGAAGGAGGCAGACTGAAACTAAATTTACAAAAAAAGCACTCACATTTCTATTTTAAATTTGGAAGAAATGTTATCAGTAGTGTACAAAATAAATAAAAAATTAAGTTGAACTCAAACACAGAACTTTTTAAGTAGTCTCTTACATTTTATTGACCATAAGCAACTTTTTTTCAAACTTGTAAATGTCAAGACACTAAATGTCTCACATGACCCTGCACAATGCAGTGCTGCTCGCAGACTATCCGGTGTCTTTCCCGCCCTTTTTAGACTCACGTGCAAAGAGAAGAGTGCAGACACTGGCTTGTGATCACTAATAGTGAAACCCATGTGACTGCGGTAGGAGTGCTGAGAGACTCTGGTGGCTCCGCCAAGCCATGAGGTCAAACCACGCTGCAGAGCTGAATTATGGGATGGTACGGGGGAGCCCGTCCTGCGCAGACGCCACAAGATCCGATCTGTCCACGCAGGCTTCCTCTTTTTAGCACTAGGAAATGAAGGTGGGTTTGAGCATGAAGCTAGAGAAACATTAATGGGACTGTAATGTAAAAATGCACAACACATTTTCCACACCTCGTGTCATATGTGTGTGTCCCGACATCAAACTTATATGTTGGTGGAAACTTGAGAGGTCCTTCTATAAATCCCTCCAGGACGGATTCACTCTTTTTGGCCATGTTGAGCTTGAGACACAGACAAAACAAAAAGACAAAATGTGCCTGTGCTTTATCATTGATTTTAACAACATCCCAGTCTAGCAGATGACAACATATGGTGATCACATGAGCTTTCTAAAGAGCTGGTCTGTGTACAGATGTCGAACGATGACCTCTAGTGGAAACAAACTGGTGTGAGTGAGACAGTTTTCTGAATTATCTCATGTGATTGTGCTCAACATTGTTTTAACATAAGGATCTGTATGTACTTTTGAATCACACACACCTCTGCAGTTATTTCTCTTTGAGGCTCTGTTTCAAAAACTGCACTTGATGTTGACTTTAGGCCTCATTATGCATTCATTTTATTCTCCAAAGCATGATCATGAGAACTGTGTAATGCACAATGTTATGATACTGTTTTATAAATAATGAAAATTCTTAATTTTTCTGTCCCAAATTGCTGCCAGTATCATAATTGTTTACCATTTGCATATATGCAGGCCATAGACAGCCTAGTGAAGGGGGTGACCCTTTTACCCCACAAGTGAAACTTTTGCTATTATTTCCAGCATTTTGTATTTAATTATGAGGTTTAAATACTTCTCCCAGCTATGGGCCTGAAGTATGACCCTGGACAAGAAAACCAGTGTTCAAGTTGCAGGGGTATGCTCATGGCAATAGCCAAAAATACATTGTATGGGTCAAATTTTTTATGGCTGAAATAATTAAAATATTGTGTGTTCCATGAAGGCACCCTACCATATCAATATTTGATTAGTAATGTGTTTTTCAGAGTACTTAATTTAGAAAATGTTAAAAGGCAATTTTCTCAATATTTTGACTTATTTGATTGCCTCAGATTGCAGATTTTCAAGTGGTTTCATCAAATATGTACACTGTACACATATATGTACAATGTATACTTATGATTGTTTTGGGGTAGAGGGTCATATATACGTATGTGGTGGCTATGGTGGCAATAGTGGGATAGAGCCTACCATGTGAAAAAAGTAGCATACTTTAAAAAAAAGAGTACCTATTGTGAAATGAATATACTTTCGATAACATTCTACTAATAATATATGATATACCTTAAATAACCCTTATTAATATATGCAAACACTTTAAACACTTTTAAACGTCCAGTTTAAAATGTCCATGTTTCACGTGTTCCATCTGCTTACTATAGTAATTACAACATTACGCATACATTACACTAAACTAAACCTAATTCTCATACAAACTCTAACCATACAGTATTGTAGTTAAAGGTATAGTTCACCCAAAGATAAAATTTTGTCATCATTTACTTATCCACTTGTTCCAAACCTGTTTGACTTTCTTTCTTCCGCTGAACACAAAGGAAGATATCTTGAGGAATGTTGGGGAAAACAGCCAACATTGTTTAGAATATCTTATGTTTTCAACAGAAGAAATACATTTGAAAAGTTTAGAACCACTCAAGTGTGAGTAAACCATTTACTGAACTGTCCATTTAATTCATTGTCGCATTGTAACAAAGATAAAATAGTATGGTAAATGTTGTAAAATGAAACTTGACACTGTCCACTAGAGGGAAGAGCTTGCTAAAAAGTAGAATTTTCATGGTGTAACAATGTCTCATCTCCAAATGGTTTCACAGGATCAATTTTTTGAGTTTTTTAACTTTCAAATGGCATATAATTTAATAGAATTACAATACTTTTTAAAAGGGGAAAAGGTGATAAAAAGGATAGATTTTTGTGTATATTGTACACATGTAAATAATTAAATTGTGATTGCATATTTTTAATTGTTGCAATTTACTGCATTTAAAATATATTAACTCATAATATTGTAAAATACTTAAATTCTATCTTGTTTGATTTAATATAAAAAACACACTAAAGTTTAAACTATAATCAAGTTACAGCTGCACATTCAGTAAAATAAAGTGCAGTCTTTTTCACAAGGCTGTGAGGGTCTGTGATGTTCTTGCTGTCTTACCTGATCTTTCTCCCACAATAGAGGCAGTTTGTCATTCTCAATAGCACTTTTCACCACATGAATATCATAACCTTCGATCCGGAAGTTCAGATCTCCAAACCAGAACACCACACTATGAGGAATACAATAATCTGAGTGAATTGAACAGGTCAAATTTCAGCTGTACATAGCCACACAGAATCATGACTAAATCTCTCAAATAAACACATAAACAAAAATATGAAAATGTATAAAGAAAATTATAGACTTTTTTATATAAATAACTAAAGGATTTAATAAAAATAAAATATTAACAAACTTTTAAAGATAATTTTAAGTTATTAGAAAAACTACACGAAAATGAGTAAACAGGATTCAAATTAATGAATTCAAATTATACAAATTTTATTAAATGAACAATAAGAAATTATATCTAAATATTTTTTTTTAAATGTCAATACAGTACTATTACGATTAGAAAAATATAATAATGCAACTTAATAAAAACTAAATCATTTTCAAAAATTAATGGAAAATTAAAAGTTTCACAGTACTAACTCGGTATTTATACATCCATGAGAATGATCAAATTGGGAAAAGACTGACCCCTACACAGTAAAAAAATGCTGGGTTCCACACAATTCCTTCGTGTTGTCCCAACACAAATCAATTAAGTTAACTTAATTAATTTGACAAATTTAAGTGGATTGAACATTGAACATAAGTTTAAGTAAACATATAATCATTTTAAATAAGTAGTTTGTACAAGCTACAAAAATATTTTTTCATTATTCCTGACATAAAAAATCATTACAAAATAAAACAATTTAAAAAATCCATATTTCCCAAAGATTTATTTATTTATTTATATGGTAAATATTTAGCATCAGGGTCCATGTGGTCATAATATTTAAGATTTTAAAAATGTTTTTGAAAGAAGTCTCTTATGCGTAGTTCATTTAATTAAAAATAAAAACACTACATATCGTATACAACAGCATTTACAGTAACCCTAACCCTAACCGTATGTATATTATATAACAATATTATTGCAATTTAAAATACCTGTTTTCTATTCTAATATATTTTGTTATTGTAAAAATGTAACTATAAAATAAATAGTTCCAGCGTCAAATCTGACTGGCTGATCTTTGAAGTAAAATACTCTGTTGTAAAATACTTATTTTGTGAAACATATTTGGAATAACCACTTTATAAAAGCTATAAGCCCTGTGAAGCTGTGGTTTCATAACAGTGAATTCATAACAGCTCCGCATTATGCCTAAGAAAGCCCCTTAGCTGTTATACCTTCACTGTAAACTACATTTCTTGGGACTTATTGCTTTATTAATTTTTTTCCTGTAATGCAAAGCTAATTTTTCAGCATCATTATTAAAATCTTCAGTCACATGATCCTAATTTGTTGCTAAAAACACTAAAAGTTACAGTTTCAGGGTACCCACTCATGGTCCAGGACGCCCACAGCAGTGCCGCCCTCAAACTGCTGCTGCTGAAGGATGCTCTCGAAATCCTCCATGCGCTGCTCCAGGTTTCTCATGTGCGCCGGCAGGTGGCAGTTCAGAAAACACACGGGGTGTCCGAAAACCATCATGCGTGCACTAACACCTCCTTTATTCCCCTGACACAACATAATAATGGGAAGACATTGATAATGCAGCAGCTCTGCACTTCATGGTAAGGTATGTTTTGAGCATCTGTGCTAATGGTGGAGGAGAAAAACAACATTATTGCAGACGATATTTACTTCACACTAATGTGCTGTTTATTCCATGGAAGCCGAATGACATTTACATTCTCTTTTCATTATAATAATAGATTATAGGGACAAACTCTAGCTGTCCTCCTAACAACATTGTGTATGAATTTAGAACAACTGTAAATTATTATAGATTAGTCTGTGAAAAATACTTTTTTAAATTCTAATTTACAGTAGACACCCACTAAAATGTCATTCCAATATTTTAAATACCAAAAAATCCTGTCAGGCATATTTTAAACATATTTAGAATAATTTGATAATATATATGGCGGTTCATTCTGCTGAAGCCGAAGGAAAATGAATGAATTAATGATAATATATATGTTATGATGGATGACATTGAAACTTTTGCTAACTAAAATACTGTCATATTTTGACATTTTATTTATAATAAAAATGTCTCAAACAATGCAGTTGCATGTAATATGCTTAATATATACGAGAATCAACTTTTTCACTTAATATTTATATAAAAACAGGCTGGACATGAATCATTCATCAGATTTGATTTGTCATATATAGCTTTATGTGCTGATACGCAAAAAACCTATAAAGCCAAAATATTAATAGCTTTATTAAACACATGCTTTTTTTAAACAATCAATGGTGAATAGTGAGGAAATTTCATTTTCACCATTGAATGTTGGAACAAAACAGCCACTGGCATCTATAATAGGAATAAAAAATAATACAGGAAAAAAAAAATCCTCCACTTGTTGCAAACCTTTGAGTTTCTTTCTTCTGTTGAACAAAAAAAATATACTTAAAACCTCATTCACACTATGAGCAACTCGCAGAAGCAAAGCGAGAAGCGACTGTTCATTTCAACGAAGAGTAATCGACTTCAGTCTACGTGAACGACAGCAACCGGCGACCAGGTGGGCATGTCGATCGATGCAACAAAGTAGAGAATCCTTCAACTTTATGCAAATAATGAGCGACTTTCTTGAGCGACAGCCAATAGGAGCATCAGTAGAGCTCACATGATCCTCACTCAGCTCGCTCAGAGGCCGGTTGTATTCGTGGTGTATAGACCTACACAGACCTGCGTTTGCAGCAGTTTGCCACCCAGAAAGTCGCTGCTAGCGTGGATAAGGTATAAGAATGTTGGCAAAAACAGCCATCGATGTCAAGTGGAGGATGAGTAAATGACAGCAGCATTTTTATTTTGGGTGAACTATTCCTTTAACAATAACACAGAAGAAAAACACACAAAAAACACAAAAAGTAAAGGATAAAGTACATCCAGGCCATTGTTATCACAGATTATTACACGATTGTCTGGAATACTCAGTTTTGATTGGTCAGTTGCAACATTCCAAAGTATATTATTTCCAGATAACACAACAGCTGAATAATATAGGCTCCTCCAGGAACTTCACATCACCTTGAAAACATTCACATCCATATACTTACATCCACATTCATATGTATCTGTTTTGCACCATCTTGTGATTCAATAATGTGCAGGTTATTGAATGCTCCATCAGCTTTAGTCAGCTGTTCTGTCATTTCTGTCAGCTTTGCATTTAATTACAGAATTAATAAACTATTACAGCTCAGAACAATGTTTTCTATAAAATTTGTATGTTTTGTGGCAAGTTCCTGTAATAAGCGGGATAAAGTACATCCAGGACGTCAGTTTTCCTGTTTTTCTCAGAATAAAGTCCTTCGGTGCCAATAAGCCTGTCGGGCTTTATTCTGTAATAACAACCTCCTAAATGTACGTTATCCCCAACAGCCTGATGCGAAGTGGAAGTGTTTTTACACAACGAATTGCCACAAATCATAAGTATTAGAAACAAAACATTGTTTGGAGTAATAATTGTTTATTAATTCTTTAATTAAATGCAAATCTGGCAGAAATGAAAATGGCTGAAGATGGTGCCAAACAGGGCTGCCCAATATTGGAAAAATCTAACATTGCAATATACAACATATATACAATAACATACAACCTTTTTTGCAATATATTTAGCGATTTGAATACAGTTTCACCAGATGACCTAAATATCTCTATTTGGAAATAATGAATAATTTTAGGTTGATTGGGATGATTCTCTAGGGGAGTGCATCTGCATAAAATCTAATAAACAATCAACAAGCATAGATATATACAGTATAAGAAAGAAAAAGATACGATTGAAATAAAGTTTATAATTTTCCAAATCTAACAGCATTCAGGTGCAGTAACTGAATAATAGATATAAAAATAATTCAATAAATTTAATCGTTATTAATGTTACAAACAGTACAATTTCTTATGCCTGTATAAAAATGTTTTAATCCAGACACATTGCATATTTTGCAATGTGACTATTGCGAATGATCACATCGCAACGTCGATGCTGGAACGATATATTGTGCAGTCACAGTGCCAAACAGTCAAAAACAGCGGCATGACAGATGAGCATATGTATGAATGTGAACGTATTCACCTATATCAATATTATTCGAAGTTCCCGGATGAGCCTGTGATACAAGTTTCAGCTGTTGATATCTGAGAATAACATACCTTGGAATGTCACGACTGACCTGTCAGAATCAAGTATTCCAGACAGTCGTGTAATAATGCCAAATTTCATGACAGCAACACAGTGGTTTTTGAATATTTGAATGAAAAAAAATCATACATATAGTACTTTGAAAGGACATTTTCAAGAATTAATAAACTACTGCTGTATTTTCATTAGTGAGTGAACTATCCCTTTAAACGCTGCACTGAGAAGGGCAGGTGCGCTGTGCAGTCAGGGGTGAAATGGACTGTGCAGAGACTTGCAGTTTATTAGCAGCGCTGTTGCTGCAGTTCCCATGTGTTGTGCTCTGACTTTCTGGGTAGAACACCAGGGAGATTTCAGAGCTGCTGCTGCTATGTGTGTGTGTGTGTTATCAGTCTGTATTTGATCTAATGAAATGAACCCTGTGTGTTTGTGCAGTGGAAGACAGATCAGAAACAGAGCTGCTGTGTGTCCTACTGTGCCCTACTCAAAGGAGACTGCAGAGCAAGCCTGACAACACACACACACACACACACACACACACACACACACACACACACACACACACACACACACACACACTGTCACATACACACACTGTCACATACACACACGCTGCCTCATTTCCACGCTCTCCCTTTGACTTCCCTTTATGAAAGACATCTCACAGCGGGATGCAACGTTATGCAGATATTTGATGTTCAACATTAAAGTATTAATGCAGCAGAAAACATGCTGATCAAATAAGTTTTTAGAAATGAAACATTCTTTCCCAGACATCTTTGCTCGGTTGACTTACCCAGTATCCTCCCAGGCCGGTGCGTGTGCTTTGGGTTTGTACTCCTCTGAGGAAGGGAAGGTGGCAGAATTTGGAAAACACTAGCAAAAACACCCCTTGCATCCTTTGAGAAGCCACCTATAGAGGGAAGTGAGGTCATGAAAGTTCAACAAAACAACAAGCCAAAACTGAGGGGTTAGACTTGCTCTATATTTATATAAGCTTTGAATTTGATGTGTGGTTTGTCAGGACAGAACAATCTGAGGGTTAAAAAAATTTAAATATTGAGAAAATTACTTTTAAATTGACCAAATTAGGTTCCAAGCAATGCCCAATATTAACCAAATACTGAATTTTGATATATGTACAATAGGACATTTACAAAATATCTTCATGGAACATGATCTTTACTTAACATTCTAGTAATTTATGGCATAAAAGAAAATTTTCAGATTTTGCAACCATACAGTGTGTTTTATGGCTATTACTAATACACTTGTGCAACATAAGAAACAAGGTTTTGTGGTCCAGGGTCACATTTGTAGATAAATAGATTTTCAAACATGAATAAACGCAAGGAGACAAATATTGACTAATAAATAGAATGAGATCCACAAATATATATACACAAGATTAAAACAAATGAAATAAATACCATAAGACTTGCAAATAAAAAAAAAGGCTATATATTTTAATGGCATAAATTGGCCTGACATTAATTTGTGGATCCCTTAACTGGGCCATTGTTTCAGACTTGGAAAAGAAACTGTAGAAAAAGTGCAACAAGACTGAAAAAGTGCAAGAAAAAGTGCAACAACACAAAACTGTAGATGACACAAACAAGATGCTTACATTAACAAGTTTAAAGGAAACATGAAGACAACAAAAACTTGTAAAATGCTATAATAATTAATAATGATAAAAATTAAGAAACTGTATTCTTTAATACAAAAATAAAAAAAAATCAAGGTTTTCATGATTGGGTTTGCAGACTGATCACTGTGTGCCAAAAGTCATAAGAGAATTGTCAAAACAAAATCACATTTAGCAATGCAAAATTTTGGTATTTCAAGTTTAAAATGAGTATTGTATAAATGCATAATTAATAAATATGCTTGTAAATTTATAAAACTATTGTCAGATAAAAATTATATAGGGTAAAAATGATATAGACACTGGTTCATAGGTTCACGGACAACATCACCCACTATCAGTTAAATGCAATAGTTAGAAAAGTTTTGAAACAGTTATGGTGTAACAAAATATTATTTACTGAAAATATATACAATTATTTTGGTATAATAATTTAAGTTTTTTTTACTTTTCAAAACAGTGTTTTGTGTACACCCATCTTAAGTATTTGCTACCAAACACTATTACGCATTTGAATTCATACTGACCAACACATATCCAAAACGACTGAGTGTGTCCATGCAGAGCTCACTCCACTGGTCTGTAAAGAGAGCATCTTTGAGCCTCTTGTTTATCATGGAGTTCACTTCCTGCAGTCTAAAGAGAGAGACAAGGACGAAGCCAAAGACAAAAACAGACAATGATGAGCGGAGGAGTTCCATTAAAACAAGGACAAACAAGGTGAGATGACAAAAAGGACATGGAAATGTGAGAATGCAGGGAAAAGTAATTAATTCTACAACATCACTGGGAGTTATATTTAAAAAATGGCACTATGCCACAGACTTTCTCACCCAACGACAAACATGTCAGTGCTCCCATTTTCAATGCCAGGACCAAACAAGGAAGTGATGTCATCAGGTGGCATACCAGAGCCTACATTCCATGTGACAATATGCACTCTAAAAGTAAATTCACATTGGAATAAATAATTGTTGTATTTGTTTTATATATCTTACAGCTACAAACACACACACACACACACACACACACACACACACACACACACACACA